>VWZL01004232.1:0-108774 GCA_013396915.1 Stercorarius parasiticus | reverse complement strand
AAGGGAGGGAAAGAGAAGGAAAGGGAGGGAAAGAGAAGGAAAGGGAAGGAAAGAGAAGAGAAGAGAAGAGAAGAGAAGAGAAGAGAAGAGAAGAGAAGAGAAGAAAAGAGAAGAAAAGAAAAGAGAAGAAAAGAAAAGAAAAGAAAAGAAAAGAAAAGAAAAGAAAAGGAAAAGAAAAGAAAAGAAAAGAAAAGAAAAGAAAAGAAAAGAAAAGAAAAAAGAAAAGAGAAAAGAAATCAAGGCCTTAGCAGCATAGATGTCAGTCTTGTCGAAGAACTGGTCTGATCATACATACTGGTACTAAAGGATATCTTCCTGGTCTTCAGTACTTACCCTGACCATGGCCACAGGAATGTTTTTTTCCTGGGCACTCCTCACAAGACACCATGTACTGGACCCAGGAAGCACTTACGCTTGAAGTTGTTCACTTACCTGCATTGAGGCTGGCACTGTGCCTTTCTGACTTTGTATCAGTGGCTTCATTTTGGTAACAGCACAGTGAGAAAAGGTAAAAAAAAAAAAAGGAAGGCTAATATTTCTTCCAGAAACATGTTTTGAAAACCAGATGAACTTGTCCCTTAAAACTTGGGTAAATGTCATAAATAGTGTCACCTGTTGTGACTTGGTTTACATGACTACTGATACCAATGATTTTGGCCGTGTTTTTATTTCTCCACAGTCAGTAATTGCACAGGCAATGACCTTGCAAGGTATTTTTCTGGCATGAAAATCACAGTTTCAGTGCCTCTTCCTCCTCGGGTTGTGATTTTCTGGGCAGAAACTGGCAGAAGTAAGAGCAAGTCAAATATACTGTGGCTGCATGTTGGGAAACAAGATTACTCTACCTGACCTTGGATGGGGCAACTGAGTCCTGAGCACTTGGGTGGTGCAAATGTGGTTGATGACGGGACCTGAGGTAGGATTAGCAAAGACCTTACATCTTCTGCTCTCCTTGCTGAAATAGGGGACTCTCACAGACCCCTTCAATCAGAATAGCAAAATCTTATAACCTGGTGAAGTCCTGCCACATGGATGTTTGTGGCCAGCTTCTTATCTTTTCAATCCTCAAGAAAGGTCGGAAACCTGCTATTTGAAGAAGTCCGGGACATCTGTGACAATTTAGTCTTCCATAGAGGACTACACAGACTATCAAATACCCTCAGAAACTTATATAAGAATGATTTTAACTTGGTCAGTATAGGGTTTCAGCTAGACTTCTGCAATGTGTTCCCAATGGAGAGAAGCAAAATCATGCATAACGGCAGCCTTCAGAATCTCTTTAAGCTGGCATGCCCGGCAAATAACTAAAGAAAACAAACTTAAAAAGCCTGGAAGCTGCTAACATCTTTATGACCTTGAAAAACAATTTCAAAACAAAATCAAATTTTTTGAGCTATTAGACATTAATTTGGTGGCTTCTCATTCCTCTTTACTTTCCTGTGCTTGATATGCACTAGAGACCTGCTCAGTTAGGGCCTCCATTCCCAAGGGAGTATCAAGGACTTAATTTGCAGTATATACCCTAAGAGCATTGCATGCTTTTGCTTTTAAAATTCCCCCTCCTGTTAAACTTTTGCCCATTTCAGAAAACACTGGTGATGTTGTAGGGATAGAGATCACTCATCGCACCTGCACTGCTCTGTCAACTGTTGAAGTTCATTATCAAAGCTTTCAGTTTCTGAATATTAAAATAAAAGCCTCTTCAGCCAAATCATTGCTAGACGTCTTTTGGAAATAGCACTAGGAACTGCATGAAGGAGCACAGGTGCCAAAGATCTACTTCCTATTGTGGTTTGCAGCTTATCAATTCTCATTATTGTACAATAAAAGAAATAACAATATTTATGGGTTAGTGTACCAACTTGTCCTCCCCTTAAGGCTGGATTTACAGCAATAACTCAATTTACTTCAACAGCATTCATCTAGCTATTGCTCCCAGAGCAAAGTCTGGATGCACAGTTTATAGGAAAGGGCCATTTGAAATGGCTTTTTATTTTATATCTTTCACAGAACTCAACCCTGAATTGCTTGTTGATGAGCAGCCTCATCTTCAGTACCAAATTACAAGTGTAACTGAAAATGCAGCCCCAGCAACAGTGTGAAGGTGTTTACTGGCAAGAATATTAGAATGAAAAAAAATTAGTGGGAAAAGAAAAATGGAGCATCTAATCACTATAAGTGGACTTCAGATGATAGATGAAGTTAGGGGAAAACGTACAAGCAAACAAAACCACAGCAGAGCACAATGGACTAAACTTATCCCAAGTATAACTACAGCAAGCTGGCCAGTATCTGGTTGTCAAAATATGTTTACGGGGAAAGAAAGAAACAAAATAAAATATAAGATCTGCCCTAGAACATAGCACATTGTTTTTGTTTGGATAAATCAAGATGCCTTCTATAGTGCAATTCTTTGAGATAAGTTACTTCAACTCCAATATCAAGCTACGATTCTTACCATTTTTGTGACCCGTTTCATCCCCCTTTATATTTCACAGTTTTCTATAAATATCCTATGTGCTATTTGCTTGTGATCAGAGTAAAGAGGTGTTTTAGGAATTTTTGTACGTATATCACCATGGAAACAAGATACTTGTATACATCTATGATTGCTCGTTCTCTAGAATAAAAGCCTGCATTATCTGTGCAAGCTTATGGCTAATTGTTCTGCATAAGATATGGGTGTCTTATTCCTACTTGCTACTTCAGAAATTCATTTGTTTTAATGTAGTTGCACATAGCAAGCTGTAAAGTAAGTTTTATGAACCCAATAATGCAGATATAATACTTGAGGAATTCCTTCTGGTTTGGATATATTTATTTTTCCAAACATTTTGTTTGAGAGAAAATGAGATTGCTATCTGCTGTTTCCTTATTTTTTTGCAGGAAAGCAAAGGGTTGTTGACTTCCTCTCCCCTCCCTTCCTTCCTTCTTTCTGAAGGTACTGTACTCATCTGAAAAAAAGAGAACGAAATGATTGTTCCTGTTCTCTTTCTTAAGTCATTTGAAACACTGTCCCTGCTAGTTTTCTAAGTTAACTGCAATCTCTGCACGGGGGGAGGGAGAGAGGGGGAGAGAGAGACAGAGATTACCAACATGAGTGCAGGTAGAGAGTTCAGGGCAAGACTCCTTCCAGCTTCAACAACTGGTAAGTTAAGTGAAAATGCTTTTATGGTTAACTCTTTAGAACTGCAATATATATGCTTTTGTATTAAGGGAAGGCATTAATCAGATACAAACTGAACTGGTAAAAAGATAATAACCGTATGCATTGAGAAGCAGTATATTTACGCTATAGATGCCTATAGTCTGGTTTTTAGGTACTGGTGATAATAGCATACAGTTTAGCCAACGCAGACAAGAAAGTGTTTTCCAGTGAGGCTGATAATATTCATAACATAATCTGCTGTGAATTTTGCATGTGTGGCTTCTGCTACCAGAATCTTGTTACAGGCTTCTCTAACTTTCCTGAATATTTCAGCAAGATTCACTGGGCCATTGCTGAAATAAAGAGAGAAGCTGTGTCATATGCAAATCCATGCATTTCATATATCATCTGCCACTACTGAAGTCTGCTCCAACCCACCAACCTGTGCTATAATGGGAGAAGAATTCCTAGGCTTTTTTTTTCCCTTCAAACCGTATTGTGTTTATGATTACACATGTTTATCTCTACTCATCTGTGTATATGATCAGTCTGGGAACAGTGACATTTAAGACATGACAATTACAGGTTCTCACTTGAAAAAAATAGAAAAAGTTCATGTTGTGTAGTATATAACAACACCAAGGCTGATCACCAGCATCAGTAATGGGATGTACTCAAGTGTTTATTTGTTGTTTGCATTGTTGTAGATATCAATAATATTTTTCATGTTGGGTATAAACCTATCAGAAGTGGTGCATAAAATGAGGGATTGAATGCAAGCGTATGTTTCAAATATTGGAAGAGACGAATCCCCACCATGCTTTTATAAAAGCAGAATGCAGAGGTGGGGGGAAGAATTAGGACAGGTGTCCATTTATCTGCAGAAGGAGAGCTTGGTCATCTTCTGATCCAGCATTTCTTTAAGCTGTCACTCTCTGAAGTGCAGGGTCCTCTGCAGGATGCCCAGAGCCCAGATAGAGCAGCTCCAAATGGCGGGCAGGCATCACCAAAGGCTGGCAGGCAACTCAAGCTGTCCTGCTCCCACTCCCACTCCCATTCCCATTCCCACTCCCACTCCCGCTCCCGCTCCTGTTCCTGCTCCCACCAGGGCACATGGGCTGCGTTTCCTCCCTGGACAGCCCTCTGCTCCCACCGACTAGTAGAAAGGATTTTCTTCCACCTCTATCTGCTGTCTCTCTGCAAGTTTTTCCATAGGAAGGAGTGATCTACCCCAAATTCAGCCCGATTTCTGGGTAAGTTGTAGGTTCCCTTCGCTTTGGGAGCAGCAGATGGGTTCTGCCAAAGAGGTGGAAATACCTTGTTTCTCGAACTCTGTAGTTTAACGTTGCACCTCGGTCTAGTTTGGTACCAATTATTAGGTTTATTTCGTTATACTTAACTCATAAAGAATCCTCTGCTAATAGAAAGTAAACGCCAGAAGTTGCCATGAAAACCGCTTGCCACATCTTTCACTCAGGATATCTGGGTTTATGTTTTACGTGACTAAATACTGATTCATATTACCGAGATGATTTGGACAGCTATTCTGACAGTTACATGTCAAACATCTGGAAAACCACTTTTTACTTCAAGTGAAAAGTAGAGGCGTCTCCTAAACATTAAAAAAATACATAAGCTCTGTATTTGTAGTGGTATTTTGCTCTAATTGCAGAGTGTTAGTCTGGATTGCAATCACCTGTAAGTTCTGATCTGGTTAGTTCAGAAGTTCAGTTTACCATGTAGGTAAGAGCCAGCTGCAGCCTTTAGTTACAGATTTTGTTTCTGAAGATACTAAATATTAATGTATTCTTGATTTGGACCATTTATAAGATAGATTCTTTCTCTGACAGATTGTCTGAAATACATAAACAAGAATATGTGTCTTCATAGTATATAGTCATAGTAGGGGGCAAAAGCGGTACATGCTACTTTTAAACCCATTCCCCAACAACGATTACACAGGAAAAGCAGTTTTAAAGGAATGCTTAATAATTTGACAGTAAAAAATAGACTTGAATTTTGAAATTCATTCTTAGATCTCAACTGTCGGGTTTACTTTTCCTTCAAATAACGCATCTTTGCAATCATTTGGAATTTGCTTGTTTTCACATGGTGTAATTTGTTGCTGGGGTAAGTGTAACATGATTTAGTATAATGGTAATTTGTAACACTACTAATATCTTTCCTGAGGTGTCAGGAAGAGGAGATTTTCAGCTGATGTGTTATTCTTATCCTACGTTGATGAGATATTTACAAGCAGAGAAGGGTAAAGTCCGAGGCTGGATTGAGTGCAGATCTGCTTCCAGTTTATGGCACAAATTAAATGTTTGTGGAATGAATTTTCAGTTTTTCACCTCAACATTGTAAAAAAATAATAAAAATTGAAGCAATAAGCCAAGAATAAAAAGAGAGACGGTCTGTTTATTTTGCTTAAAGTCTTATTGCTTCTATTGCTAAGAGACATATGTATGTATATAGCATACATGAGCAAAAGGTCAGTCAGCGTATATATTTTCCCAGATAATTATTTAAAGCTATTATTTCCATTGAATGTGTTCTCAACTATAATGGAACAAAATATAGACAGATTTTGCTTTTGTTCTGAAAAATAAAAACTAAACTACACCAATGATAGCAAAGATGTTACAGAGTCAAGTTGTAGCCCGCAGACATTCCAAGTTAACAGGTCAGATTCAAAAAGCCTAGAAACTGATAGGAGTCTTTCTGTAAATGTCAACTGTCTTTTTATATTTAGGATCAGCTTCTTTAATGGTGAAAACCGTTGAGAACGTGAGTTTTGGATACAGAACAATAACACTGAGTTACATTCCTACTAACATTTTGGCATCTCTAATATAGATTTTTGACAAGCAGATAATTTGAATCCTTGAATTTTAAGGAGTTTTTAATTGTTCTCACATTCTTTCCAACAAGCACATCAGTAAGAGCTTTGCCATAGGACTATCTGGATGTAGAGCAGATACTGGTGGACTGAGAGGCACAATGTACACCTCACAGATGAATATATGGGCATGTTTTTTAGGTGCCATTTCTAGTAGCACCAGATAGATTTAGAATGGGAGAAGCACAGGGTGGTGAATCACGGTAGCAACCCAAGATACGCCTAGTATACAGAGGCAGAAGAGCATGGATTACCCCAGATAGCACTTATAGTGCTTCCAGTCTTTGATATTACAAAGCCTCAATGATGCAGAAAGGCATCTATCTGAATGGACCACTCCACTCAGCCAGTCGTGTCCACAGAACACCACCCCCAGAAACAAAAGCAGTAAAGGCTGCATAAGGTAGTAAGTTTTTTCTGTGGCCATGGTTTAAGGACACAACTCGGGCAAAGGGGTGTAAGGAAAAGTAGCTTCTTATTCATTCATAAGAAATGATCCATAGCTTTTGAGCACTAACGCATGTTTCCCAGAAGTAAATAATCCAATGAAACAAACTGCTTCTTCAAACAGACCTTAGACTACTGCATATAGTTATAAGAATGTTCATTTGTTTGAGGGACTAATTTTATACCCCAACCGATTTTTAAAAATATGTCACCTGTTAAAAGCAAATGAGCATTTTCTTCTTAAATGCAGTAGTTTTCCCCATTGTAGTTTACCATCCCAGAAAACCACTGAAAAGGAAGGAATGTCAACTCGGAAAAGAAAGAATTATAGAGAGACAAATAATGTGAAGCCTCTAAAAAGAAAGAAACAAGTTTGGAAAAAAAAATTCCCTGGGGTTATCTTCTTTCTGCTGAAAGACTGATATTCCGAAACTGAGACCACAGCTCTCTATTGCTGTTAAAATGCAGTAGAATTTTATGGATGATATTCACATTTTCATCCAGTGAAGAGGCCTAAGTTAATACTTACAGGTTATTTGAAACACGTATTGAACTGCATGCTGGATGTCTGATTTTTCTTTATGTCTGTCTGGCAGGGCCAGTCCTTCTTGCCTGGCTTCTAAAATACTAATGATCCTATGAAAAATATTATTTAATCTTTGTTTTAGTCCCTTCCAAACTTAATATATGTGTGACTTGCTTTTGTAAAACAAATGGTTTCATACTAGTGTTACCCTGATCTTGATTAGCAAATCACAGCATCTTCCTTCTATATCAACAATGCTTAATGTATTGTAAAGAATTCTGATGTCACTGGAAGTAATTAAGCTAAGTAATCATATATTAAAAGAAAATGTTTTCGTGCTCTGAAGGTTACGGGAAGAAATCATGTGAATAGCTGTGGCTTTTTTTACCTTCACTCCTTATTTCCTGCTTTGTATGTTGGAAAAACACATTATTAATTATTTGAATGAAGGATGAAAAACAATATTATTATTACTTTCTCTTCCCTCTCTCTTCTACTGGGAAAGCTAAAGCACTGACACATTTTCCTTCTACTTTGTGGGTGTGCATGAATTCATGTCGTTTAAAAGAAAAAACTTAGGACAAAAAGTGTGTTTCCTGAAAACTTATTTTCCCTTTGCCAATATTCATAAAAAATAAAGCTGGAAACATCAAACTTTCCAGCTGCTTGTGCTCATTAGCAGCACAGGAATTCAGACAACACTGAAAAATACAAATGTCCATTGAATCTGAAGGTTCATTTAATGGCGAAAAGCTACAAGGTAAACTGAGTCTCATACATTGGTAACACCACGTTTCACTAAAGAATTGGAGATAGATAGAACTGATTTGAAATTGCAAGCAAGGCTATGGGAAGGGTTACACATTTTTAGCTGTTATTCTTAGATGATGCTGTACTACAAGGAATACTAATGCACAGCAAGCAGGCATTGCTCCTGTGTCTGGAGGCCTGATGAAGAATAGAAACCCCCTCATTTCTCTGTGTGGAAAGAATTTCACAGGGAGGTGTTCCCAGGGTGGAGGAGCAGGTGTGGTGGCTCTGGGATGGGAACACGTGGCTTTGCCCCTTCTTGGCGAGCATCGTACCCTGACACCAGGCCCTCTGATAACCCACAAATGTGTTGGCTGGGAGGGACAAGATGACTTCCAGTCTTCCTCTTCACTGGTTTAACAAACCAGATGTTCCTGACTGTGCAAGAGCCACTTATGCTTTGATCTTCTCTGGTTAGGGTTGCAATATAACTGTTAGACTCCTTTTGCAGTGATGAAAGACCTTTTGTTTTGTGGAGGGCTCTATGCTGGATCTGCTACTAAAGACTTTGTAAACTGGAGAACAGTATGTGCTCTTACCAACACCCGATACACTAGATTTAAACCAAACTTAAATGTATCAACTCTAAAGATATCCAGGAAGAACACATCAGAATACAGTTATGATTTCAGGTTTAGTCCTCTCTGTGAGGTGCTTTCTAAAGTAAGTAGTGTTTCAGCCTGATGTTTTGGCTTACTTAAAGTATTATTTGAAAAGGAGGTGTCTCTCATACAGTACTTCCAGGTAGCATGATATTTGTCTACCTGTCTACTTTTTCTTAAAAGTATTTAGAATACATGTATAATGAAAACAATATCAGGAGGTGAAAGGGATTACCTGTTTTTAGAGCATCTCTCAGCTCCTAAGGAACAGCAGAACTTGTTTGAACCATCTGATAGGCACCAGATCACGTTGGGTTGGTTCCCTAGTGCAGGTTTATGAAGCTACGGAGAATGTCCTGTGTTTGTCCAAAACTACTATCCTGTGATAGGAATTCCAGAAAACTGTAGAGGACCTCCTGGAAAAACAAGTAGACAACAATGTGCTCAGAAGTTTACCAGAAACTAAACCCATCTGTTTATAAAGGCGAAGGAAAATATTTCTTCAGTAGCGCCACAGCAAGGAATCACACCAGCACGAGTGTTATACCAAACAGTTTTTCTGCATAAGGCTGCACTCACAATATGAAGTCACCAAGGTTTCCAGAATAATTTTGTACGTCTGTAGGTACCATTTTACCTACTTACCAGGATGCTATGGAAGCAGTCACATGCACCAGAGAAATTGTGCTGACTGACTCCTCCTCCATATCTCCTCATCCCTCTGCCAGAAAAAATCAAAATATTAGTTAAAGCCCTATGATCCCAAATACATTAATTTCTTTTTTTGATGTCCTACAAAAAGGGACCCCTCCCTAATCTTAAACCATAGGTAAAGAAATGCAATTGAACAGATATTACTAGATTCTGTAAGCAAATGATCAAGGCTCAGGATTCCCTCTAATGACTGCAGTGAGGATTTTCACCAGCTCATTCACTACTGGGCACAGAAAAAATGCATGAACAGGCACTCAGTGGAAGGCAGCCAACATGGTTAGCACAGTAAGTCAGAACAGGGTTCACACAACTGTTTATTCTCCGGGTAATGTCCCCCTGCCCATACCACAGCCTTGTCTGCTATTCCTCCCAAAACACAGCAATAATTTGTATAAAGTCTTCCAGGTTTTTGTACGTGGCACTTGGCATTTTTCCAGGGAAAAAGCCCTGAATAGAACGATTAGGAAGGATTGAGAGAAAGAGTTCTGTTAATATGTAAGGTGGTTTTTTACAAAACTTCTTTTTGTATTGCTGGTTGGCTACTCTTAGTCATGGGGTAGAGTCACGGTGGTTTGATGATATTTTTTTTTGTTTCTTTTTTCTTGTGATGAAAATCTGAACTGAGTTGTTATCCAGAACTAGCCTTTGGCATCACTAACAGAAGGAGTAGTGCTAGAGTGGTTTGGGAAATGTTCAGAATTTCGGATTTCGAATTATCTTTGTCTCTTCCTTTTTTTTTTTTGGCAAAAAATAATTTCTAATTCCTTATTTGTTTGTAGCTCTAGTCTCTGTTCCAGTATCTGCTGATGACATTTGGCTAAGTCTGAGCTGCCGTTCTCACTCTGTATGCTAGTTTATTGAATTCAGTAAAACTGGCATTTTAAAGCTGTTTCAGTTTTAAATAATTAACCTCAAGAATTTCTCCCTGTTAGTTAATTTACATAGAGACTTGTTTCCCAGTTGATCAAAATCACGGAAGCAATATAAAATTTATATTAAATTTAAGACCTTCTTTATTTGTGGCAACAAACTGATTATTATTTTTAAAACTTTCTAGAAGTTAACAAAACAATATGCAGGATGCGTTTTGGGGATCAGAGAAGGAAAGCATTTGCGTTTTGCTGTTCAATCAAGAAGATTCAAGTTTGCCATCACAGGTGAAGGGCAAAGTCAGAGAGGAAGTTATCTTAAATTACTTCTTTGCAAACACTCCATATGATCAGTCAAAAGTGACTTTTTATGCTGGAACTGAAGACCTAAGCACATTTCATTTTAAACAAAATAAACTGATTTTAAAAAATGAACCCTCATTTGAATGCAATTGTGAGATGTATGTGAAGGTGATAATTTTGATAAAGACATATGCAGCATGGTTTCAATGCTTTAACACAGATTTTATGCTCTGGCAGTCTGGAAAGCAGTGCTCTCTAATCCTGGTGCAGACGTATCAAAAGTAGTTTCCTCCAATGCCCCAGTAAACAGCCATTTTTAACTCTGTCTCATTGCTCATGTTTCCTAATTTTTTTTCTATTTGGGTATCAACAGAATAAATACAGTGGTGTCCTAGGAATGGCACTGACATCTCTCATTCCTTTGCTGTGTTTCCTAGTGAACTTCTGTTCAGAGGGAAATGCCTAAGTCACTAGTGAACCAGCTTAATTGCAAGTGAGTAATAGAAGTTCATAGGGATTAATCAGTCTTTTCAGCCAAGCAGCTTTTCCAGCAAGAATTCTGCTCAAATTTCAGCTGAAATCAAATTTATTCATCTTTCCTAAATGATTAGGAAAACATCATCTGTTAATTGCCTTTAATGAACTGAACACCAAGAGAACTGTTCAGTAGCAGATACATTTTTCCCAATTCTGTTAGTTTCTGGATGAAATCCTCTTGTTTCTGTTCCTATAGGATATAGCATGTCTTACTGGAACACACAATACCTACCACTTCAGTAACCTTCAGTTTCACTGTGAGTTTTGAGTCATGTGAAACAAAGAATTGAATGCCAAATAAATACAAAAAGCAGTGGTCCTGCTGAAAACTAATAATACTGCCCCATGTTTAATAAAAGTAGAGTTTCATTTAAAAACTAATCTGTTTTGGAGACTTTATATGAAAACTCTCCCATATAAGCCCTTCTTTGAGCACACGTGCTCATTTTACCTGGTACTTTCTTCTTTGAGATACCTGTTGCTTTCCACATGCAGCGCCCAGAAGGTGCAATTACCTGCTAATGATGTAGGAGCGTGCCAGTGTACTTGAAGAACCAAGGCTGAAGGTGGCCCCTAGCTACCCTTTAAGATAACAAAGAGGTGGCAGAAGATCAGACCATCTCTCTGGCCTCCATAGAGGTGATAACGACACTGGGATTACAGTAGGAAGAAAAGCTCAATCTATTTCCTTTTTGAAGGTCATGAATGCCAGTGAAAAGTTTACTTTCAAAACAACAGCTCAAGCAGGACAGCGTGAGGGTTATGGAAGGGCGTGCTTTTTTGATCATTCTGATTTTGGGTGTTCTGCATAGCTCTGCTATTTGTTTTAAAATAATACTACTGTACACCTCAAAACCCCTCTGTCTCTGCTTCACTCTATAGTGTTAGATGATTGTGCTTTGTAGATGGAAAGGTTATGTCTTAAGTGTTCTTTCGAGGACTACACACTCTATTCAATATTACTATTTTACTACCAGATTCTTCCTTGTACTTACATTAAATTTTTGTTCTTCTGTTCACCTTGTCTCATAATATCTGTATGGTAAGCAAAAAAAAAAATCCTAAAACTGTATTAGGGTTGTTAGATAATTTTCCAGAGGAAAAACTATTTAATCCATAGGATTCCTATGGTGCCAAAAATGTACTATTTCAATTTGCAGGGGCAGATAGGGAAGTAGACAGGAAACAAGGATGGAGCGATAGGACTTCTATAAACAGTGATTAAAATGACTCCACATACTTTATAAAGGCAGGGGCACATCCATGGTTCCAGCTTTTGACATGAGAGCTCCTTATCCACTTAAGAAAAGGAAGAAATTTTTCTTATTGACATCACCTCATAACAGGCAAATCCCAAATCTTGCTCTCAGTGACACCTCAGATTTTCCATAATGATTTCAGTACAACATGGATGATGCCAGGGAGAGAATTAGGACAGTTACTTAGGATGAACTACTGCCATTGTTTCACTGAGTAATTAACTGAGCTGGCCAACCCATCGTTAATTCCTATAACCAGTGAGGGCAGGATCAAATTGCATTTCCACACAGTTTGCTGGCAGCAGTTAAACTTTTCACATTTGAAGCTCTACTACTGTATGTGATCCCGATGTCACCATCATGGCCAATCTGGCCTTGCCAGCCATGAACTCTGGTCAGAGTCTGGAAATTCAGTATACCTGTGCCCAAATGCTCTTGGGTCAGGACACAGGCAGCTGTGATGGTGGGGAGATGGAAAGTGGGTCACAGATGGAATAACCTACAGCACACATGAATTTCAGGGGACTTCAAGGAGAAGAAACAGAAGTGTTTCAGGGAGACGTAGATTGAGAAGAGCATAGATGGACATCTGTCCTCCTGCACAGTGCAGGTCTCACTGCCCTGGCTCCTCTCTAAATCTTTGGGTGTACAAGATGCTCCGTCAAAGCACCCAGAGATATCCCACTTCTCCAGGACACAGTACCTATCTCTGTATGCCCCTCAGACCACAAGAAACAGTTGTCTTTGGATTTTTGTATTAAATAACTTTTATCCACACTCATCATTCATGGAATAGGAAAAAATCAGAATGCAACACCTTTGGATGAGGAAATCTCTGAGCACAGAAAGCTGGAGGCCTGAAGACCATGCTGGAATGTTGTCATGATACTCTTTCCTGTTTCTTATATTCTTCACAAGACCAGTATCTTGGGTTAGCTGCACTACTAGCCTGAGCTGATATGTCTGGTTTTACATCCTCCTGTACCTCACCAGCAGCTCTGTTTCAGGCTATAATTAGCATGTTTCTGTGGAGGGAAAGGCGAGAGGCTGGGTCAGAGACCACTCTGTGGTGGGCAGATGGGGCAGAGCTGTGCTGTAGACCCAGAGGCAGAGATCTGCCAGCCAACGCCTGTTCCCTCTCCCCTTCCTCCCCACCCCAAAGCAGCCTTGAATTCCCTGTTGGTACCGGAGAATCAGGCAGCTGGAGGAATAACCTGCTGGGCCTTGCAGGCTCCCACCATGTGTAGCTGTGGTTTGGGGAGGTGTTGTGTAAACAGATAATACTTCAGAGCACGTGAACTTAACATCCACTTTGTTATCCAGGTTACCTATGTGTTGCTGACCATTTTAGTATATAGAATAGAGAAGCAGAGAGGGAATGAACCACAGATGGAATAGAGAAGTGAAGAGGAAAGGAAACAGAAGAGAAGAACTAAGAAAACTCACAAAGAGGAAGAAAAAAAGGAGAAAGGAGGATAAGAAAAGGAGAAATAAAGACCCAAACCAGCAGCAAGCCTAAACTGCACTCGAAGGGGATTTCGTATGTACATTGAGATGATGATGGATGTTCCATGAGGCTAAAGTACTGCTAGGGCCATTACCAATAAGGCCCTATTGCAGACATTCAGTGGTTAACCCAGGCATGCTGCTCTGTGACCTCCACCCAACTGTCTTGTTAGGCAACAGAAAAGTAGTGAAAATGATTGCAAAGATTTTGCTAAACTAAGGACAGAGCACACACAAAAGCAATGAGAGGGATTGTAAACCATTTTGCTAAACTGAGAACACAGCACTCATACTGGAGATAAGAAAAATATCTACACCTACCTCACTACAGCACCAGGTATTTTTTTTTTAAAAATCTAATCATTGCCACCATTGAAAAGCAAATTATGCCATAAACCACTCTATAAGCACATCTGAATGCCACAAACAGTGCCCCAGCTTTGGCAGCGTGGGTGGTGGGACTGCTCCAAACTTTCAGCGGAGGAAATCTCAGCATCTAGTTTAACTCTTTCAATAACTATCAAACCAAAAATGGACTGTAAGTTATGGAAAAGTGAATGTGCATTCACTCTGATACTATTTTAAGCATTTTCTCTGTTACAAGAAATACCAAAGTAACTAGACTCCTGTAAAAGTTTGCATAGTGTCTTGTTCCCTGAAAACTGAGTACAAAACCAAGTTACACATATATGAAGATAATTCCAAAAGCCACTCTAGAGGCAGTGCAGGCAAATGGGCATGTTTCCTACACTTCTTTATTTTCCAGCTAAAATAAAACAAAAATTATGTAAATTAAAATGTTAAAAATTGGGAATAATAAAGACAACGCAGGGAGGGTATTTCTATTGCAGAGTTTTCTGAGAGAAGACCCATTTCTTTATATTGATGCCATCTCACAGACAATATTAATGCAGCTACACTGCATAGGAAAACCCTCAAAGCAGAAGGAATATCTAAAATGATCAAACTTCAAACATGAAGCAAAGAAGACATGCCGTAACTGCCAGTGAAGGAAAAAAAATATTAAATATATAAGATATCTTTTAAACTTCATTGCTTGTTGCATCTGTTTACCGTGTCATGTTAAGCTGTTTAAATGTGTCAGATTTTTTAGTCAATTAAGTTTCTTAGGTGTGTTATTGTATGATTTCCATTAAGTTTGTCTGCAAAAGTTACCATCTGCTAACATACTGTCTTAGGACATAAGTTGCTTTTTTCCATGTGTATGCAATACAGTTGTCAAAAGTATCAAATTTTGGTCATGGCATAGATGGGTTCATATCTCATTGGGCAACAGAAGCCATAACAAATAACAAGCAAAATTGTGAAGGATTAGTTTCAGAGTTTATTAGAAGTTTTTCCATAAGCCTTAGTGAGCTCTGATTATGCCCTGGGAAGAGTTACCAAGGTTACCAGTTTTCCTTTATCAAGCATTTGCCGAGAAAAACCCCACATTTGTTGATGGAAAAAACAAGTTTTATCCTGAAGCCTGATATCAGCAGATGAAGGTAATTTCCCAGGGAGAAGTGAAAAGACACCAAGATCCTCACTACTATCATACTAATGTAGGAAGAAAAAACCTGATCTCGTCCACTTCTTGTTTTCAGTCATTCCAGATCATTTTCATGAACAGTTGTTTACTTGTTTCCAATTCCAATTCTATTAATGATAGTAATCCAAAAGGGGAAGAGAAATATTTATGGCAATATCTTTATCTTGATAGTGTTTTCCATTTAGGCAGATATATCTGTCTAATAAAAGGCATGAGACAAGAAGCCTTACCTCAGAAGACAATTAAGCTGATGGTTAAGTCATAGATTTAGTTTGACACCACATCTACATGCATGTGAGAGAGAGAAAAGAAGTGTTTTTAGAAGTGGTATTGGAAAAGAGTTGACTAAACTCCACAAGCCTGTTATTTCCAGCTCAGGCCTGTTTTTTTTAAGGCTTCCCCAACATTGGTGTCTTCCTAATCAGTATCTGCACTCATTGATTTTGGATACTTTCCATAAATCCATGGTTATTTTTGCAAGGTAGTCCAAATGTCTGTCTTCTCTGGGCTCCACACCGTGGCAGAAAAAGTGTTCTCTTCATTTAAAATGTAAATCATCCTTTAGGTTAGCTCCAAATAATGTAGCATAAGGACTTCAAGGCTGATTTGGGTCTATTAACAGATACTCAGTTTATATCTAACATGTACTCAGTTTATGCACATAAAACATAACATACACTCACTGTATGTTAATGGAGTCCATTTTTCTAATTCGTGTGCTTGAAATGTGGATATTTATGCTTGGAGAACATGGATGGAAAACACACTTTGACTGGACTTCTCTAAAGGAAAAGAGAGTAGGGTTGACACTGATTTTAAAGATGTTCTGGTATGGGTTTCAACATGTTCTTTTGCCTTCTGCCCTCCTCTAATGACTGTAGTCACTTGAGCCTGGACTAAATAAAGTGCCTTAATTTGAAAAAAAAATACAATAATCCATTATTGAATAACAATGGCAGTTTGAACCAATATCTAGCGAGTCTAGTATTGAAATAATTCTAAATCTTTTGAGTATATTTAGAACTTCTGCATCATTCACCAAGGCAGCACCTACAAACAAAAATCTGACCGTACAAATGACAAGCAGGTGCACAGATTTTACAGAGATGGGACATTGTTATCATCTAGTCCAACTTTTTACTCAAGGGAGGCCATAAAACCAACAAAATGGACAAGGTACACTTGAAAATTACAGGTTAAAAACATCCACATGATTGTCTTCCAGCACTCCGAAATTATGAAATTCCCAATAGAAAAGGAAATGGGGAACTGCATGACTTCACTCACACACTGGAGGCAGCAGAAAGGAAGTGTAAGAGAAAGAAAAAAGGGGCTTATGAAGGGTTCTTGCTGCCATTGAGATAAACTAGCAGGGAGAATGGTAAGGAGGGATCAGAACTAACTGAAAATACTTGGTTACCAGTAATGGATACATTCATGTTTGTACAGGTATTCCTGTCATTTTCAAAGTCTGACAAACAACTCAAAGCAGTGTAGATTTGGTAGGGAAGGCTGCTTTGCTGCTGAAATGAGATTATCATGGTAAAGCCCCTTTGGTCACATCCTGAGACTGATGCAAGTTTCGCATGAACAGCAAATGAGTGAAAACCAAGTAAAGGATTTGGTTCTTAATTTAACAGCTGTATGACTGAATACATTTAAACCCAAAACCTATTTGGAAGTGTGTACTAAATGAAGGAGATCCCATAAAACCTATTAAGATAACCATAAACTATAATATCAGTTTACAAAACTCAGTGATTGAAAAAAACCCAGCCAGTTGTTCAATGAGGCTGAAGCTCTCCAAATTTCAACTTCAGCTCAAGGAATGTGACACTGTCTCATTTGTCACTGATCCTCACCAGATCCAACTCAAAAACAGCTGTTAGATTTAATCTTTCCTTAGAGATGCCAATATTTCAGAAGCCAAGAGGAGGGCAGAAATGCGCTCTTACAGGGCACGGTTTCTACAGTCATACATGCTCAATTGAATGTGCAATTTCTCTTCCAGCAGAGGAAGTTGTTCAGCCTATTCAGCCACCTTTAGGCTTCCTACCTTTTCCTCTGTTTCATCTTCTTCTGAAATAGCAAACACAAGTGCAAACTTCCAAATTAAGTAGCCCATTTTCCTTTATCAAAGGGTACATATCAGTGTCACTCATCTTGGTCTCATCATTGGTTTTATCTTCGTCTCATCTGGTTTTATCATTGTGTTGCCCAAAGACAAAATCAGAACAGTAGTAGTCAGTGCTTAGGTTTGAGAAACTTCATAACCTCAGATTTTATGGATGGGCTTATTATTAGTCTACAGACAGAAGGCACTTTCAGACAGGAAGCAGAATCTTGCTTCTACTGAAGTCTAAAGAAAATTTGCTGTTGACTTCAGTACAGAATATTGACTGGAGACTGTAACAATGCATATGCATGTAGAGTGAATAGCATGATTTACATGCTTTTTAAAATCCTTTGCCTGTAGAAATACGATGAGTGGAAATGAGAAAGTAAATGGTGATTCATATTCCATATTAAACTCTCTTCCTCTTTCATGGAAGTTAACAACATTATTAGGTGCCGCATAGATATTCTATTTTGGAAATACCTCAACAGCTATCTGAACTCACTGTAGCCTTTCTTTCTTTTTTTTTTTTTTGAAAAGTCAAAGAAAGAGTTTATTTGTTATTCTGTTTTTCAAAATAGTGTGTTTCTAAATATACTTATTTACATAGAGAAAGAAACCATGAGGATGCTTGTCTTTTCTAAAGAAATTAACTTTTTAATAAGGTTGGGAGTGCTAGGTTTAGGATTTTTTTATGTTTAAGTGCCAATACAGCATGGAAACCTCTGTGTCAGTGAGCTTTCCAGATTAAGTTTTCAAAACCAAGGAGCTGAAATACTACTGATAAAAGCTAGAATTGTTAATGTCTACCCAGGTTTAAACTAACCTCAATGTTTGGAATCACACACCGCTGTGCTACGTAGCATAACATTTTAAATACTAAGTGCTGAAGAAAGAAAGAAAGAATTTTTAAAGTGCTTATATAGGAAACACGAAAGGTTCCTAGGACATATTTAAAACAAAAATTCTTCAACTCATCCCCCCTTAATTATTGTTGAGTATTAAAACGAGATCAGCTACTCCAGAGTCAGATAAAACAAAAATATTGTGGAACTGTGCTATTAAAAGCTTTGAAGTTCTCTACTGAAATTTAAAGAAGAAGGGACTGCTCCTTAACTATTTCTTGCATGGTAGTCAAATCTGCAGTCTCTTCTAGGTTTCCTCAGGACTCAACATTTTATGGAATTAAATTCTGCTCAAGGTAAAGATCATGCCTCCATTTAAATCAGCATGGGTTTGCTACCAACATAAAAGGAGAAGAGAAGAGATGCTACATTTAATCTTTAGTCAATTAATTTCTAGATGATGGGGTTTGGCAGATTGAAGGGGGGAAAAAAAAGCAGCAAGGTGATCCATATTTAGACTGCAAATCTGTACGTTCCCTCCCCTTTTAAGTGCTCTTCTGTTGGATTATATAGCACCTCTCTGATTGTGCTGGTCACTGACTCTTTAAACACTTTTCCTTGTAGGCTTGGTCCCGTGATGTGTGTAGCCATGGACAGTGGAATAAACCCATATGGTCAGTGAAAGCAGCCAAAGGTTAGTAGTGCAAGGAAATTATTCTTTCTGGTAATTTCAAGCAGTTCTACTGCCTCTGCCTTAACTCCATGTTCCAGAAAGATTGAAATTTTGTGTGGAAGAAGGGAGTAACCGGCAGCCAAGAGACAAGAGAGCGAATAGACAAAACTCACTGTCACTTCTATGTGTTTTTGGCAGCATTTCAATAATCTAACAAAAGTGGTAAATAACATAGCTGGGTTCTTAATTGCTATGGGCTTTCTGAAGCATTTTATACCCATGTTGCTGGGAAAGAATCAGATACACAAGATGAAAGACATTTGAAGGACAGGGCCTTATTTTGAAGGGAAAAATCTGGTCTGCAGGCATATTCTATGTTCAAGTTGTGTGAGTTTGCCTATGCTTAAAATGAATTTTGGAAAAAAAAACACAACTTTTTCCCTTTTGGAATGAAGTGGAGTCTTTTTCGTTATTCAGAGGATTCACTTCCCCTTCTGCCTTTTTCATAAGTCAAGCCCAAAGAGTCTTCAAGATCTAACTGTTTCTTATTTTGCCCAGGGAGTTAAAGTGACAAGGAAAGATAGCAGAATACATACTCCCTAACAATCCTCTCTGTTGGAACATACACACTTATATATATTACTTACATACACATACATACACACACACAAATATAGTGTGTATATATACAGTGTATATATGTATGTATACCATCACCAATCTAGGCACTAGATTGGAGCTAGGGACTGAAAGTATAATTATTAGGTACTTGTCCCAGTAGTAAGCAGTTTTTTTAGCCATTTCCACTGTCACAGGTGTTTTTTGAATCATCATTTTAGAGTTCCTACAATTTTTGCTTCAATTACTACTCCTTCTTTGTGCATTCATTGATTGTCTAAATTTTCCATCTTAAAGTTTTGAGACAGAGCCTTTGGCTTCACACAGTATCTCAAAGATAATTCCACAGTCTACCCTGTTAGGAGGAAGTGATCTGTTTGCAAGCAGGTTTTTAAGATGCCTTCTCTTGTCCACAGCCTAACTAGTTCACAGAGATGTGCTTTTATCTATCTTTAGAAGCAGGATTATCTAGCACGGAGGTTCCTGAAAAAGAAACAGTAGAGTCTTCAGTAATCCAACCACCTTCATGCTATCCACCCATCATTTCCAAGAACGGCGATATAAATAGCATCAACATGTCAGAGATGACAGAGGGAAAATGCGTCTAGTTTTCCAACATAGCCTCCGCCTCATTGGATAGATGCATGTACACAAACACAGACACACACGCATATGCAGATAAGTGCATCCCTCGAGAGGTAAGGGCAAAATGTAGCAGCCTTAATTAAGATGAACCAAAGTTCATAACCAATATTTTTGATGAACCCCAAATTCAGGAGAAACTCCCTGTATGATCAGTGGAACATAAAATTTTGCCAGAAGGCAATTATTAATCTGCCCTGTCACACTGTACCATTACAAAGGCTTGGAGCACTATTAGGTGTCAATTACTCTGGAGACCTAGGGGGTTGTTGACATTAATTCTATAATTAGTTTTATAGTGGAGATTTTGCCCACCTGTTTAGAAACAAAAAAAACCTAGATTAAGTCTATAAAACTGAATGTAATTTGGAGATTTGTCAAAGGTCTTTCCTCTCCCAAATCTGCCAGGTAAATATCGCTGGGATTAAAACAAAGAAAATAAATTAATCTCCACCTTCTTATTACAATACAAAGTGAGAGAAGCCAGGAAACATGGCGCAAAACCTGATGGTACACGGTGTCCTCAGATCACTTGGCCATTGTTTTCTCTCACAGCAGCACATGTTAATGATACAAAGAAGTTTAACGTTTTTTGGCTTTGGCTTTTCATGTCACAACCATAATAAATGTGCACATTATTGTTTGTATTGCCATATCCTTTAGATGCACCGCCAATTTCTAGAGCCAGTGCATGCACAGCCAAGGACAAGATTTTGCCCACAAATAGCCTGGCTGAATTAAATTAAGCAGAAACATCGCCGTACAGATTCAGCTGTGAAGTAGCGTGTCATGGTACAGCATGTTTATGCTGCAAAGATGTATGGGCCAAACTTGATTTAAACCACCAATTCTACCACAGGAGGACCAAGGTTTCTTTGTTCTCCACTAACCAATTTAATTATGTTTTAAAAGACCTTTGTCTCATTAGGGCCTAAGACATCCTTAGTTGCGTTCAGCTAAAAAAACCCAACAACCTCCAAAACAATAAAATAGACAATAAAATGTTAAACACAGGAGAACAGGAAGAAATAAAGAGAACTGGTTTTCTGTTTGTTTTAAGGAATTTGGACAACACATAAAAAAATCAAATATGATGAAGAATGAAGAAACGAGTTTTAATGTGGACAGTACCCAAGCCTCTCCCTTATCCCGCTGCCTGCAGCCTCTAAGCCCAGTTACAAAGCCTCACAGAACAACTCTATTTGGTGAAGAATTCAGACCGCACCTCTCACATTTCCGCTATGGTCCTCCTCCTCTTGGAGACATGGAAACATTCCAGGGTTCCTTGGAAGGAGGGTCTCGGAAACGGAAGAGCATGCCAACAAAAATGCCACCTTCCATCGCTCTTGAGGGTTCCTCATCACCACCAGGCAGACCTGAAGATCACAATGACATAGGCTCTTCCAGTCTCCCCTTGGTTTTCCAACAGCCAGCACAGCCCAAATACAGTTCCCAGATGATTGACCTCTGCAACTTTGGTTTTCAGTTCTACAGAACCCTGGAGCACTTTGGAGCCAAGCCAATTAAGCAAGAACCAGTGAAGCCTAACATGGCATGGCCCAGTAGCCCAGCATTCATGCAGGCTCCTTACCCTTATTACCCTAAAGTCCACCCCAGTTTAATGTTTCCTTTTATTGTGCCACCAAACTTTCATTTCAGGAACCCCTTTCAAATGAAAAGACCTCCAGAGCCACCATTTAGGAGGGCTGAAGTAAAAGAAAGTGGTGAAAATAAACAGAAAGTGGAAAGAGTAGATGTCAACCTTCAGATAGACGACAGTTACTATGTTGATGTTGGGGGTGAACAGAAACGCTGGCAATGTCCCATGTGTGAGAAGTCCTACACATCCAAGTACAATTTGGTGACCCATATCTTGGGGCACAGTGGCATTAAGCCACATGCTTGCACCCGTTGTGGCAAGCTTTTCAAGCAGCTCAGCCACTTGCACACACATATGTTGACACACCAGGGCACTCGGCCACATAAATGCCAGGTGTGCCACAAGGCTTTCACTCAAACCAGTCACCTTAAGAGACACATGATGCAACACAGTGACATCAAGCCTTACAACTGCAGGATCTGTGGCAGAGGCTTTGCCTACCCCAGCGAGCTGAAAGCACATGAGTCTAAGCACGAGAGTGGCCGAGAGAACATTTGTGTGGAGTGTGGTCTGGACTTCCCAACCCTGGCCCAGCTGAAGAGACACTTAACAACCCACCGTGGTCCTATACAGTACAATTGCACTGAATGTGATAAGACCTTCCAGTACCCGAGCCAGCTGCAAAACCACATGATGAAGCACAAAGACATCCGCCCCTACATCTGCACTGAGTGTGGCATGGAGTTCGTGCAGCCCCACCACCTCAAACAGCACTCCCTGACTCACAAGGTAAGCCAGCACAGGTTCCGCTCTCACCTTGCACAGGAAGGTATCACAAAGATTACAGGCTACTGAGGAAACACGCTTGTACCTCCTTGGAAAGAAGGTAATTGGTCTGTAGAGCCTCATGCTGGTCCTTTGCCAGCTGGAGAGTTTTATGCAGAGCAAAAGCAAAAGCCCCAGCAGCGCTGGCAATAGTAGAAGGTGGACATCTCTGTCAGTCTTCATAAAGTACACACAAAACCCACTTTGTGATCAACAGGAATCCAATTAAACCACCTGTATTACTTCCCAAAACTGTATTTGCGCCTCTCTGTTTCATAGGTTTTATCTTCAGAATGACTTTCTGCAACATAGCATAATTTTATAGAGCTGTAAAACCCCCCCTGAAATCTTAACAGAAATTCCCTACTGAAAACCAGTTCTATCGCTTTCCTCTTTAATTAGGAGTTATGTGGATTTGCAATAGACTGTATGTATGCAGCAAAAGAAAGTATATTATTACTCATCAGATTTTGAATAATCATTGTAACGAGACATTTAGGGAAATAAAAAAAAAAAAAAACAACCTAAGAAAAACTCTCCTTTGTGCATGAATTATCCAGAATGCCTGTTAATAAAAGTGGACAAGCAGGTCCATAATCCCAGCCAATTCCTATTAAGTGGCTGTCTTGCCACTGCTGACAGCAATGACAGCAGAGTCAGTTGAGGTTAGGAGTGGGCTTTGGAACACATCCAGAAAAATCACTTTCAAAAATAGGAAAAATATAACCGTTCCATTCAAGAATGTCTGAAATTGGCACATCCACCATTACAAAACTGTTGTTAAGACAAGTCAAAACCCCACACATTTTATAAAAATTTGCTTCCTGCTTTCCATATTTTCCATTTAATACTTGGATTTTGGCTTTTATTTGAAAAGCATTAAAAATACTGAAAGCTACAGCATTTCAGTTTTATAGACACATTTTCTTTTAAAAACCAACAACCTCTACTTCCACATTTGCTTTTTCTTCCCTACTTCATTATTATAGTTTCTGCTCTTTCTGGAGATTCCCTGGTCTTTGGATTTACCATGCAAAATTCTACTAATTTAAGACCTGGTATTTTTTTTTTTGTCACAGGAAATGCAATGTCCCTGAGTCTTTAGAGAGCTTCTGCTTCTTTGTCCACAGCTGCAGGTGGATTCAGCTGTGAATATCATTAGCAGTACTTAGCTGCGCAAATGCAGCCTCAAATAAAAAAATAGGCAGACACTATCTGTCTGTCAGACAAGCTGCTGTTGGTGTTCACAGCTTTGCAATTAACTGTGAAAGCCACTGACTGGCACAAAAGTAGAGATTGTTTCAAGTCTTCTTTGTAATGGTAGCCTTCAGGAAGAGTAATTGCTCTCTGCGCTTCACAGTAAATCTTTATTACCTTCAGCGTGTCTGTCAGACAGTGTGTAGTGTCACTACTACAAAGTGTGTAGTTCATTGGCCTTCATAGCACCTAAATGACTTTTTGAGGAGCTGGCAGTTAGACCGCATGGGTGTGAGCAAGAATATTGAATTATGCATTAGTAAATTGACTGGGTGGCATAAAAGGCACTAGAAATGCTCTGTAAACATCAGAAAAAATGAGATCACCCCATTAGGGTTAGCGCATGTCCCACTAAGAGTGAACAGTTTTTTCTCGTCATTGAATGTAACATGTTTATCCTTATTTAGTGACATTGTTAGACTCCTCCTTGGTCACTTCAGATTACTTTCTATAGCTTTCTTCGAAAGAGGGCTGTGCCTTTTTCAGAAGTCAATGACGTTCAATTATCAAAGGCAAGCACTACTTTAGTCTCTTAACTGGTTAGCTTTAATTCTTCGTCAAACGTGAACACAAAAGTGTACACATTTGACCAATCCTTTACATAAGCAGCAGCGTAGGACAGAGAAGCTCTCCTACTGACAATGTCTCATTGATTTGTGAATTTATTGACGGAAACAAAACTCATTATTTCATTAAGCTTACGTTTTGTTTTCCTTCTCTGCTTCTCAGATTCTTGTAAGAATTTGCCAGGAAAAAAATACATAAATATCTATTACTTGAGCAAATAATGTTAAAAGTGAAACAATTTATTACCTGCTTCACTAATGCGGAGTGAATAATTCATAATTGCTGTACTGAAGATGAAATGATCTATAAAGTTTACCATCTACAGAATTTTCTGATTTTTTTCTTTTCTCACAGGGTGTGAAAGAGCACAAATGTGGAATTTGTGGCCGGGAATTTACTCTGCTGGCCAACATGAAGCGACACGTCCTGATCCACACCAATATCAGAGCTTATCAATGCCATTTGTGCTTCAAGAGCTTTGTGCAAAAGCAGACTCTCAAGGCCCACATGATTGTTCACTCTGATGTCAAACCCTTTAAGTGCAAGGTAAGTGCATTTGATGGCAGAGGCATTAATCCACTGCATATTTCTGTGATACTATCATCTTGCAATATAGCAGAATTAGAAAAACAAGACTTGTGAACACATATGGCAGTCGCATTTAAATTAACATAAACCAGCCTGGTTTTCTTTCTTACATAGCACAAAATAATGGAGGTAAATATCTGTGGTTTACTCCCTTCACCTTCAATATCAGTAACTTTCATCCTCAAATACTTTTTTCTGCTTCGTGAGCATTTGAATGCCATGGCAGTTTGAGGACAACAAACATACCTGACATTTGCTTAGTACAGCCATCCAAACAGAAGTCTAAGTGCTTAATAGCTTGAATCACTGACTAAAAACATAGATCAAGTCATGCACCCCACAGACGACCACGGAAAAGCAGCAGCCATTACTTCACACAGCGATGCTATGTGACAGTTCCGGGAAGGACTCAAAGAAAGCCACAGCAAAATACAACTGCAGAAGGGATTTGAATGGGCCAAGTGTAATTACCAGACTGAAATTCAGGGCAGGACATCAGCAGCTGAACAAAATAGCCTCTGAAACCATTTGGTCTTTTTAGGATCCTGTGCGAATTCCAGTTTGTTGCCTCCCTTGCCGACATTCCCTTTCCATCCTCTCTTATTCTCCCTCCCCATAAACCTTTGAGGCGTTGGCTTTCTTGACCGTGCTCGTCTCTAATATCTTCCTTATGTTCATTCATGTTTATATTCTTACTCAGTATTGGACATTGCATCTGTTTCTTTTGCTGCCTATCTGGTTCATTATTGTAGTAACACCTTGTGAAGCCAAAGGTTGCAGGTTTTACCCCCAATTTGATCTGCTCTAAGAGGGCTATAAATATAGAGTCGAGCATACTACCCAGTTTATGCCTAAGTAACTGAAGATTGAGGTGGAAGAAATTTCTAGAACTCCTTCATACAACATCTTTATGGAATTAAATATATTCTTAAAAGGAATGTTTCATAGAGAAGCGGAGCTGAATGAAAAATTTTAAATGGAATTATTTTCTCTTGAAAAATGTAGAACTTCAAAATGTCATAGGAAAATATGGCATTCAGTGATAATTTTAATAGGAAAATGTAAAAATTAATCCTTTTTACTTTCTCATTTTGCTTTAATAACTTTGAGGCATTTCACTTTGAAATAATAACAGCAAAGCCTTTCAACTTTTTGTTTAATTTTAATTTATGTCCTATTAAAATGGTATTTTGTATAGTAGGACTTATGCTATTCTATATTGATAAAATAATTTCTGTTACTGCAATGCTTGGGTAGTTCCATATCAAGTCTGTTGGAGACTTTCAGTCTTTGAGAACACCTGTGAAACTGTGGTTTGCTTCCCATTTGGTCAAAGTCCTCCTCTGACCCCTCAAATTTCAGAAAAGAGACTCAATTGTTTGATCTACTGTTCTGGATGCAGTATCTGGACCCACACATGTGCATGTGCATATTAGCTAGAAGCTTGTGTTCAGGTTAGGGCTTAATGATGACAGACTATTAAAACTTGGAGATGGCAATAATTTGAACCGGTAACTGGAGTACCACAAGTATGTTTTCCAACCAGTAACAAAAGCTTTACAGGAACACCTGTTTTTCTTATTTTTTGTACTTCTCTGTCCCCACCCAATGTTCCCAGGAGGAAAGAAACAAGTAAGAAACAAGTAAGTGAACCAGTTTCTCCTGTGTCTGAAGGGGTATGAATCAACATCAGCACCCCGAACGGAGAGGAGATTGTGACAATAAGCAAAGGGAGAATCAGGAATTGCTCTTTGGTGTTAGGAGCATCCCCTGCCTCTCTGGAAGAGCCCTTGAAAGACTCAAGCAAGTATTTCTGGCTGGTATTCAGAGAGTTAAGGCAATGACCAGATAGCAGCCTTTTGGCACCAAGCTCCTCCTCAGCAGAAGGAAGGATATAGCTGTATGAACAGCCTGCTTAACAATGGCTCACATGTCCCCGGGGAACCGCCTGCAAATAGATTTCATCTTGCTTTCTCTTGTACTTTTCAAAGCTTCCTGTTTTCTCACGGTCCTTTTGGACAGTTTACAGTCTTTCTCCCTCTCCCTCTCTCTTTGAGGAAAGGAACACCCTTCTTATGAAGAAAAAAAAAAAAAAGAAGAAGAAGAATGCAAGGGAAAGAGAGCACAGCAGTAGCCTTTCTACTTCACCACATGCAATGGTTTTCTTTACCTTTTTCTCACAGCAAAAGAAAACACGAGGTTTTCCTATGTGTCTAATCACAGCTAAGCACGGACTATCTGAAGTGAGGGAGTAGCAAATAGTTGTCCCTTCTGTTTCCTCAGCCAGCTGCTGCCTGGATCTGTGTTTGATTTTTCTCTGAAGAGTGAACTTCTCTGTAGCCTTTAAAGGCCCAAGCCCATGCTGCCTTGTCTATTTCTGTTTAAAAAAACCCCACCGAAGTGGTCTGAAGGAGTTGCACCAACTGGTGCAATAGTGCTAATTCTGATTTGTAGAGGAAGCTTCTATGAAATTTACAGTTGCTTTTAGTGCTGAAGTCAGCAACGTTCCAGACCTCCAATAAAGAATGCAATGAAGTTTTCTCTAGCCCAGCCAAATACACTTTGCAGGGAATGTTTTGAACTCCACTTTTTTCCCATCTAAAATCGTGGATTTAGATCAGGAGTCAAAACCAAAGAAAATGTAAGAGATAAGTACTTTGGGAAGAAAAAACCAACAGACTGACAAATCTAGAAGGGTGATACTTCATGTGGTGGTGTAGGAAGACAAAATGTAGTGTTGAACTAATTCAGCTTTTCTAGCAAATTGTACTGAAATCCATTTTACCAGCAAGTGGAACAAAGTGTGTTCAGCAGACTTGCAGCTGAGGTCTTTTTGTCTTCAGGGTTTTAGTTCTATTTTGCCTAAAGTAGACAGCCTAACAAAATGTCCACAAGTGAACCATGTTGTTCCTGCTACCCCAAGATCTCTTGCATGAACTTTGCATTTCTCTGAGTGCTAAGGTGCTTTGTGGTGACTTCTGCTGGGGCTCCCTCCCATGCAACTAGCTCAGGATCATCTTTCACACTCTGCTTATCAGTGCTCACATCCCTGCCCTTTGACAGAGAAAGAAAATCTTGTACACCTTCCTAGTTTGTTCTGAAGACTCAGGCTGTTCTTTAAGGACTAGCTGTGAACGCCAGCTGGCTCTGAGTTGCTATAATATAGCACGTGAGCCCAAAACCTGCTCCCTTCACCCTCTGGATCATGCAAATTCATCTGGAAGTCATCTTGTGTTTTTTGAAAGGGATAGATTACCCAGAAACTATGCTACACAGAGCTATCATTCTGAAAAACAATTTTCATATCTGCATTTCTTTCATTTTCCTGCCACACCTCTCCACTTTAGTACCATTTCCTCATGTCCCCAGAGGAGATCTCAGGACAGGAACACAATACACATCCCTAAGACTGTGCATGACTTTGGGAAATGGAAAACCTACCCCCTTTATTCAGACACTCGAAACTTCCATCCTGTAAGGAACTGTCCTTTACAAAGTCCCCTGTCATTATGAAGAAAGAGGAATAAATGTTGTCTTGACAGAAAAAAATACAAATGCTCCTACTAGACCCATTTTAATACTCAATACCTTATAAAGATACAGATTTGCATGAAGTACTCTAGCCATTCACCTGTTCAACATGATTTTCCTTGATTACCAGTTTAGATAGAGAGGTAAAGACCTAGCTGTCAGAAACCAAAAGCTGGTGAGAGCACAGGTCAGCCACGCTACAAGCAGATAACCAGAAGCCTTCTGCTGAGAGATATTAGAGGGGTATTATCATTGGCGTTCTTGTAGCCAGAGGAATATTGACATGTCATAGGTCATTCGAGCAGCTGTCTAGATACAGTCAGCTGCTGTTCTTCCTTGCGAATTTTCTGTGCTAATCAGTGCTTCTCCTCTTTGTTTCCTCCCAGCGCTTTCAGAGCGTTTTTTTGGTGCATTCATTACCCTGGATATAAGTCATTCAGCATATTAGCTTTCTTTGAATGCAAAGAAGAGACAGTCCTTTTTCCTAAGTGGATGGATGACAATTGGAATCAGATATCTTCCTTTCACAAATTAATATCTCATTTTCAGTGACTTATTTTTTTCCCCCTCTATGGTCTCAGTGAACACTTTGCTGATAAATTTATTTGCTATAATGTTCATTTTAGCAAAATCACAGAGAGTATATCATGGAAGAGAACTTATGCAGCTGAAAGAAATATTTCTTTAAAAGCAAGGGAATATTTCCAGACTCTTTCTTTTTACAGCATTGACTCGGCTCTATTTTTTATTTAAAAACAACACGCCTGCAAATTTTTATATTAATTTTCTGCTTCCATTTCCCCTGAAGAGGTGGTTTAAAATGCAAAGAATACAGTATTATTTCACTGAGGATCATTCCACTATCTACATTTCAGCCAGATATTCCAGGTGATGTCTTTGTGAATTTGAATCAAAAAGTGCTGTAGCAGACCTTCTGTACTACCAAAATAAATTAAATCAGAAGTCAGATTAGACCAAAAATTTGGTGGAATCTCAGTAATTTCTTTTTAGTAATTTTATCCAGATGAGTATGCTGCTTGATGTAAGCTTCAGTTACTCAGTAATGGTGATTCTGGCTCATATAGTAATAAAGATCATAAAAACAAAAAAATCTAAAGGTAAAAGTATTTGTCTAAAACCACTCCAAAAGAAAGAGCTGAAGTTGAAAGCAAACACAGAAGTTTGCAGAGGATGGAAATAGCCACTTGAATGTGAAAAAATTATAAATCCTGATAAGGAAAGACCACAAGACATGTAAGACTAGAAGTCTGTAATAGTGATGTCAAACTCTCATGTCTTGAGAATACATTTGATTTATAAGGGACCAGACGATAAAAGAACCCATCAAGATAAACAACAACAATGAAAAACAAACCCCTTATTGTTTCATCAAAGGGAAACTTGCATGATCAATGGCTTGAGCTGGCAGGAACATGCTTCAGGGAAAGCTGAGTCATTCTTACAGCCCCATGACTGTTTAAATTCCAGCTTACTCACCAGAGACACTGAAACACAGAAGTTGGTAAACAGAAGATAAGAGGATCAGAGAAAAATGAGGGAGCAAGAAACAATGAAAAAAAGGAATTGCACTTTCTAGCTTTAAGCAAAATGTGCAGCCATTTCATTTCCAGTTAAGGAGAAGTAATATTCTGCTTGACTGTTTCACAGAAACCCTTCATTGGTTTTATTTTGTATCTCCATCTCTGCCTGGCATTGTTCTTGATTATAGACTAGATTTATAAACTACAAATGAAATGGTTCACCAGGGCAGAAAGTTATACTTTGAATTTCATTCAAGTTAAGAAGCTTCCAGGTTACGCACTTAAGCCTCTCCCCTCCTTATAACAATGTTCCCTGCTTTTGCAGAATCCTTGACTGTGTGTCCTAGTCACAAAATTAAAAAATGACAGCAGTGCAGAAGGTCCTGGATAGATCAGACTAAACCACACTTTCTTGTCTGTAGAACAAATTGCAGCCAGAAGCTACCAGGGCTCAAGTTGAGAAGATTAGGTCCTGTTTCCTTTTAAAATGTTCTCGTTGGCAGTACCCCTTTGAACTGATCATTTTCATTTTTACTGTTTTTGACAGCTGTGTGGAAAGGAATTTAACAGAATGCACAATTTAATGGGACACATGCACTTGCACTCCGACAGCAAGCCTTTCAAGTGCCTCTACTGTCCCAGCAAATTCACCTTGAAGGGGAACCTAACCAGGCACATGAAAGTCAAACATGGGGTCATGGAAAGAGGATTTCATTCTCAAGGTAATGTTTCTCTGCAAGGTTATTCTCTGAGAACCCAAATGGTCTTTGTACCACAGATCCACGTTCTTGTACCATAGATCCAATGCTATTGGAAGAGATTGAATGTGGTAAGCCTGCGAGGTCGTTATTAACAATCTGTATTACTCCAGTGCAACAGATCAGAGATCCCCAAGATATCTAGATATCCCACATATCTAGACTAGATATCTGATAACACACAGGTACATATCGAGATGGATTAGTAGATGGAGACAGAATGAGACAGTATTTATGAGCACAAAGGAAACAATTTTAGTGCACTAAGTTGCTGTTGTCAGGTGTTAGGGAGAATACAGTCAGTAGTGTGAGAGCAGAGGATTTATCAAGCTATACAAAATGTTCTTGAATTAAGTCGAGGGCTCCCCATCCATAACTGCGAGAAGGTACAATATCCACAGCACTGCAGAGCTTCTCCCAGCATGTGGGTACCCTGAGACACAAATGGGAGCGAGCTGGTAGAGACTCAGCTGTAGTGAGGCTGTGGCACATGTAGTTGGCCAGGGGAATGATTGGATGACATAATCTTCCTGACTGAAGGTGTAGTTCCATTATTTTTGAATAAATGTTAGTTTCAAGGGGCTTGGTTCCCAGGGGCTGGCAGACCACAGCCTAGCAGCCACGGACAAGTAGATATTTTGCCCCAGACACATCTGGTTAGGAGTTTATAGTTTTTTGCTCGTGTTTGAGGTACATCATAAGTCATAAATTCATTCAAAGCTAACAGAAGCAAAAAATCGAAAAGATTTCATGCGTCTTGCTCGTTGCTTGTTGGATTCCAGTCTGGAATGGGAATGGAAGCCTGTACGGCTCTATGTTCAGGAGCCTTTCTGCTCAAGATATGGTTGTTCTGTACCATATTGACATAGGTGATGTTAGGCAAAAGCCATAGGCTCAAGACCCAGTTTAAAAAGAAGCATGTGGACAGGAGGAGACATTCCTCCCCCATCTCAAATTATACGGATTTTTGACTACCCAGGGTATTCTGCAAAGTATTTCCTATCTCGCACCTACCAAATACATGTCCTAAAGCCAGCCTCATGCATGCACACATGCCAATGCCATCAAAAGACATTGGGGAATTAGGGATGATTGTTTTGAGAGACTGAGTATCCAAGATATTTTGTTTGTTAAGACTTTCTGGTTAAACAATTCTTTCATGGGTAAGATTTCTTGGTGTTCCTCAAATTCAGGCTTTAGGCCAGCCTAGCATGTATGTAAACACCCAATCTAATGACATTTGGCATAAAATTTACAAAGATCCTAACAGGTAATGAAATAAATGGCTTTTTTTTTTTTTCCCCTGTAAATCTACGGCATCACGCTATTTACACAATTACTTGTAATTGAAGACAGCCTAAGAGCTTTTCACTGTATAGAGATTCTTCAGCCCTTGAGGATTATCAGACACAAGACAATTTGTAAGGGCTGCCACCTGCTCAAAAACCATTTTAACAAATACAACCTATTGCAAAGTAGCAGCTGTATCTAGTGAGGCTGCATAGATCCTGCAGAGAGTGGATTCAATTACTGAGGGAAAAAAACAAACCAAAGCAAGGCAAAACAAAAAAAGCAAGTAAAATGGTGGGTTTCATAGGTATTTGCTATTGTGTGAAATCCTCACCCCAGTATCGTCACCATTCTTTTAATGAAGATGGACTATACCTGCAGTGCCTGAATCTTCTTCAGTACATCCCAATGCTCAGAGCACATTTGAATCCACAGATGCCTCCTGGGTAATGTCTGGGTGTTTAGCAAGTGAGGAGACACTCTGATGAATATTAAGACAAACCAGACCCAGGATTACACTCAGATTTACACAGCATGGCTCAAAATCATTATTTCTTTATAATGATTTCCTCAAACTGAAGCACTAGCTAGGGCATAGAGCTTTTCAGTGGTATGAGTGGCTTCTCGGTGGATGAAAGAGGAAAAAATTAAGGAGAGTGGAGGTCGTAGACTGCTGAGACTTGATTGTCTTTTTATTTTTAAAGTAGTAACTTTGAACCAGAGTGTCCATAGAATAAACACATTAACATGTTTTAAATCTCTTCCACTCCTTTGGAAAGATAATGTACAAAACCTGGGACTTTGATTATGGCCTGTGATGCTTTAGATCAAAGTTTTCATTTAAAAAAAAAATAGGAAAGAGGAAGTGGGTAGGTTCACTAGCAAAAATAGTTTACAAGAGGCCAGGCCACTTCACTTTTATTCCTAGCTCCCTCATCAAGTGTCTGGCATGTACAGCACAATGTTTTGTGTGTCCTGACCTGGCTGTGAATTGTATACAATAGTAATTCTTTTAACAGCATCTCAAAGGAGATGCTATGAGATGTAAACAGTGAAGTACTCGGAGATAGCTGGTTGGAAGAAAAAAGGTAAAATATGAAATAGAAAGCCACCTCACATTTTGCTTTTTAACCATGTATCACGCAGTAAAATTTTCTATACATAAGTTGTTCCTTTTCTCCTCCCCTCAAACCACTACAAGGTTTTGGAAGAGGAAGAATTGCTCTGTCCCAGACAAATGTCTTGAGAAGTTTGGAACAGGAAGAGCCCTTTGATCTTTCTCAGAAAAGCCAAGGGAAGGGAATCTCATTTCATTCGGATGGTGAGAGTGCCAAGGGAAGTTCATGCCAGGAAGAAGAGGAAGACAACTGCTATGAGGCAGAGCAGTACAGCCCTGCCATGTACCACCACGATGACAACAAGCTGTACGCAGCTCAAGATCTGCCTGGCAAATCTGAGTGCATGATGAAGGACTTCAGAGAGTCCTACTGCAATGAGAAGGAAGAAGTGCTAAGTGAGGGAGGACTGGAGAAGAGAAAAGGAATTTCAGACAAACAGGAGAGCCAAGAAGAGAGAGACCTTGCAACAAACAAAGAACACGTCAGCTTTAGATCCTTTGAAAAAGCCAGACTTGGCCACTCTCTCTCTGATTACTTGTATTTCAAGCATAGGAACAAGAGTTTGAAAGAATTGCTGGAAAGAAAAATGGAAAAACAAACAATGCTTATAGGCATTTAAAAAGGACATTTTAAAACAGATGGAAAATGGGAGCCAGATAGCTTTTAACATGAACTGCAATTTACCAAAGCCTGGAAGTTTGTAGTAGTCCTTAGAAATAAACAAGCGAAATTAATAAAAATAATTTAAGGTAAAACACTTACATTCAAAGAATAAAGCAGTCCAAGGTCACCAAGAAATGCAATAGATATTGAACAATAACATTTTTATACTTATCCATTTGATGTATAAGTAGACAATGGAGTGGGTACAGAAATTTATTTTACTTTAACTGGGGATATTAACTTATATGCAATTTTCTAGTTATCAAAACCAGCATACTTTAGCGTTTGATTTATTATCTGACTAAATATATATGAACAGTTCTAACCATACATCTCAAAAAAATTCTGAAAATACTAACTATTTCACAGTATAAGCAAGAGTACTATTAAACATGGTGTGCATGAAAATTCTGTCACTCTTACAACTAACACAGTCCAAATACTTTCATTTACTGAAGTGTCTGTTAGTTCAAATACTTACAATGAGAAATGGGAAACAAATTAAGACAAAATGCTAATGTCTTGTGAGATAGTGAAAGGCAGCTCTGTAAGATTTTGAAAGGACTGTAATTTACCATAGCCACAGAAGCTTTTCCTCTGGCACAAGAGATGTTTGTGTTTTGCTATATTTCAGTCAGTATGGGAGTATTCAACTATTCTTCAAGTGAAATGGCATGGACTGTGTTGACATTTTGTTCTACTGTCTGCTCAGGCCAATACATCTAATGAGCATCAGCAGCATGTAGCATTTGCAAGTCTTGCTGTAACTACACATAAAGCAGTAAGAGTAATTTCATTGAGAAAGTTATGCAATTTTGCCGTTTATCTCTTCAGTTTATCTTGGCTAGCAAGGATGATTTTGAAATACTCAGGTCTGATCTGCTTTTATTTTAGAAGATATGCCAGAAAAGAGCCCTTACGGAGCAAGCAGTACCTCATAGAGGAAAACTGGATTTGGATTTCTTCTCATAGGAGTCAGAAATTTTCCCTTAACAATGTGGCTTGACCAGTAAGCTCCAGGCCTTTCAGAAGAATTCCACTTGCGCTGTTTTTCTGAGTCATTCCCAACTTTTCATCCTCTGATTCCCATACAATTACATGTTCATAACAAAGATGCTAAAAGCACGTTCCATTAAGCACACTCCACTAATTGCATGAATAGTTTGACCAGCACCTTGACTCCTGCGTCTTCAAGATAAATGGCAAACTGCCCCATACCATCCTATTGCTTATAAGGAAATACAGATTTAATAAGTCATTTAATTAGTCCTATGTCATTCTGACATCCCATCTCAAAAGGTTAAAATCCACATATGTGGTAAACCTTTTTCAAATATTACTACCTTCTTCACTTACCTGTCAGGTTCTTGATTTGAAATACCTTGCTATCATGCTCTATATATAGCAAGTTATAATTCAATATAGTCATATACTTATGGCTTGCTAAGGCTAGAATCATGTAGCTGCAGCTCTCTGCCATTACAAGATATGACTCACCTTACAGAACTAATGATTCTCACACCTACCAGTTAATCAGCGCTCACAGGGCAGCATCCCATATTCATCATATAAAACTGGGTTTGTGTAGTCTGGGGTTGCAGAAGGTGGTTTAATTTTTCAGGACTCGAACATGGCATGATAAAGATTCTGAATGAAGAGCAGAAGAAGCTGTTGATAGAAGACGCTGTAACAGATGGATTACTCTTCTAAGTGTAATTAACTCTACAGCTGGTGTACGGACTTTTTTAAAATAAAAAGGGTATACCAAATTGAAGTGGAATGTAGGTCACTTTAGGCCTAGAATTACTGATGTGTTTCAAAATGAGGCGTATTTCAGAGGTACCTAGCCATCTTTTTTCAGTGATGAACTATTTTATCATATACATTCAACTTCCTTGCTTCCACTGGAAGATAACTCCTCTTGAAAAAGGAGCTATCTACCTTTCAAGGTATACATTGTGGTCAAGCAGAAGAATCAGAAAATGTTGAGAGTAACGTGCGTAACTGCATTCTTTCTTAGACAAGAGGGGAAAGGATCAGGTAGAAATTCAGCATGTTCTAGGATATTGTCTCTTAGAAATGGGAACAAGTCCTTTGCTTACCTTCTTGGCAATATCTTGTCTCTGTCAGACAGAAGCTCCTATGTGGGAACGTATACAGAGAAGAGCTGGGAGCCACTGACTCTTAGAAATGTCCCTCTCAAGGTGGTGGATTTTCCAGCTGCGCATGATTCAAGATCAATCCACTCCACCTTTGCAGCTTTATTAGTTCCTATGATAAGACGAATAAACAAGGAACCAGAAACCTGGTTGCAATTTTTAGAATGGTGACCATGCAGATGGGTTGAACTTAGCAAGTCCCTTCACTTCTGTGGTGGGTAAAGCAGAAAGGCATGCAGCCCTTCCATTGCAAAGCCCTGTTGTCTATGCATTGGAGAGTGTTATGGGACAGGTAGACAATCCTTATCAAGAAATATGATTACATATCAACAGCTCCCAGTAGATAACATCATAACAACAAAAATGATGTCTACTGCAAGTATGCAGTCCAGAGTTCCCTTACAGACCTCGTAAGGGAAAATTGCCAGATGTGTCCTTAGGAAAGGAAATCACTGCAAACAGTTCTGGGTTGTCTAAATGGTTAACCCAAACACTTTCAGCCACACTGTCACTGCAGCCAATTTATCCACTTCTACAATCCCACTTCTCATTGGAGCAAAAGCAACTGCCAACCACATACAGACAGGTGGAACGGAGTATGGCAATGCTATTTGGGAATAATTTGTAATGTGAATCCCTTTTCTTGCATTCTTCCTGGAAAGCGGAGAATATTCCATTACAATAAGGCTTTGAGACTGTGCCCGGTCACATAGTCACACTAAGATAATTCACAAACGCTCAAGGCTAATTCATGTCAGAATAGCAAAGAACCCATCTAAAACCGTAAGTCACCAGCCAGAGGAACTGCAAACAAAACTATTAGTGAGCTAAGGAAACAGCGCCAAGTGATCCAAGCAAAGAGATTAGGAGATGATAGTCCTCTCTACTGTAGAACATAATGCAGCTGGGTCTAAGAAACTTGTTACAAAGAGGCCCCAAGGGACAAATCAAAAGTGAAATAACAGCCTTCATTGTGAAGCACCTTGCTTTTCAAACATAAGTTATTTTCACGCTATTTACATTGGCACCGTTTTGGGAACAGACAGTAACAGTCTTTGCTTTTTAATAGCTTTGAAAATACTTTATAGAAATTTGCTTTCATAATAAAGTTATTTCCCATTTTTAATTTTTGAGGAATTAGCTTCCTTGTTTTGCTTTGAATAGAGGCTCAGAAGTCCTGTAGACATATTCCTGTGTCATGGACCTTGGGGATACATTTTCTTTTTTTCCTCCTTCCTAATCTATCTACCTTCTTCTTGCTATGTTGTGGAAAAAACCTTATTTATCTGGCACTTCTCTGCTATTTGGGTTTTCAGCTTGTGGTAGCACATGAAATTAAAGCCGAGTCTCCACAACCTCTATATTAAATCACATCCACACCATTCCCTGCATATTATTTGAAGCCTAGCTTCATCCTCTTGGAGAGCATCAGAGCATATACGGGTGGTCGCAAACTGTGGTATACAACTGAGATGCTTTCCAAACTCACACAGTCTGAGATGTTTCAAGAAGCCATGCTGAGGAAAGGTAAATTGGCCACGCCATCATGAGTCTGGGCAAGTGAAGGCACATGGTCTGTTAAATCAGAGTTTTTTTCTGCTGTTAAGGGCAGCAGGGAGAATTCTGCAAGACACTGTACAGAACAGAGTAGGTGGATGAAAAGTTGGGTTAGTAAAATTTGAGGGTAAAGAACTACAACATATTTACTGAAAAAGTGAAGTTGTAGGTAACCCTGGAACAAGCTGTTCTGAGGCTAGCCACAAGAACTCAGCCATCTCCTTGTGAACTTGAGTTCTCCTGGCTGCTGGACAGCCTCCAGTCTGTGAAGGTAAAGACGGGTGCTCTGTGTTCAGCAGCTCAAAGGATAAAACAGTTTATGGTGATATTATAATATAATTTATCCTGTGTCATGTCCTATAAAACCAGATACTCGAAAGACCAAGTAATGCTACTCTACCCACCTCTTTACAACACCTCTGTGTTGATCTACTAGCTATTTTCTTATTTCTCTCTTCATATGGTGCTGCTGGACTCTGCTGTTATGAGTGTACAGCTAAGAATTAATAGAAGTACTATATTTATTATTCCAAGAAGTTTTTTAATAATTATTAACAGTTTTGAAAATAGGTCATGTGTGCTTAGCTGAACAAGGTGTAACAGAGCTAACATTTTGTACTCCTAACAGATTTTGCAAATAATGTGGTGTATTTATTTCATATACAACACCGGGTTCCTATTTAAAGTCCCAACTCAAGAAATGAACCAACTATCTGTGAATATTTCCTTTCTGGCTTTCTATCTCAATAATAAAAGCATGAATTATGTATTGTATTAATTTAAGCAAATAAATATGTACTGGAGAAGCTGCTGTACTTTGTATTGAAATGGATCTAGAGTTCTTGGCACTTTAGCTATTTTATACAGTAATGTAAGTGGCTGGTCTGACAAAGTCATGCTTCACTCAGCAACACTGAAGAGCGGTCCTTGTAAAGGGAAGGTTAAATCAATGGTGGAGGACTAGTTAGAAGACAAGGGCAGAAAAGCTACCAGGTCCTCTGAGGTATAGAGGTCACTTTATTATTACAGACTGCAGGGACGACATAAAGAATTATCCGGAATGATTAAGGTATTTGTTAACTTGGCCTCAGACAAGCTAAAAAAGGAAGAGGTAATCCTTATCTTAAATATGTTTCAAAGGTCTGCATGATGTAAAAAGACAGGAAAAACCAACCAGACGTGTTATAAAACTGAAGTTAAGGAAGTAGGAATACCTTTATAACTTAAGGAATAAGCAGAAGACTCTGAACTCAGAGACTCAGAGTTTCTTTTTCTAATGGAAAGCATCAATTTAAGTGATGAGTAAACTCTTGGATTTCTTTGTTTTAATCAGATGCTGATGGAATTGGCATCATCAGACTTCACAGAGAACATTTTAAGCTGATTTTGAGCACAGAGAGAAAGCAACTGGAACGTTGGCTATTAAATAACTCAAGTAATAAAAACAACAGAGAGATTCAGTTTCTAATTCTCAGAGGTATAAACCTTAAAAAGTGGAAGAATTATTCAAAGACTAGAAATATATGTAAGAGGCTAAATAAAACAGAACTAAGCCTTTTTTGCTGTCCTGTTTTCTTATTTTCTTTTTTTTTCCATTCTGTTTTTGGTTGGAGGTAATGACCACTATGACAATTATAAGGTACCTCTACATGAGGCGGAGGATGATACGTTGGGGAGTGACCTAGTTCATTCCCATGTGACTCAGTATCAGTGAATCTCAAAGTTTCCCCTTTGCCAGTCGCAAAAATATAATTCAGAAAAACATGTTTAGCCCTTTTCATAAATTTCCTTCTCATAGAAATCGTAGGATCATAGAATGGTTAGAGTTGGAAGGGACCTTAAAGATCATCTAGTTCCAACCGTCCTGCCATGGGCAGGGACACCTTCCACTAGATCAGGTTGCTCAAAGCCCCATCCAGCCTGGCCTTGAACACTTCCAGGGATGGGGCATCTACAACTGCTCTGGACAACCTGTCCCAGTGCGTCTCCACCCTCACAGTGAAAAATTTCTTCTTAATATCTAATCTAAATCTACCCCGCTTCAGTTTAAAACCATTATCCCTTGTCCTATCACTACACTCCCTGACAAAGAGTCCCTCCCCATCTTTCCTGTAGGCCCCCTTTAGGTACTGGAAGGCTTCCCTGGAGCCTTCTCTTCTCCAGGTTGAACAACCCCAACTCTCTCAACCTGTCTTCATAGGAGAGGTGCTCTAGCCCTCTGATCATCTTCAAGGCCCTCCTCTGGACTTGCTCCAACAGGTCCGTGTCCTTCTTGTGCTGAGGACTCCAAAGCCGGATGCAGTACTCCAGATGGGGTCAGGAGTGTGGAGTAGAGGTGTATTTTTGATGAAAACTGAGCTACGTGCACTTACATCTTCAAACAAGCAGAAATGAAGTAGAAGAGAAAGAGAGCCTCTTAGATGTTCCCAGGGGGCTTTTCTGTGCCTCTAGTGAAATTGCCCAGTATATCTAAAGTATTTTCGTGGAGACAGCCAATTTAATATCGATAATACAACAAAAAGTGGTGAATCAATAGAAGGAAAACCAACCTTAGTTAGATAGAAATGATTTGGACTACCTCTGAGAAGATCAAGCTGCCATCAAGTTAAAGTGTGTCAGACCTTCAACACATTAAAAAATCTTAGTTTAAGTAACAAGGCTGCATACATGACCTCTTGCCAAATTTGTCCTATTAATACACTTCTGTAGTTTGATACATAAATGTGTTCGCTGACTGGTTCATGATGGACAAATCTGACATAAAAATGCATGCAGGATGTCAGTCATTTCAGCACTTGTAATTGATGAAACACTAAATAGGGATCACTGCTAATGCTGTTCCCAGGTATGATATGATGTTGTGTTGAATCACACAATATAAATTTCCCTAGTTGTCCGCCTGCAATGAAAGTACAGTTGAACAGACAACAGCCACCACTTTGTGAGTAAGCCTTCTGGTGTCCTATCATTCTGTTTATCCTGTCTGAAAAAACACTGTATAATCAGTCCAATCATATAAATGATTTAATTTGGATGGAGCCAGACACCATTCTCACCCAGTGAATTACTTCCTGGATTGAGAAATCTCTTGTGTGAGCATTTTTGTTCAACAGACCTCTGTCAATTTACATCAGTGGAGAATATTGGCTTGTGTTTTTGGAACTGGGATTGTCTGTTTGTACTGTACTGTTTTCAGTACTTAAGTACCCTTACAGTTCTGAATGGAAAATCTTTAAAGAGTAAATTACGATTGAGACACTAAATAACCAACTAAAATATGGGGTGCAGTAAAATGAGAATGATGGAGTTGTGTGAAAATAAGAAATACATTTCTACCCTATGAAAAGCTATTATAAAATTAATGGAGATGGGAACAGTATAAAGATGACAGACAAGGTGTCACAGAAATGTCTCTAAAGGAAACACAGTTTAGCAAGGTAAGTGCCAGATATAAACCCAGAAGAATATCTATCAATACAGAGTGAAATCTAGGGAATTCTGCAAGCTGCTTAATTATTTATAGACCTTGCCATTTTCTACTACAAGCTATAGGACTTTTCCAGAAAGACTAACTCTTGTTCTATTTTATTTGTTTCATAGGCCAAGATGGTTTTTTAAAATCAATATATAAAGCATTTGTACAAGAGAGAGAATCAACTTTCTAGCCAGCCACATAAATATAATGAAAATTGACAGCAATGGTGAAGCCTTGCTGTGAAGAAAGTTACACTAAAATCATAACAGAATTGTGCCTAGTACAATGTATCTTAGAGGTTTATGAGAGCACCACCAAGACCAGACAGGTCCAAGATGGTAGAGGTCTGATAAATGCACACACAAACACTGTCCGGGAGCTTAGAAAGAAATGTGATCTTACTTAAGGGAAAAAAGTTAAAAGCTCTCCCCTAATGCGAGTTTTTATTAAACTGGGATTAACTGGAATGCAAGTTCTAAAAGGATTGTATGAGGCAGACTTCACATGAGCAATCAGTTGAGACTAGACACCAGCCAAACTGATGCCACTATGAAATATTTCTGACAGAAATGTCTGAGGTTGCTTACGATAGCAATAGCTTATACATGCTTCTTACCATTACTCTGCGGGAGGCAACCACCCCACCACCAACCAGCAGAAGGGATCATGAGAGAGGATTGTGCACATGTCACCCACTCCAGTGCTGTTAGTCCATTTTAATCCTGTCATCCCGAGGTGCAGCAAACCTGCCTTATTTCACTCTGAAGGGGACAAGGCATGCTCGTGCAGCCTGTTCCACCCACTCTTCTGTAACACGCAGCTGTGGGACAAATACATTTTAAATAGGTGCACCCATTTCACTAATGAACAACTGATGAGGACATCCACTAACATGCCTGATTTCAGCAGTGACGTCTGTGGGCCTTCTGCATTAATTGTATTAGCAGATCCAACCCCTGTGCAGCATGAAACCACCCAACTACTCATACCCTGCTGGATAATGTAGAGCTTTTTTCATTTCCACTGCCCCAGCAGTCTCTTTGCGGGAGCCCAATGACCTTGCAGATGGTTTGACGTGCTTCCTCAGTTTCTTACAGCCACATGCTTCCAGGTTTATTTTCCCAGGGCTTTAGTTCTGCATTTTTAGGCTTCCACGTAAAACAAATTTGTGTGTAGATCTTATCATGCATACTGAGGAGAATAAGTGCAAATGATTACTTGCATGCATTTTTGACAGATGATGGCAAGCTAGCAAATTGTAATTTCTTATGCTTCTGCTTTTTTATTTTGTATTTTTAAAAAATGTTTCTTCTTTTTCCATTTTACTTTTTCTGATTAACTCTTCAGGACCCTGGTGCATAGGCCACTAATCAGCTTCCAACAGGGGAACCTAAGTGTTCAGCGTGATCTACTCTGAGACCACTGCTGCAGAGCCACTTCCATCCTCTTATGAAACACTTGAAAGAAAGAATACCCCAGTGTGACAGACAAGCAGACAGAATGACAGACCCAGGTGCACTTAGTATCATTTCCAAAAGCCAGCGCCGTGAGTATGGCACATTAGTCCTCACTTCTAAGCAAGATGCAGATTTAAACATTTTTAGATTAATTTAAAAAAAACTATTTCAGTGTTTTGGACTTTGCTCTTTTCAGATTACAGACTGCATATGTGAGTAATAGCAGGCAGTGGGAACCTACAGAATCACTCATAGTGGACAAAGATGCTTAATCTCCCATTTATCTTTATATCCCATGAATGAACAGTCTAGTAAGCCAGAGTATATTTATAATGCATCCATTTCCATATGCGAGTTCTTTCAAATACACAGGAAAAAAAATCCCTTTGGATTGACAGAAACCATAAAATCCTGCCAATCAGGATATGATGGGTGGTCTCATCCCATTCATATCATGGCAAAACAACAGCTGCATAAAGCAAACCTAGACTTGCTCTTGTTAGGCAAATGTGGGTTTGTAAGTGCATGGTTAAAGATTCCTTTGTCAAAAATAACCTGCCACCTTCTCTTTTCTGCAGCTCAAGCACCTCAATTACAGTGTTGTCAAAATGAGATGAGCGTTTGCTTGTATACCAGAAGATTTTCCCCATTTCAATTTTTTGTTTCTAACTGTCTTCAACTTTTGACCTTAAAATCTCAACCTGAATTGCTGTAAGCCATACAAAAAAAGGTTAGGGGGGCAGGGAAAGACAGCATAATCATTTTGGATATCCAGGTTGATATGAAATATAGGTAATCTTACCAATGTTAAACACCTTCCAACCTGTATATTAAACATCCTTAAAATTTCTTTCATTTTAGAGCTTCTTTATGATGTTAGCATGAAGACGAGGCCTAGTTCCCTAGTTTCGGCATCAGTTATGCAGGAGCATGCTTGGAGGAAAGGTTATCAGAGCAACCACATCTGCCGCACCCTGCAGCCCTGTCCTCTCCAGCCAGGGTGTCTCCTCGTCTGGTACCTCCTGATCACTGCATTTTACAAACTAGTTACTGAGCAAAAACTTTCCAGCTTGGTCTTGTGGGGTGCAAACCATTGCAATCGCTTTTACAGGAGAGGTGAGAGGCTTTTCCCCACCATGTTAGAGGTTGACAAGCTCCAAACAGACCCAACAGCTCCCGGGACCAAAGCTGCCACACCACAGCTCCCAGGGTTACCCAGTGTCCCACAGAGAGGTTGGGACACTGGGGTCAGCCTCCCACTGGTGGGACACAGGGATGCAAAAGGTGTACAAATGCAGCCTATGCTATCTCTGCATCACCACTACCATCAGTAACCACTTATACTTTCTCCCATAAAACTCAGAGTGGATGAGAGAGATAGGGTCTTGTTCCAACCTGCTCTGTGCATTGGCAGAAATTATTTCAAGAAATGTGCCTTTGAGAAGAATATGAATGCTCTTGGGAGCAGCCAGCTTTGTTGAAAACCAGCCCCAGAGCCCATCAGGGGAGACCCATCCAATCACAACTAAGACGCAGTTGGGTATTTCACTTCTTCTGGCTTCTCCCTACACTTGGTCTTACCTCCATTTTCTGAGGTCGTTCACCACTGCAGGGTACGAGCCCTTCTCATAGCACTTCAGAAAACAAGGATAGCCAATCCTTATGCTCCTCTTCTCATTTTTTTTGTTGCAGGTTTCCAACACTTTTAAAGCAAATTTACGTATCAAAACCTCGTTTTTTTCTCCAAGCACTGGAGAAACAGGACTTCTTCCCCCGAGACCCCCTGAAGGCCTCTCTCCACCTCACTGCTTCCACTGTTGAATCTCCCTCACTGAGTGTGTGAGCTCACTTGGTTTCCACACTGATGGAGGTGCTTGAACCCATTCCTCTTCTGGCCAGAACCCTCCTCCTCACACCGCCTCTACTTTGTCTTCTGCTAACCTTTGGGTATTTGACTTTACATCTGAATAATGTTCTGTTAGGGTATACATTTTGTAATTACGGAGCTCTCCTTTGTGAGAGGAAGAATAGCATCACTGGCCTTAAGTGTCGCCAGACTGTGATCCATATCTTTTCTAGCAATCTTTTTGTCCCCTCTACTCTTTATTTCCTTGTGTCCTGGTTCCGGCGGGGATAGGGTTAATTTTCAGCAGGCTCCCCAGGACACAAGTATTCCAGGCCATGTGAGCCATGCCCACCCTGAGCTGCCAGGGGAGGGGGCAGGAAGTCACCGCTTGGAGCAGGTGGGGGCGTCTCGGGTCGGGTTGGGGAAGTGGTGGTTCCATAATCGTGTTTGTATATTCCTCTATCCGTGTTATTATTGTTGTTTTCTTGTTCCCTTTGCCGTTCTGTTAGACTGCCTTTGTCTCAACCCAAGAGTTTTGCCTTTTTCTTCTGATTCTTCCCATATTGGGAAGGCCCGAGCGAGCGGCACGTGGTTCTTTGTTGCCGTCTGAGGCCAAACCACGACAGTCCTTTTTGGCGCCCAAGTGGGGCTCGAAGGGTTGAGATAACGATAGGATCCAACAAGGGCTTGTAAAAATGAATTTGTTGTATGCGTTTATTCTATTAGGTAAATAGTCGCTGGTCACAATGTTGCTTGGTTTGTTCTTATGGCTGTGTTATGTAAATTCCTATATGGCTTATGTACTCCCTGCGATGATCTTTTTTACTTCTGGGAGAGGGATGAGGATTATCATTTTACTGTCCTGTGCGATATCGACTTATGATATGATAACATCACTTGTTAGACAGTTACTTTGGGGCGTTTAAGTGTGTATATATATATATGACAGGGGAAAGTGGTGGCAATTCATTGGAACCTGTAAGATCTGGGCATGGCAAAAATGGTATGGAATAAGGGGTGGATAATGTCCTGGTTCTGGCAGGGATAGGGTTAATTCTCCCCAGGACACAGGTATTCCATGCCATGTGAGCCATGCCCACCCTGAGCTGCCAGGGGAGGGGGCAGGAAGTCACCGCTTGGATTGGAGCTTCTATCATGTTATTGTTGTTGTTTTTCTTGTCCCCTTTGCTGTTCTGTTAAACTGTCTTTGTCTCAACCCAAGAGTTTTGCCTTTTTCTTCTGATTCTTCCCGTATTGGAAAGGCCCAAGCGAGTGGCACGTGGTTCTTTGTTGCTGTCTGAGGCTAAACCATGGCACCTTGTTTTTCTTTCTGTCTTCTAGGCAGATGCAACTGGCACATCCTCTCTTCAGGTGGGAGGCAGTAGGTGGTTATATTAGTCAGACTATAAAACCAAATGAAAATATAGACCAAAACTGCATGCTGCCCTAACTGTGCAGCAGAAACACGCATTAAGGTTCACTGTGCAAGAAAGTAAAAGTAGCTTCATATTTATGCCAGATGCCATTGCACTCTCTACCTCTAAACAAAAGTTTTAATTCTCTTGTCTTTAGCCATCTCAGGGATGTTGTTTTTAAAAGTGTAAATTTAAAACCATGATCCACAGGAAAGCTGAATTGACTTTCAGAGCTGACTTTAACTTTACCACAACCCAATTGTAACAGAAATGAGAGTACAGAGGTCTTCATGGAGCCAGTTCAGCACGTATGAACAGCATCCCAGGTCTGTCCCCTGTCTTTAACGAGCAGCAGATTGGGCTTGACAGCCTGAACAGCGGTTGCCTTATCCACTGGTGATGGCAATATCAACCTGAACTGTGTGCCCATAGGCAGGGCATACATGCAGAACTTGCAGATCAACATAGTCCACCACATAGCTTAATTGGAAAACAGCTTTAGCTGTCAGTTGAATCTGCTGCCTGATGCTTACTCTTTCAGCCCATTAACTGAGGAAGGGATGTACCTAAAACAGGTGCCACTAGACCTTTCAACTTTTTGAATGCCTGACCAGCTGCCAGTTGGCTATTTACAATAGAAGATAAAACAATGTTTCTGACAGCTAAACTTCCTTTGCTCTCTCTTCCCCCTCCCATGGCTGAGCAGACTCTGATCTGAAAATGCTCCTGTGCCAGTGTCTGACTAGACAGCATTACCCCGCTAAAGTGCGAACCTGACCCAGTTTGACTTGGCTGTTCAATTTTGTATGGCACACTGCCAACTTGCTACCAGTTGGGTTATTCATGCTGCAATAGGAAGCAATCTTACTGACATGCAAACTTCCTTCTTCTTCTGCCTGAGCAGCAGTGCAGGCAGTCAAAGATGCTGAGATAGATAAAGAACAATTTGACCCTGTAAAGATATGGGTCTTGACCCTAGGTTGTACTTCAGCTTCATTATGCCAGCCAGCAGCAAAAAAATCATCACCCATGGCAAATCCTGGAAAGGCAGAAAGGAGTTCTTGCAATAGAGAATTGCTGTTACAGCTCCTACAGTAGCACTTACCCCATATTAAGGTGCAAATGTGTGATTTGGAAATCCTTGGTAACTAAAATGGGCCATGGGACATGCTAATCTAAATTGGAATTCAAGGTGCTACTGCGGAGTTTGATTACATTCATCTCGCTGTCAAGAATGCTAACGTATTAGAAAGGACTTCACCATCTGTGGGTTAAACTGGTGATGTGAGATCACTTTCTTCCCCTCCCTTTCCATTTTCATGGAAACCCTTAATCCTATTTAAAAAAAAAAAAGTCTACCTCAGCCTGCAATGGGTTTTGTTAGTCTGGTCACTTGAGATGATGCACAATAGTCTTCCGGGAGAACAGCAAGTTAGAAGAACTACCCATCCTATCTAAGAACACCAGGGCACCAATACAAGCCATGTGTTTGTATAAGGCTCTCCTTAGCTCCTTATGTGAAGGGGAAGGAGAGGCTTGGAATAGCTAGAGGAAAGAAATGGGGAGCCTATATTTTAGTTTCCAACTGAAACAAAGATCTTCTGTTACTGCTCATACCCTCACACTCTCATAATTTTTACTCATTTTCACTGTTTGTTACACTGTTGTAGCATGGCTGTAGCTGTGGGACTGGTTTATGCTCCAACCCTGAAAGCAACAGGGTAGATGTTGGAGATCTGCCAGACTGTTCAGTTGAGTAACTGGAAATCAAAGTCAGTGATAAGAAAGTGTTTAGGGAAATTAAAATCACTGCAAGTTCATTAATACCCAGCTGTAGGCTCTGTGATGTACAGTTTATTTTTCTAAGCCAGACAAAAAATCCACAGCAGGAATAAAGAGTATTCATAGTAGAATATCATGCTTCAGGCACAATACTGTCCCCTCCAAGCTGCTTCATCATTGTGACTGTGGTGTTTTTGAGTCAGGTCCACATGAGCATCTTTCACGTCTTACTGGTCATTTCCACTAGCTTCCCAGAAGACTGAGATGTGAGCTCAATCAAGGGGCGTTCTTACAAAGCTGCTGTGTCACAAAGGAGGATGTAGGTTCACATTTACTGAAAACAGTGCAGGCCAGCACCCCGAGTGGGAGTGTTGATCTGCTTAAGGGTAGGAAGCCTCTACAGGGGGATCTGGACAGGTTGGATCGATGGGCCGAGGCCAACAGTGTGAGGTTCAAAAAGACTAAGTGTCTAGTCCTGCACTTGGGTCACAACAACCCCATGCAGAGTTACAGGCTTGGGGAAGAGTGGCTGGAAAGCTGCCTGGCGGAGAAGGACCTGGGGGTATTTGCTGACAGACAGCTGAATATGAGCCAGCAGTGTGCCCAGGTGGCCAAGAAAGCCAAGAGCATCCTGGCTTATATCAGGAACAGCATGGTGAGTAGGACTGGAGAAGTGATTGTCTCCCTATACTCGGCACTGGTGAGGCCTCACCTCGAGTACTGTGTCCAGTTTTGGGCCCCTGACCACAAAAAAGACATTGAGGTCCTGAGGTGGGTCCAGAGAAGGGCATGAAAGCTGGTGAAGGGTCTAGAGCACAAGTCGTATGAGGAGCGGCTGAGGGAATTGGGATCATTTAGCCTGGGGAAAAGGAGGCTGAGGGGAGACCTTATCACTCTTTAGAACTACCTGAAAGGAAGTTGTAGCAAGGTGGGAGTCAGTCTCTTCTCCCAAGTAACAAGTGATAGGATGATAGGAAATGGTCTCAAGTTGCACCGGGGAAGGTTTAGGATGGATGTCAGGAAAAATTTCTTCATTGAAAATATTGTCAAGCATTGGAAAGGAATGCTGCCCAGGGAAGTGGTGGAACCGCCATCCCCAGAGGTATTTAAAAGACATGTAGATGTGGTGCTTAAGGACATGGTTTAGTGATGGACTTGGCAGTGTTAGGTTTACAGATGAACTCGTTGATCTTAAAGGTCTTTTCCAACCAAAATGATTCTGTGATTCTATGGCTTCTAGAGGGGTGCTCCACGTTGCCAGGGAGTAGTGCAGGGAAAGATAATGGTAATTTCTACTGCTGTTTACATCAATGCACAATATGCAAGGGGAAAAAACAAGTAGCGTATAGATTCTTGACTTGACTGTTTTTTTCTGCCAAAGATCAATACCCACTTGTAGCTGTGCAAAAGAAGCTGGGGAATTGAGTTAGCAAAAGCAGCATATTTTAGAAAAACAGTAGCTACGAACCAAATATCAAGTACGCCCGGCATATAATTCTGCTTTCAGCCGAGTCTCTTGATGTAAAACAAGTTGAATCTGGAGAGTTTGATATTTGGGGTGTGCGTTGCTCTCTATTTACAAAGAAAGTATACAGAATTCTGTCTCTTTGAATACAGTAGAGACAAACAACAGGAGGCAGTTTCTTTGTTCAGAAAATCAAATCTGTTTTAAGCCAGCATTCTGTCCAAAATTAGATCTTTCTCTCCCTCTTTGGATTTCCTCCAGGGCCATGCTGCTGGTACTTCCTTGGCTGGCCCTGACTCTTTTTTGACTGCATTTTTGTGAGGTTCATTTCACACTCAGACATTTGCAGCTTTATGATCTTGTCTGAACCCATTGTCTGTGTTTGCAAAATGTCCCAGAGAAAGCTTTTTCACTAGTACAGTCCAGGCTTTCCTTAGCACCTTACTGGTCTTTGATTCGGGTAGCAGTTTCTACTGTTGCATTTGTTGCTAAGCAAAAGGGTATTTAATTATTTTCTCAGTGAAGTTATATGGGAGTCTACTAGCCAGCTATACTGAGGTTTGAGGTCACCAATATGTCAAAATTATGAACCCTGACAGCTACCAGCATCTTCCAGCCAAGAAGGATTGTATTTATTAAAAAAAAAAAAAACAAGTTAGAATAAGCAGGAATTCATCTGTCAGGTTGACAACATGATCAGAATTGGGTAGATGAATCTGAATTATGTAAAGGTGTGAATTTAAAGTGGAGCATTCTTACAGCTTTAGATGTAGGTGCTAAGGTAGCATGAATTTGATTTGATTAAATTCCCTTTGAATTTTAATTAAGCTACATAAAAATTTAATTCTTAAAAACAGTATACAAGAAGGAACTAAATACAGCTTACCTAATATACTTTTAAATTAATTTGGTTTCACATCCCTGAGGGTCACCTTGCATGGCTAAAACATGAATATTACTTTCCTGATTCCTTTCATGACGTGCATGAAAATGAAATATGGCTGGTCAGCATAGTATTAATATATACTGACATGCCTGAAGCAGTATGTAATAGGCATTCAGCATTGTTCTGAAAAATAACTCCAGCTGATGATATACAAAACAGAAGGGTATAACAATGCGATCCCTCTGCCAAATTTGCTCTTAGCAGCAGCGGTTTTTAGATGTAACTCATGAACACTGTGATTTAGTAAAAGCTTTCTGCTTGGGAGTGTGACATATCCCTAGCTAGTCCAGTTTAGGAATCAAAGAGGAGACTTGGCGTAATTCATCAGTGGGAAAGGGGCATGAGAAAGCTGCTTGGATGGTCCTAAAGCTGGCTGAAATCCACTTTAATGAGAGTGGCAGTCTGATATTTGGTTTATTGTTTGTGTCACTGAAAAGTAATTTTACACATTGCCTTAGAAAAATGCTTTCCAAGCTCAAGCTGTTGTAGGATCCCCTTTTAGCAAATGGAGGACAGTAATTGTCTCAGCCTCCAAGTCTCCTCTCCCTGTTCTTGTGAATCACCATCACAGAAAACAAAGACACTTACATCTCTTTCTCTGCTGGCTATGCAAGGAGACTGGTTTGCTAGTGAGGAGCCAACTTACCTGGGGAAAGGTAAGTAGCATATACATCAACTTCTTCTCCCCACAATGTTTCAGTATAAATCAAATCTAAGCTACATGTAACACCAGGGTAATGAAGAGCTAGGGATGGCAAGAAACATAAACTAGCAGGTGCTCAGAAACCTTTACAAGCACAACTTAACATTATTTATGTAATATCACCTGATGACATCAAATAACTTCTTTTTTTTCAGAACAGATTCCAAAATGCAATCTGAATCTTTTCTGAAGTAAAACCCTTTCTGACTTCAGAATTTTTCAATATAGCTTTGCAGGAGAGAAATAGGTAGCTCTGAAACAACTTTTTTCTGACAGAAGTTACTCAGAAAGTGTTTCTGAATTGTAGCCACTCCTGACCTTATAAAACTTCAACTGTTCTCTAAAACTTGAAAACTGTGATGGTTACATGTGCAGTACTGTGTTCCTTTGACTTTTCCCCTTCCTTTAAAATGTAAACCCATGACAGATCCATCTATTTGTTTATCTTTCACAGTACAGAGCCATGCACATTTCTTGTCCTATACAAATGATTAATAGTGTCATGACTTTTTAGCCACTGACTATGAAGAAACACTTTGCTTCTTACCCTCTGCTTCATAATTTGAAGTCTCCCACCCCCATCCATGACACACAGGCCTGTCATTCTCTTTCACTGTCATTTCCTTCTATTTTATCTAAGTGTTTCAGAGTTTTCCCCAGGAAATTCTTTTCTATTCATTTTTAGTGTTTTTAAAGGAGCAAACAAGATGAAAGCTTAAGGAAAAAAAATGTTGTCTTTCTTGACATTGTAAATATAGCTGATGTTTCCCTTTTTGTAGCTGTGTGGGATGCAATCTGAAAACTATTAAGGTAAATAGCAGTTAGTAAGGCCTTCGTTTTACAGCACAGCAGACACTGCTGAAACTATCTTTCTAAATCAGTTAAAAAGCAACACAAAATCAGAGCAATGGAGTAAGAGATTTCAGTAGATATCTAAAGCCTAATTGCTCCTCTCCACAGCAAGACATGTTAAACGTTTAACTATTTTTTGGATTTTATTAGTGGTTTTAAAGCCAGGAATATAACTTGGTTGTCTTCTTATGGTGAACTTGATTGCCTTCTTATGGTGTAAACCAGGAATAACTCATTTGAAGTCCAGTTGTTCTCACGTGGGAAGTTGCCAATCAGACTCTGGTAAAGGAGATGAGAGTAGTTTCCATTTCTCTAGGTACTTTGTGCAATAAGCAACATGCAGAAGACAAAATGACTCTCCACACTTTTTACTGGCACCAACAGCCACTATGCAGACAACTTTCTGAACATTGTCTTCCAAAATCCCCATCTGATAGCATAACTGAATAGTACAGCATGGTGAAAAAAGAGATAATCCTGTAATAATTAGGATTTCCTCCACCTTCAGGTAGGTCTTCTTAAAATATGGTAATCTAACAATTAGGAAAAACAGAGAGGAATTCTCCTTGTCACCATGGAAGTTACAACTTGTCTGACTGACAAAGCAAAATGGATTTGTTGTATTAATAACTTCAGCAGCAGAAGACTACACAAGTTCTATAGAACTGGAAGATCACAGGACAACCAAGGTTGGAAGGGACCTCTGGAGGTCATCAAGTCCAGCTTCTTGTTCAAAATGGGTCCAGCTAGATCAGATGGTTCAGGACATTGACCAGTTGAGTTCTGAGTATCTCCCAAGCATGGAGACTCCACAGACTCTCAGGGAAACCTGTTCCAGTGCAATGGAAATTTTCCGATGCAGATTGTTCCTTATTCCCATGTTCTGATTTGTGCCTTTTGTCTCCAGTCCTGTCACTGTGCACTTCCAGGAAGAGTCTGGCTCTATCTTCTCTATATCTTACCATGAAGCAGTTGCAGATAGCACATAAATATTCTCTGCAAAGTTAATTTCCAGCCACTTATCCCACTTTTTGTAGTGTTGCAGGAGGTTATTCTCTACCAGGACTTTGGACTTGTCCTTGTTAAACTTTCTGAGGCTCCTGCTACCCCATTTCTACAGCCTGTTGAGAATATCAGGTTCCTCTCAGAGTGCCCTCCAACATATCTAGCATTTCATGGCTTCGTATCATTGGTAGACTTGCTGAGGATCAACTTTCTATCATCCAGGTCATTAGCAGAGTTGTTAAACTGTATGGGTCTCAGTATCTGTCCCTGAGGGACACAGTGAGTAAACAGCCAACAGCTGGACTTAGTACTGTACTCGTGGTACCACAGCCCCTTGAACCCAGCAATCCTACTGATTTCCCACCTACTTGACCATCTACGTATCAAATACCTAGTCCACCAGTTTGAGTACTAGGATACTATGTGAGATCTTGTCAAGTGCCTTGCAAAGTGTGGTGCAGTCATCTCATCACAGGTTTCATGGCAGTGACCTTTGAGCTGCTGAAGATTCATATTGATTTATTGATTTTTGTCTGTTTCTTTTCGGCCAGTAGTTTTGACCTTGCTATTTGTACTCAGTTACATCTTCTGATTTCTGTTGTCCAGTTGACCTGCTACTGTATGGGAACTCAAAAATCATGTCGAATGAGTGAAGGGAGGAGCAGGAACCCATGAGAAGACACCTGCATTGTCTTATGGCTCCTGCTAAGTGGTACAATACAGTCATATTCGAAACATATTTTTCAATCAGAATGCTATTTTTCTCTACTGTCTGGGATCCCTAGCAGGATGAAGCCAGAAGGGAAGGCACTATGTGCTCTCCTCCTCTGAAAAGAAAGAAAATTATGTATTGTGCTTGCAGACCCAAGACATGTCATAGAAGATGTAATTTGTTCATTGCTGATAGACAACAATTTGCAAAGACACCATTCAGAAAATAAGTCTTTAATTTCAGCTGAAATATAATATACTTCAACCACAAAGAAAACCTCTGCTGATTTCAAGGAATTCCATTATTTGGCCACAAAAAAAGTTCATTCTTCTTCACAGAAGACAGAAAATCCTTGGGAGAATATTTCATCCAAAATTTAGTTTCCTGCCAAAGAGCAGTTTAGCTAGAAAATGTTTCCAATCTGTCTGCTAAGGCTAGGTGTGGTGAGTCACTGGAACCTAGCTGAAAATTAAGTCCTGTCACTTAACAGTAAAGATAGAACTAATGACACTTACGTACACTTTGTAAAATGCCCCAAGTCACCTAATAATAAAATGCCTGCCTGCCAAGACACTGTTAAAATTTTTGTTAAAATTATTCACATGAACATTTCAAGTGTATGTTTGAATATCCAATGTAAATTATCATTATTACAAAACACGTAGAACAGTGTGGATAGCGCATTTTTTTCCTGACAAGATTCCTAAAACGGGGGAGAGCCACACAGATTTACGAATGTTAACTATAGTTGTGTGATATTAGGGGGACCAAGTAACATAATTGCCCCATATCTCTGATTCATCAGACCTCAGAACCGTTTTCCCTGTCTCCAAGATACATGTGACCCTGTAAATGCCTGACGTGCTTTAACAAATGTCCATTGCATTCTCAGGATATTGTAGTTACTTCCTTGTAGCTTGCAGTAAAAGTAATAGAATAGTAGCTCATGTATCATTATCCTTGCATGACATCAGTTCTTGCAAATATCTTCTTAGCACATATCCAAGTGGTTCCCATTTAATTAGTGTAAACATTTTGTGCTATTGAATTAGAAGTCACTTAATTTTGCACTTGCCCCTTCCTCAGTTTAAATAATACACACATATTTCTCCTTCCTGCTATTGTTCTCCCATATAGGAAAAGTAAGAAGATCCAGAGTGTGCAACTTGTAAAGGAAACTACAGTAATGTATATTGGAAAATCACATTAATAATAGAGTTAACAAGTGCCCAAGTTTGCTCTAGAAAAAATCCAACCCTCATTATCAAAGGCATTTTTCCATAAATTACAGGTATCTATTCTTCTTTGCATGTAGTCTACATCCAATTTCTATTTCATCCAATGGGAAAATGCTTGTTTTCTTTCTCCAGCGCTGACAAAATTTAAGGCACTGGGCCAACAGGTAGGTCACAAGTTTCAAGAAGGAAAAGTGGAAGAAGCCCATGAACTGGTATGTCTGGGAAAGGACTGTCTAAGAGCACTTTTGCTGCACATCAGGCAAACCTGGCTGATGTGCTGGTCTACTGCAGGAGGACTATAGCCATCAGGTCAAGGAAATTTTTTATCACACACTATTCTGTGCTGGTGAGGCTGACTGGAATATTGCCTCCAGTTTTCTCATCTCCCTTCAAGAAGCATGTGGACAAAATAGAAAGGGTCCAGTGGAGGGTTACCAACAGGACCAGGGACCTACAGCATATGTGCTGTGAAGAAAGGCTGAAGGATTTACTTAACCTAGGGAAGAGAAGGTTAAGGGGTGATCTAACAGCTACCTATCACGACTTGGAGGATAGTTACAAAGATGACAGACCAATTCTTGGTAGTGCTAGATGGTGTAATAGAGACGGTGACCAGAAATTGTGGTTTGGGAGGTTCATGTTGTACATTAGGGGCATTAGAAAACATGGTTTTGCTAGCAAAAACTAGTGTAGCACTAGGACAGGTTCCCCAGAGACATCTCTCAGTTTATGGAATTTTTCAAGGCTTGGCTAGAAAAAGCTGTCGCTGATGTGACTTAGTCTGAGAAACAGTACTACTTCAAGTAGCAAACCGGACTGAATGACCACCAGTGGCCCTTCCAGCCCACATTTCTAAGCTTCTGTGAACTAAATTGGTCTGAAATCTGTCCATTCTAATGCCAACAATAAACACAAACCTGGAGGAAATGTACAAAAGTATGTCATTGTCTGGCTACAAAAAACCCTGAATTATTTCATAATGATCTTTGCTAAATGTTGTAATAGATAAACAGCTAACAGCATTCCTGGAAGCTTGAAAAAATGAGAAAAGGCAATATTTGGGTGCATAATCAGGAACACTCACAGGTATTTTCATGGTATAATGACAAATTTCAAGATTTGCTGTTATGGAGGCAGGTAGAAATAGTCAGTCAACATGTCTTGGTGTCTATTTCCTCTTAATCGGAAAAGAATGACTTTATTTTGCATATCTGCTTATTTTCAGGGAAACCATATTCCCTCCAATCACATACTCCAGAGAAATAATTTTAAGAGGACAAGTTTCAAAAACTTTATTTTCCTATCTAGTATTGGTAGAAAGTGGTTGGAATGATTAAGCTTTTTGTTGTGGAGTTTAAAGCATCTCTAGTTGCCACTGTAGAGAATGCATGGGACGACTCCAGTACCTGTCTAGAAAAGCAGCAGGTTCCACACAACACCACTCTTCATGGCTGATCATCTTAAATATTTAGCAAAAATAATGTTTTCATACCATGAGGTAAGATCTCAGAGAGAGCATAGGGAGCGTCATGCCTTCAGTGATGAAACTTTCACAACTACAGTGACATATGAAGGTCTATTTTCAGTCCTACTGCAGAAACAAGGGGCAAGTACAGGTAACTGACTTTCTGATTTTGCTTTTAATGAAGTTAAGTTTCAGTTGTGTTCACTGTAATGTGTTGGTGCAGCATGTGGGCATTTTTCAGACATTTCAGGATTTTTTCTAAATATCACAGAATGGTAGGGGTTGGAAGGGACTTCTGGAGATCATCTAGTCCAACCCCCCTGCCAGAGCAGGGTCACCTACAGCAGGTTGCACAGGAACGCATCCAGGCGGGTTTTGAATGTCTCCAGAGACAGAGACTCCACCTCCTCTCTAGGCACCCTGTTCCAGCGCTCTGCCACCCTCAAAGTGAAGAAGTTCCTCCTCATGTTTAGGTGGAACTTCCTGTCTTCAAGTTTGTCCCCCTTATCTCTTGTCCCGTCACTGGGTACCACTGAAAAAAGACTGGCCCCATCCTCCTGACACCCACCCTTTAAGTATTTATAAGCGTTGGTAAGATCCCTCCTCAGCCTTCTTTTTTCCAGACTAAAAAGACCGAAGTCCCTCAGCCCTTCTTCATAAGAAAGGTGTTCCAGTCCCCTAATATAAATATAGTGTTGTTCAGGTAATACTTGACTTCTGGCTACTGAGAGCCACGGATACCAAACTTGGGGTAGCAATGCAAAACAGTATAACACATATTCATAATAGAAATGTTCATCATGTTTAGTAATTATGTTGGGGTATTTGTTTTTTATTTAGCAATTTGGTAATGTCTGTACTGTGAGTCAAGAGTAGAAAATATCTTCTAATTGTTCTTCTATGTTAGAGGTGGATGGATGAAGGTAATTGTGACCTCCAGGGCTTCTTTAAAACCACACATAAATAACTTTAGCATTATTCTGTATTTCCATTACTCTTTGAAACCATTCCTAAGATGCAATCACTTTGACAGAATTACAGTTTGTGAAGTTCTTGAGACTTAGCTTCTCATGCTGAAAATGATAGAGGGCATATTTTTATTTTATCAGTGTCACAGTAAGACAAATTTTAATTCTGTGAACAAAACCTTTTGCACAACAAGGTGTTTCCTCAATGTTATCTCTTCTGATAGCTGAAACTAAGGTCATAGTCAAAAGAATTTGCAAAAGTGGTGGACTTGAAGCAGAGCATCTTTTAAGTACATGCACTATAGCCAGTAGATGTCTGTTCTATGTAATACCAGCAAATGGAGTACAGAATTCAGCAGGTGTGTAATATGAATCAAAAGTCATATCTACTTGCAAAAAATCCCTAAGAGAAATTTTGTCTTACAGATGTTGAACGCAGAACAGAACTATGTTGAAATTACCTAAGATATTGCAAGTAGCTGGACTTCGGTAAACAGTGATTATGGGGTTAATGACAAACTTGCAGTTGTCCTCCTAATACATCAGAAATATTATGTATTTCATTACGTTCATAGTGTGTAAGGGATTTATCTCACACAATGGACTCAGTAAATTTTAAGTAGCTATTGCCTAGGTGAAACATTATCTCCTAGTAATATTTTTTTTTCTGCAGTATATTAACAGATTTTGTTTTGTAGAATAGCCAGAATAACTAACATTTGCTATCTAGATCCTCAGCCGCAGAAGATTTCTCCTATGTAAACAGTATTTTCTTGAACTTTTGCTCTATTTTTGACGTACAGGATTTTGAGATAGAGCTCTTTTTGTAATGCCTGAACAGCTCTTGCTTTATCTTGCCTTCATTTGCCTTCTGCTGGTGCTGATTCAGCATGATGATATCTGTATTACCAGCTTTGATTCCAGCCGTAAATGCTCTGTGAGCTGATCTCACATTATTTCATCTACCATGCTTCAAAGTGCACGTGCAACTATCTGGTCCCATGAAACAGCAAAATACTGTTCTATTTGCCCAGTTTCTGTCCCTGCTGCTGAAATTTATAGCCTGCAAGTACAATATATAGTTTACGCACACAAAAAGTTGTTCTGTGCCAGAAGAGCGGTATCACATTCACCATTAGCGAGAGGAAGTGCACAAAGCACCAGCTGGCTTTCAATGGAGTATGCAAGCGAACATTTTCTTTTCTCAGAAAGCCCTTTGGCCTTACTAGCTTTCAAACATTTGAATCCATCAGTAAAAATCATTGCAGTCTTGCTCTACCTTCACAAACACAACTTAGATCAGTCCAGAGGTAGCAAGACATCTTCACCACCATTTTGCTGTAGAAATGGTGGATTTGGAGTCTCAGTTTATTCTATAAATGTAAAGTAACAAGAAACAATAGAGAATGGCTGCAGCTACAGGCAACAGCAACAGTTGTGAGATGCAGAAAGAAAGATCTGTCTATAACAAAGGTAAAGGTCCCTGCCTCCTGTCTTACCTGGCAGAGCATGAGGTGTATGCTCTGTGGTAATGGTGCCCCACCAGAGAAAGAGAAAACTATGCGCATAGATAAAGATCAATACAAGGAGAATGGCTTCCTTGCACATCAGGGCATACTGAAATAACCTTGCCCATGATGAGGCATAAATCTTACGAAAAATTTGGGTTTTATTCACTTACACAAAGAAGAAACTAAGATTAATTTAACTTTGTGAAACAAATTGCACGTTACTGTGGGTTTTTCTATACTTTTGGATTGAATTTGTCTCTATTACTCAAAAAGGCACTTTTTAAGAATGTCTGATAGTGTCAGTTTTATGCCTTCATTTTTTCCCTTTGGGTCATTTAAGGAAACAGGAAGCATTCTCACTCACTATGTTCTGCTTATTGTTTAAACAACAGCATTCTCTGAGCTGCCCTTTTAACCACATTTACAAAGTCTGCAGACTGTGTGCTGAAGTAAAGTGACACACAACAATTTATACCAGTGGAGGTCTGGCTTCTATATTTTCTGTAATTTTTTTTCTATATTTTTGCTGTAATGCAAAAGTAGTTCTGTTCCAAGATAAGGTATGTTTTATGGAAACATTCAAACGCCTTGGGTTTTATGAAGTTTATGAAATTTTTATGAATTATGCTGGAATTTAAAAACTATCAAGATTTCAGGATCTTTGGATTTGCAAAGGGTGTAGGAAAATCACAAGATCACATCGCTTCCCATCATCCTCTGGCACCTCTGTTTCTGGCACAAGGGCGGGCTTTGGAAGTAAAACAGCTTGCTTAAGAACACTTACAGTGGGCATGTGACTTGACTGCCAGGAGCTATCAATTTATTTCACAGCTGGAAGTCACCTAGATACTGTACAGCTACCAGCTAAAACTGTCAACAACACTTTTACAAAAGGCATGCAGTCTGGGATGCCTCATTTCTGGGACACCCTTTCTTGTACCTGATTTTCTAAGCTACCAGATAGCACAGAAAATCCATGTGAAACCGCATCTGAAAATCAGTCCCCAAATTTCCAGAGATGGTTTCTCCAAAACCAAGGCAAATATCAAAAGTTTGGCTCTAAGAATCATAGAATCATAGAATCTTCATGGTTGGAAAGGAGATTTGAGATCATGGAGTCCAACCATACATGCACAAAAAGAAACCCCTACAATCTCTGTCACTAGAGCGTGCCCTGAAGTGCCAAATCTACACGTTTCTTAAATACCTGTAGGGATGGTGACTCAACCACCTCCCCGGGCAGGCTGTTCCAGTGCCTGACCACTCTTTCAGTAAAGTAATTCTTCCTAAGATCTAATATAAACCTCCCCCGCCGCAACTTCAGACCATTTCCTCTGCTCCTGTCATTATTCACCTGGGAGAAGAGGCCAGCACCCACCTCTCTACAACCCCCTTTCAGGTAGTTGTAGAGGGCAATGAGGTCTCCCCTCAGCCTCCTCTGCTCCAAACTAAACATGCCCAGCTCCCTCAGCCTCTCCTCATATGGCTTGGTCTCCAGACCCCTCACCCCCCTCATTGAATAATTCCATCACATAAATGTTACTTCTTAGTCCCTCAGTCTTTCTGACTAGAAACTCAGGAATCAGGTTGGCTAAATTATGTCAGGTGGTTGTAAGGAACAGATTTCAGTTTTCACACGACTTACCGATTCTGGTCACTGCAGCATACAGAGGATATGTCTCTAGTCATGCTCAAAATGAGAGAGATGGCATTCCCTCATGCCATTCACAGGAAATTGTCTAAGTTATTGCATTGCACAGTGGAACCGATTCAATTATTTGGCATTACAGTCATTTTCTGTGTGTTTTCTTTTTAAAGAATATACTACAAGAAATACATTGAGGTGCTGAAGTGGGTCCAGAGAAGGGCAACAAAGCTGGTGAGGGGTCTAGAGCACAAGTGTTATGAGGAGCGGCTGAGGGAACTGGGGTTGTTTAGCCTGGAGAAAAGGAGGCTGAGGGGAGACCTTATCGCTCTCTACAACTACCTGAAAGGGGGTGTAGAGAGGTGGATGTCAGACTCTTTTCCCAAGTAACAAGTGATAGGACAAGAGGAAACAGCCTCGAGTTGCTCCAGGGGAGGTTTAGATTGGATATTAGGAAAAATTTCTTCATCAAAAATGTTATCAAGCATTGGAAGAGGCTGCCCAGGGAAGTGGTTGAGTCACCATCCCCAGAGGTATTTTAAAGATGTGTAGTTGTGGTGCTGAGGGACATGGTTTAGTGGTGGTTTTGTCAGTGTTAGGTTGATGGTTGGACGCGATGATCTTAAAGGTCCCTTCCAACCTAGATGATTCTATGATTCTATGATTAGATGGAAACATATTGGGCTATTTAATAGCATATCACGGGTGTTGAAACAGCTGGGAAACATTCTCGGCATACCTATGAACCAGCTGATTTGTTACTGCCCTTCCTCATTTCTCTGATTTGCCCTAATTCACGTCAGGAATTGTGACTGTATCAAGGATAGGAAAACAGCTCTGATGAAATAAACACCCACTGATGTAGCTTTCTTCTGACATGGAGAAGCAGTTCTCACTTCCTCTTCCCCACCTTTCTGTTTTCATGGGTCTCCTTTCTGAATGTGCAAGTTTAAGGAAAGAAATATTAAGAAACCAAACAGAAGACCAGCACAGTACGACTCTAACTTTCAGCTTCCAGGCTGTCTGCGTGAAAGTCCAGACTCATTAAATGAGCAGTCTTGCTGAAAACACACACTAATGGCCTGACTCACTATTTATAAGACTGACCTTGAATATTTATAAGACAAAAACCACATGTGTAAATGATTTCCTGCAGCTAACAGGAAGACTAAGCATTTATGCAACCAAAATGTTATAATAACATGCATGATATTCTCGCTGGCAAATTGAGCAGTATTACACCTCTTGCTAAATGATAGGGAAGGAACAGGACCAAGCAGAACACAAGGGCGTGTGTGTGGGAAAATCACACCTGGCTTTATATGTTCAGCACAAGGGAGAAGAAACACATATGTCATCTTGGGACCGCAGAAAATGTCTGACTGCTGAAGCTCACTTTGGAAGAAAAGTTTGCTCTTTGGACATCAAAATCTGAGAGAGGGAGAAGAGACAGCACAGCAAGTCCTATGTTGCTTATAAGCCTTATAAACAACTTACAACTCACACAGGAATAATCAGAGACATACTGGGATATTGCTTCTTATTGCTGCTATTTTGGCAGGATGCAATCTCTTTCCATGATCCAGACCCTTTAGTACGCCATCAGGATTTGGAAAGAGGTCTTTAGACAAATATCCTTGGGGAAAAAAGGTCACCACCAGCCCAACCGTAGAATTTATAGGAGATAAAAGCGTCTAATTAAACAGGCCCTCTATTAAGTAACTGATATGGCAAGTCCTGACTTGGTTCAGGAAGTTGCACGTCTACTCTGACCCTAAGAAAAAGACATGTAAAAGAACAGTGTAAATATGAAAAGAACACTAATGGAATAAATGGGACTTGTATACTAGTTGATGGGAAAGATTCACCTGTACTAGGGCGTAACTGATTATATTTAGCCAGTAAGCAAGAAACCAACTGTGGGCAGAATAAAGTGGTGCTACAGCAGCAAGATATTTAAAATCATCTATCCATGGAAGAACACTTCTTTGCTTCTCTCTCTGGAGGTCAGAGGATTAGGAAGAAAAAAATAAAAGCTATTTGCTAGCACAGGCCCTGATTCAGAGAGGTTCTCAGCCCATACTTAAAGCACTCTACTGAGTCTGGAGCACAGTCATTTTAGGAGTTGGCAGGAACAAGAGCTACTATAACCAGGTATGAAGCAAGACAATTAACTGAAAATGTATGGCTCTTAGAATGAATAAAAAGTGAAAGAAGAAGCTTGATTTCACTGGAAGAAAAGGGAGCTACACCCATACGGCTACAATTGAACAGGCAAGGATTTGAATTTCCTTTCTCTGACTCAACGTTTCAGTGCTGTTCTCTGCTGATATATAATGGGGGATGGAAGAAGATGACCTCCCGAAATCTCTTCCCATGTAAGTTACTCTGCAGTTCTGTGATAAGTTTGCAAGAAAAAAAAAAATCAACCCAAGACATAGATGTCACCAACGTGATTACAAATATATGTCAAACAAATGAAAAATGTAAAACTGGCTTTGGTAACGCAAATATGACAAGGCACCACACTTTTTCCATCACATTGTTCAAGGTAGCAAACTACATTGTCTGGATACCCATAGCAGAGAAAGATACATGGCAACTTGAGGGACAAATGCCTTGCAGCCTGACCAGTTCTGCCCATGCAAAGGTGCACACTTTGTAAACTTTCAGGCCTGAAATTTGTCATGCTGATGTTTTCATCTGTGTGGCTGCCCATAGAGAGCTGTGTTAGGGCAACAGCCACCACAGGTTCTTTTCTAAAATCAATCATACAATTCTTTTTAGCTTTTTGTGTGGCATTTTTCAAAGCTTTCATTTGCCAATGCTTACAAATCTTAAACCCTTCCAAAAGGTAGTAAAAGTGCAGCAGAGCAGATTCTGTGGTCTGAATTTCCCCTGAAAGTACTAAACCACTAGGGCAATTTTGTAGATGTTTCATCCTTTCTCCATCACAGTTCTCTTTTTCTGTCATTCTGATGTGAGAACTGATAAAGCTTCAAACATAAAGAAGAAGTTCTCAACAATGTCTCTGCCTTTTATTTCTCCTTTTTTTTCCTCCCTTCCCTTTACCCCTCCCCAAGCGATGGTATTATAGAGAAAGAGGATGAGAAGTTTCTCAAACTGTTTTGCAAATGTTTAACCATAGACAACCATACACTTAGGACTTTTTTAATTAGGTAAAGTGAATTTGTGAATTGATTCCCTTTCCTGTTCTAACAAGTTATGCTGCACTCTCTAGCTCCAGTTCTGCAGCACATGGTGCTGAAAGGAGTGCAGGACCGCTCTTTCTAACCGTTAAGCCATCAACAACAAAAAAATCATCATTAAAATCCTGCCATCCAGAGCAAGGTCCACCTACTGCCGCACAGCTGAAAGAAGCCCAACAGCACTTTGAAGTAGTTACTGATGGAGTAATTACCAGGGATTTGTTACCTGGGAATTCACACTGCACTCTCAGCTGTTCCAAATGTTACTATTAAGTTACTTTTTCCATTATTCTTTTCTAAAATTTTCCATCAAGATTGGTGCTGCCAAGCTGTAACAACACATTTCCTGTTTCTAAAGTAAATGGGGTAATTTCTTGCAGGGTAGTTAGCCTAAATTACCTAGCATAGTCAAGACTGGAGGTGGGTAATTTTCTATTTTATTTGGATGTTGCAGTTTCTGCTGGATACGACCAAGGTCCTAATCCCTCTTCAAGCATCTCACAAAGGTCAATGGAGCCCAGACCCCCACAAACTTCACTTAACTGCACAGAAACTGAAAGCAAGGACTAGCTCAGGACTTAGGAAATTGGACACGAAAAGCACATCTTACGATCTACTTTGCGTACAAAGCCTTGAGAAAAAATGCCTTTAATGTAAGAGGACAATTTATTTTTTGGAGTAGGTGCCAGAGTGCATGTAGGGGCAGGGCGCTGCAGGCGCCCATCCCCTTGGGACTCCATGAACAAAGAGGCTCAGCTATTTCAGACAAACAACAGCCACATCGCCTGTCCAAGGATACCATCAGCCCAAGCAGTTAAGTCATAGCTTTGACAGAAGTGAGTACACTTTTTTTTTCTTCTGCCTCATTCCTGAAGCAGGCAGTGGGTATGACTTGCACATAGAGCTGTGGCTTAGTAAGAAAATTCCAGCAGATTGCTGGCAATATGGTGTTAGTCCACATCATTATCTGCTTTTGATATTTTATGTGAAAAGGAGACAACCCCTTGAATTACTCCAAAGGTAGCAAGAAACATAAAGGCCATTGCCCTGATGGCCTGTTCTTACTGATATGCTAAAGCAAAGTTTGTTTGAGAGGTGTGTTTTCTTTTATCCTGGCAAATTGTGCAGTTTCAGAAGACAAATAAAGGCTGATTGATAGTATGTGAAATTAGAAGTCTATACACATGAAAGTACTGCGTCCAATTCTGCAGCCCCTGCTACACGAAAGATATGGATGTGCTGGAACGTGTCCAGAGAAGGGCCACAAGGATGGTCAGAGGGCTGGAGCACCTCTCCTGTGAGGACAGACTGAGAGAGTTGGGGTTGTTCAGTCTGGAGAAAAGAAGGCTCCGAGGAGACCTTATAGTGGCCTACCAGTATCTTAAGGGGGCCTACAAGAAAGCTGGTGAGGGACTTTTTAGGATGTCGGGTAATGGTAGGACTAGACGGAATGGATTAAAACTAGAGATGGGACGATTCAGACTGGACGTTAGGAAGAAGTTCTTCACCATGACGGTGGTGAGACACTGGGACATGTTGCCCAGAGAGGTGGTGGAAGCCCCGTCCCTGGAAGTTTTTAAGGCCAGGCTGGATGGGGCTTTGAGCAACCTGGTCTAGTGGGAGGTGTCCCTGTCCATGGCAGGGGGGTTGGAACCAGGTCATCTTTAAGGTCCCTTCCAACCCTAACAATTCTATGATTCTATGAGCTGTCTGTCAAAACTTCGTACCAGCATCTTAAGCCAAAAGACAGGGAGGTATGTCATATTCAAACAAACAAGACAAGTAGCAATAATTATGGGTCTAAATGGAGAATCTAGTGATTGAATACTTGAATCATAGGCTGAGGACACCATTTCTGTCTAGAACAGTCCAGGCAGCAACAAAATGTTGATCTTATCCCTTTCAATCTTGGATTTTACAATAAGAATCAGACACGCTGTGGAAAAGGAATAAAATGTGCTACAGTTCCAACGTAGGTGAAAGACAGCCTTGTCTATACAAATTTGTAGAAACTGACCACTAAGCCAGCTACCTGGTGGCATGCTGGGAGTTTGAAACCTTCATGTGTGTTTTTTTCTCACAGGACAGTGGGGGAATGCACGCCAGGATAGGCAGTAGCTTGCTCCGGTGTATAACAGAGCAATTCAGTTTGGAATGAAACTCCAAAGGCCATCTAGTCCAAACCCCAGCTCAGAACAGATCTAATCAGGCCAGGCTGCTTAGCACCACATCCATTTGAGTCTAGAAGACCCCCAAGAATAGAGATTTTACATCCTCTCTGGGCACCCTGTTCCAGGGTTTTACCACCCTCATGATAACTTTTTTAATCCTAATACCTGATCAGAATGACCCATATTTAAACTTGTGTCCATTGCCCCCTGTCCCATTGTCATGCATCGCTGAGAAGAGTCTTGTTCCACCTTCTGTTTGTCCTCTGATCAGGTTGCTGTAGGCAAGAATAAGGTTTTCCCTGAGCCTTCTCTTTTAAGGCTGAGCAAACCCATTTCTCTCGGCCTCTCTTCCCCTGACCAGCTTAGTGGAAAAAAGGCAGAGTCTGTCAGTCTTTTCCCTGTCACTTGTCACTAGTTCCCCTGCCCCACTGACAGTAGGACCACTTTCTCCTTAACCTGCCTTTTGCTGACAGTGTACTTAGAAAAACCTTTCTTGCCATCCTTCACCTCCCTTTCAATTCCAGCTTAAGCTTTGGCTTTCCTTACTCCATTTCTACATGCATGGGCAATGTCTTTGCAGTCCTCCCAGCTAGCCTATCTCTGTTCCACCTTCTGTGTGCACTTTTTTTTATGTTCAAGCTCAGCCAACAGCTCTGTGTTCATCTATGCTGGCCTTTTGACAGCTTGCTTGACTTTCTGCACATTGAGATGGATCATTCCTGTGCTCTGAGGAGGCTGTCCTTGAAGATTAACCAGGTCTCCCAGGCCCCTTTCCTTGCAGGAAAGCTTCCTATAGGATCCTGCAAGCAGGTCCCTGAACAAGTCAAAACCTACTTCTCTAAAGTCATGGATCTAGCTTACTTCTCTTAGAATCTTAAACTCCACAAGTCTCCTTGTTGCTGCAGCAAAGGTTGCCCTTGCCCTTTACGCTATCCACCAGTTGCTGCTCACTAGTGAGTCACAGAGCACCTTCCCTGACCAGTTCATCAGTCATGTACATCAAGAAATTATCTTCAATACGTTCCAGAAATCTCCTACATCACTTGTGCTCAGCCACATTGCCCTTCCAGCAGGGTGATTAAAGTCGCTGATGATACTATACTCTGTGAATGAGACTTTCTCCAGTTGCCTAAAGAATGCTTCACCTGCCCTGTCTTCTTTATCAGATGGGATGTAGCAGATACCCATTGCAGCATCACCTGTGCTGGTCTGTCCTCTGATCCCTACCTACAAGCTCACCGCTGGCTCATCACCTGTCCCAAGGCAAAGCTCCATTCATCTGATTTGTTTATACAGAGCTCAAACTTTCTGCCATCCCTGACCACCCCTGTCTTTCCTGCATCCTTCCATTGCAGCACTCTAGTCATGAAAGCTATCCCACCACATCATCATGATCCTAATGAGGTCTTGGCTCTGCAGCTGTGCATAGACTGTCCTCCTGCTTGTTCCTCCTGCTACATGGATTTGTGTACAGTCACTTTAGATGGGTCCCAAGTTGTGCTGCCTTTACAGGGGAAATGCAAGAGCCTGCCCTGTCATGCTGTCTCCCAGATGCATCTGCTCTGCGTCTTGTGCCCTCACTTCTCTCCAGGTTATGGTAACCCTCCCCGGCATACCTCATGTAAAGCCCTCCCTCTTTAGGTTGGGAAGTCTGTTTGCAAAGACACCTTCGCCACACTTTGTCAAGCATACCACATCCCAGCTCAGTAGCCCTCACTGTGACTGTGGTGACAGAAGCCAAAGCCCTGCCTGCGACCAGCCAAGCAGCCAAGCTGTAACACCCTGGATGAGTCCACTTCTTCTTAGGCATTTCCCTCTCTCACTGACAGGATTGAGGAGACACCCCCCCTTCACCCTCATCCCCAGTGCTCCGTAGCCACCCTTAATGCGCTCCAGGTTACTTCCAGCAGCATCACTGGTGCCTAAATGGAAGATCAGCAAGGAGTAATAGTCCAAGGGATGAAAAAGCCTGTGCAGCACCTCTAGAACTTCCAGACTGGTTGCCAGATTGCTGCCTTCATCTTCATAGGAGGGAGTCTGCTGTAACTATCACACCACTTTTACCCTTCATGCAGACACCAGGTTGAGGCTCAGCTGTCTCTGATCCCATGTCTGATTTGTGCAGATGCTCCCCAGCTCAGCTTCCCTCTGATACCAGCACTTCTGCATTCATGTTGAGTTGCTGCTTGCCACAGGGACCTGGGAGCCGACCTTACCTGACAGTATACAAAAGCGTTTGCAGCAAGAGCATCAGTATTTGCAAAAACCAGCATCTATGCCTGGGGAGGTGAAGTCTGAAGGTCTTCACTCAACTATCTTCAACAGCACAAAGACAGATATGGAAATAGCACTGTATTTCACATCACAAAACATGGGGCCGGTACCAGTAGTAGTTTTAGGCCTTCCTAGTCCCTCTTGCTGCCTAAATTTATTAATCAGATGAAAATAAGGTGACTTAAAAATTATCCTGGAAGGGGAGCAGACAATCAGACATTTGCCGAGTTCAAAACACTGTTCGCAAGTAGCAGGAGAAAAGAAACAGAAGAGGAAGGGGCTGTATGGGCAGTGTCTACTTTTAATAAACTTGCTAAGGAGTACGTGGCAGCACAGGGCATGTTAGCAGCCACAACAGGTGTAGCTTTAAAGCAAACAAACAAACAAGTCTCTCCTCATTTTGCAATACAAATTTTTTAGAAGGATGCAATCTGAAACAACCCTGAGGAAAACAAGAAAAAAAGCAAATCCAAAGCTGAGCATCTCTAGACCTATACACTGTATGTCTCCCTACTTTCTATATTGCTGCGAAGTTCTAACAAGTCTTTGTCTCAAAAGTTATTTAAACTTGTGCAGAAGGTTCATTAAATATGTGAAAACTCTTCTTGAGGTCTAGAAGAATTCCTGAGCTCCCCTGCAATGACTAAGCCTTTCACCTTCATTTTTATTCTTTTGAAGCAGAAAATTAACTTGGGAAATGCACAGAGGAAGCGATCCTTCCTTACCAAGACTCAAGATGCTTGTAGAAAGGAATATGAAAAAGAAAGAGGTATTAACCCACGGAGAAAAGCAGAAGCATCTATAGCAGAGGAGTATCATTCCTTTGAAGACTGCACACAATCCAGATCCCATGTGAACGTAAAAATGAATACTTTTATGATTCAAGTAGGAAAAGATGCTCAACTTTCTCTTAAAGGTCATTGATTAGTATTTCCACAGAATACTGTAAAAACTGCATTGTGATCATTGGCAAAGATGAGCTGTTTCAATAAATGCAGTAAGTTTCAAATTAAATGCTGTAAATCAATAAATTTGCGGTCTATGCCCATCACCAAGCATTTGAGACTGCTGACTAATGCCTGGATTTTCCATTTTAAAATGGCACACGTTAAACAGGGCAAACTGTTCATTCTGCCCTGCCTTTACATAACTGACACTGCAGGTAAAAGTTATCCCTGGAAATCACATCAGCAGAAAAGTATGATCAAGAAACGCCACCTGCTGTCTCTTGGATCACTGTTCCAAAAAGCTGCTGGAGTGCAAGGACATGCACAAAACCTCGTGTTTCGTTTTATTGCAGGAAGAATATCTGAATATGATAAACAGCAATCCCTTCCCACATAGCAGTACCCGAAAGAGCCCTCAGATCCTCATCTGAGCTACTTACTACATAAAGTTTTAAGCAGTATTTCGTACTAAAGTTTCTTGCCGTGAAAGCTAGAAAAAAAATGCAGATTCACTTTGAAATGCAAACACCTTTAATTTTTTTTACAGAATGATCACAAAAAAAAAAAATCTATTAATTGAATTTCACAATGTTGTCTTCTCTTTAATTTCAAGGTTCATCCTTGATTAAAGGTCCATATAAGAAGTATAATTAATTCACTCGCTGCAATAATATAGTGCACATCCTGTTCCCTGAGGCTGTCTCCAAGAAATGCTCTCTAGGAACCCAGCCCTTGACATTCCAGCCACTTTGGCCCAGCAAAACCCATAAGTATTTGGGTAACTTTAGACAAGTTTGGCTTCCTGATCCTGGGTGCTGGGAAACCAGAAGCCAACCACATCTAAGTACACTAAACCAAGCACACGGCTGAAGACTCTTCTGCACAAAAGCCAGTGTGCTCAGGACTTTGATGCAGCAAAAGGTAAATTTATAAATACACGTTGAATTCCAAGCTTTCCTGATTAACAAGCCTCTCTGCAACTTGTATGAAACAAATCAGACTGTTTGAAATCAGCTGCATATATATTAGAAGTTGCTGTTTTCTCCTATCTTTTTTCCTAAGGGAGGATGTTACCAGTCTTCTGCACTACTTGCAGAGCAACACTCAATATTAAGATGTTTAATTGACTGAATTTTGTGTGTGTTTCTTTGAGCCTACCCTTTAATACTTCTTGGCTCCCTGCTTTCTTTTTCTACTGAAATATTGTTAGTTATTTAAGGGCATCCCCCTTCTCCCTCACGATAAAGAAAACAAATGATTGACTTAATAGTTAGCTTGAGTAAATCAGCCTCAAGAAAACAAGTAGTCAAAAGAATGCAAAACATCAGCCATACTGACAGTTATAATAGAAGTTATCATTACTTCAGCTGCAGGTAGGATACAGCCTCAGTCAGGAACCTAACCAATTCAGACTAAAACAAACAAACATGTGCATCTCATTCCTAGGATGAGCTAACTTCTTGCAATTAATACAGATTTGAAAGTGCCAAATAAGGAAATTAAACAGAATTGACCTTACATATTTGCCATGTAACAGGCTATATGGGTCAAACTATCTTCTATTGCTTATAAAAACATAGTTTTACATCAAACAGTTGTCCTGATAGTACCGAGTAAACTGGAGAGTAGTAGACTCCTTTAATTTTTTTGAAACTAATCCTTGCCACACTGCAAGCAGGCTTTACAAATCCTGAATCAGATTTATTTGTGGAGAAATGGTTGGGAGGTACTTAAGGGTCCGTATTTTATTGGAAGTGTTGAAAAAATTCTCAGCTGAGGGAAAGAAAATGGTTACAATTAAAATACTGAATTATGCATGAAATTATGTGCTACAGAATATTACAGAACAAATAATTAGCTGTGTTCTTAGACTGATGTATGTAGCACTTTAAGCTACACAACCACTCATAAAAAGTGTGCGCACATTTCACAAAAATGTGACACAAACTTCAAATTCTTCTTCACTTACACTTGCATGAGATTCCATCCACTGTGTAACAGCTTTGTGCATTTTAGTATTAGCAACGCATTGGTGACAGAAACGAGTTACACTGTTGGAGCATCAGAAGGAAAACTCTGACCTGCTGTAGCCACATTTGCTTTGATGGCTAAAGATGTGTTTCTCCATGGATGGGTTCTTGTTTCTTCACAGTGACTCACTCACTGGCTTCAACAGTTTCACACATCATGCACCGATTCATTCACAGAAATAATCCTTTGAGTTCTGGCACTTGCTTGAGGGGAAGAGAGACAAAATAAAAATAAAAAGAACAGAAGCTAAAGAACCCCTTCAAGTGAGACAACAACCAGTTGATTACCATGCTACTTCCCATATCATTTCAGCGATACCATTTGATAGGAAAAAAACATTCTAATATATTGCTTCTGAAGACAAGATATTAAAGGCAACAAAAGATGCTTGCTTTCCTCTGGTTCTCTTGAGATGCACGGTATCTGAATAAACAGTTAAAGCACTTCCAGACTCTTATCTAGGCTCTGGACTGCATCTACCCTTTCAGTCAGAACATTAAATCTGATGAAGACTGAATTTTCTTCTCAGGAACCACAGAAGTCAGGTCAGATACGCATACTATTTTGCTCATTTCCATCAGGACATTTGGCATAGGAAATCCTGATTTAAGTGCCTGAGGAAAAACTTCAAGCCATTCTATCACTCCATTTCTGAACAACACACAAATACCCACTGCCATGGCTTGTTTTTACCAAAACTGAAACATGGAAGCTACACGATCTGTATTTAAAACGCAGTTTCACACAAACAACTTAAACAATTGCTCATTGTGGAGGAGGGGAGAAGACATTTTATTTCAAAGGCTTCTAAGAGATGCCAACAGCACTTCAGTTTGCCATCAAATATTGAACTATTCCAACAACAGATTTGACCGAAGCGGTTTAGCAGCCTTATAGCCCAATTGCTTCTGATTTAAGAGCTTTGCAGGGGTCTTCTTTGAACTAGGAATCTGAAAAAGCATGTCTTCCAGTGTACATATGGTTATCTGTCCTGAAGCTTGCAGTTTTGTATAAATATCTCTTAATTTGGCAGAAAGGTCGGGGTTTTCTTCCATCTTTTCCTTGATGGTAGCCAGCTAAGGAGGAGAAAATGACAGACTATTACAGTTCAGCAAGTGAAGATCTCATTCAACCACCATATTGAAGAGAAGCAATCACTCAAAGCAAAAAAAAAAAAATACACAACGTAAGATATGTGGCTAATGCAATGACTCATAAGAAGAGGATTTCACGCAGCACGCATTATACGTGCACTGGATACCTATTAGAAAGAGTTTATTAGATTTAAAACTTCCTCAAAGTTGTACAGTCCTAGTACAGACTAACACAATTATTTTCTATTTAAAATCAGGAAATGTAATTGCTTCCTGGAATCTACTTTCCAGATCAGCACAATTCTAATTATTATTATTATGTATCACACTAAATGTACAGTACAGTACAAATCAATAAAAGTCAGACTATAGAACACTGAGAAATTCTGTATGCCATACACAGAGTATGAGCTCAAGTATAAGCAAATATCTTAAAAATGGTTATTGATCAATAACCTTTTGTGGAAGGAATGGCTTAGAACTAACGCTTAGTGTTCTTAGGGACTGTTACAAGTTTGCCAGACAAAATCAAAATACAACATTGACACATGCAACATTTATTGCAATGAATTTACAAAATGAAATGCCGCTTAAAAAAAAAAAAACTTTTCAACACACCCCACTTCTACCTGGTATTTGTTATTTTACCTATCAGTTTTTCATTTTGTTTAATAGGCAGAAGTGAAAGGCTAAGTAATTATTAACACATTATATCTTGTATTAAAATATCTTGTTCCATAGACATGTTCAAAATTAATACACTAATAGGTTTCAGGAAAAGCAGAAGCAATGCTGCCAAACTGACAGGGGTACATATGTGCTCTGAAGGAAGCCTTCTTGGTGATCAATACTGTAAAAGCTATTTTTTATAGTAAAATAGCAGAAGCTATTATTTCCCATATCACACTTCTCCGTATTAGCAGGTCTTTGCAAATATTACCAACCTAACAATATCACTGTGATCGGAACTTTATTCTCATTTTTACATCAAATGGAAGTAGCACAGAAGGCAAGGGATTAAATTATTTAATGCCACTAGGGAACGCTTCATCTACATTCAGATGAAATTTGAGCTTCTGAGAGCAAGATCCACAATAAAACAGGGAAGTGGACAGCTAAGTGCTGTGTCCAACAGCACAGAAAGCCAACCAGCTGCTTTGGCATCTGAATGCACCAGAACTCAAACAACTTTAGTAGGGTGAACTCAGGCACCTGAAGTTCTGTACCTGAACCACCATCACCATGTCTCAGCCAAGCACCATGCTCTCATTACTTTATACTTACCACCTGCTCACAAAACTCGATTTTTTTCACAAAGGGAGAAGTACCTTCTTCCACTGCTGCCTCTAAGATCTTTATTACGTCTTCTAGCAAACCAGATCTGAGCTGGACAAGAACCTTAAAAATAAAAGAAAGCCACACCACACAAATAGTACTTACCAACAAAATGCAAATCTTAATAAAAGTGTTTGAGGAAGACATGAAGCAAAGCAAGACAAAATACATTTCTAGATGCTGTGCTGATAAAAATCCATTAATCATCAAGAAAGCAGAAGGAATGATCAGTTTCCACAGAGGTTTGGTTTTCTTCCACAGCTGGGACGTGGAAAGGAAGGGTGAGCTTGAAGGCAGAGCTCCTCTGATGGAGCTGCATTAGCTGTTCTTGAATAAAGTGGTTTTTTTCCATAGCTTAGAGAGGTCACTTACAGGGTGCATGCAGTAGACTTTCTCTCAGGTTGTAGACCATGCAATTAGAGAAAAAAATTGTTGTATGTACACATGTGGTTAAGGTTCACAGGGCTGAAGGAGGCCTGAAGTGGGCAGAGCACAGCTAAGGAAGGCATTTACTTGGAGCTGTGGTTTTTAAAATCTCTTGTAGCAAGAAAGCAAAACCACACAATGTCGTAAGTACAAATTGGTCACAGATCTATACTCACAGATGTAGGACTGGTCTACTTTCCCTTACCATCTGTGGTAGGAAGCGATTTTAAAAATGGGGGGAGAATGTTAACAGTTCAGAATGTAACTCATCCAACTGACAGAAATTGCCTGTTGGCTCAAAAACAAGCTCAGCGACAGTACTGATACACGCCTGTGTGACCAAGTTTCTGGCCTTTGGTTACTCTGCACATGGGAGTTTTTTTGTCCAGTCTAGCTTACTTCTCTGCAAGACTCTAACACAAAGCAAGCGTACTTACTTTAAGATTATTGTATAGTTTGTTCTCTGTTTTCACTATCTGGGAACAATAAAATTTGGCTTGCGCTACATCACTCTAGGAAGGAATTATAAAAAAAATATGGTTAAACATGTGTGACATGCTTTCACAATAAAAGTTACAGAAAAATCACAGTCTTTCACAACTTTTCAATGAATCACAAACCAGCATCAGCATAGAACCCTTTCATCAAGACTCACAGACTCTAAACAGCATCCAGCCTGTGAGAGGAACACCCCACGCTGGAGTTTCCATGTCATCTGGCTCTTTAGCACATCAGGCAGTACTCCCTGCCTCAAATCACCAAGGAAAGGACGCATGTAACCAACACTGAGCATGACAGCACCTAAAAGATAAAAGATCTAAACACATGCTCAGTTTGGCATACGTCAGAGTACTTAAATGAAGTGCAACATATATTAATGTGGGTATTTATCCTGCCCAGAAATTTTAACCTTTTGGACATACACATTTACAGTACTGTATCTATGCCATCAACTAATTTGTACAGACAGTAAATGTTACACTGACATTTACTAGAACAATCACTGTTACTTGGGATCAAGGAACATTTTACTCACAGCAAGACGTACTGTCAATGATCATGCAGCTAAAGGAATAGTTAATGTGGAGCATTATTCTGTTTGCAAAATAAGAATTTTAACTGACTATTACATAAAGCAACAGCATCAAGGATATTTCAAGTTGTTCAGAGACAGAGTTTTTGTTTTTTAACTTCAATGCCAATGAGAAGCCCTGTCATGCCATCATGCACATGAATAAATTCATTTCAATGATGCTATTGTCCAGTGTCTCTGTTCACAGACACAGCACAAAAAAGACCACAGAGTGCATAAGAAAATTTTAACAATTCTACTTCATTCATTCAAATCCATGAACAACATCAAATTGGTAGCTCTTACAATGCCTCTGACTTCTGTTTAGACATGAAACAGATGAGGTTCAGAATCTCCTCAACATGTATACACAACTTAATGGCACAAGAAATACTAGACTTTAAAATTTCCTAATTGTTACGCTCCTGCTCATCCTTTCACCTTGTACTGCCTTAGAACCTCTTTGTATCAGTGAAAACCTCCCCCTGAAGAAACATGTGGCGGAGAAAGACCGGCCATCTCCCAGGCAGAATGGCAATACACATCATAGCCTTTGAGTTTGCCTCCCAGGACAAACATTTTAAAGAGATAATTATGCAAATATTTTAAATTATCATTTTAATTCTACTTAAAGGAAATCATCACTAAATAGCAGTATCTGCAGGACTGGGTCCATGGTTACATCTAACCTGCTGGCCCAACTCTCTTTCATTTTCTAAAAATATTTTATATGGCATTGTCACTAGCCCAAAATGCCTGTGCACTGGACTCAAGACACATGTTTAGATATCAGAATTTCCACATTCACTTTCTGTGGGTGCTGCCTATAATCCTACTCTTTTGGGGGCCTAAAGGTTCTAGTACTTGAAGTAGATCAGTCATCAGTACATCGGTCATCAGTACATAGATCAGTCATCCTTCCTCTACATTAGCTTCCTTTCACTGACTATCTTACTATAATAGAACTACAGAGATTCAGGCACAAATTAAAACAAAAGGTACGGTACCTGCTTCAGAGCAGTTGCCACTGCAAAGCAGAGTGCTCGCAATGGTAATGTGTCGCCTTTTAGCTGTGCTTCTTCAAGCAGTTTCTCAGAGATTTTGCAAGACTCTAGGTTGTCCTGCATAGAAATTTCAAACCTAAGTTGCACTTGTTATTCTTGTGATCTGAAAGGACTGTAGGCAATCGCAATCACATTCAGAAGGCATTCAGAAGTCAACATACTGTAACATCACCAAGGCAATCCATATCTGAACCCAATCAAGCACATTCTGTGCAGCACTTCTTGAGAAACACAACATCAAAATATGATATTCAAAGCTACACAGTTCAGAAAAGGGTAAAAATAATTTCCATTATTTTAACAACTACACCTTGCCCTGTTTTGGCTTCCATAGGAGATAGAACAACCCCGGCAGTATGCTAAAACCAACAGACACTTTCCTTTCCACTTTCCAATCATTCCCAAATCAGGAAGAAACCTGACTTTTTGTCCTTCCTTTATTCTAAAAGCTACATTAGATAGTTAATGAAAATCAATGTTTTGTAAGCATTGAACTGCTCAGCACCATTACACTAAAGAAATCTGTGTATGTGCAAATTTGAGCACTCAGCAATTTTTAGCCTCTCTTACAGATTAAATCTTGCAAGATGTTTCCAAAGTATATATTCTAATATGACAGCTTAGATATTTGCCTGTTTTCCAACACAGAAAACTTCCATTATTGCTGGGACTATTTTCAATAGGAGTCTATAGTTAAAGACAATGAGTTTACCTGTGTGTTACCACACAAACCACCAACTCTCAAAACCAACGTTCCTCACACTAGAAATTATGAGTAGAGCTGACTGGACCCCAAACAAAATAATACCCCCCAAACTTAAAAGCTGGCAGCAGGAAGGTTTTGTAACAGCTGGTACCGCCAATATGGATAAGAGCCTTCATATTCCTTCCTAGTATTTGGTGTTGATTTTTGTTCCTACTGTTCAAAGTGGCATTCCTGCAAAATACTAGCCATGATTTAAGGGATAGGGTAATCCTTTGGGTGTTTAAGGGATGCTTTTCCATGCCACTGATGAATGGTCTGCACAGCTTGTGAAAATACCTTTTCAAACACATGAGAAACCTGGTGTTTAAAACATGTTCTTTGAAAATTTAGAAACATTCTGACCACCAGAAGATTGATTATTATTACATAAATGTTTTGTTGTCATCAAAAGGCCTATAGCCCTTTCCTGCACAAAGAAGGACCATCTGTTACCTTAGAGGATAGCAGTGCCTTACAATGATTTAAAACATCCCAGAGGATGTTAACAGTTGTTTACTTTACTGTTTACAGTTGACCTCTAAAACACTTCTGTACAAAGATTAAACATTAATTCCTTTGCAATAATCTGAGCTTTAAGCCTTGTACATTTTTCTGTACTGGTCTCTGGCATGATTATTCAAAAGAAACCAAGAATTAACCTGGTAAAAATCCAGCATGGCTCTTAATCATTTCAGCACCATTACTTCCACTACTCAAGTAGTGCATCTTGAAGGTATTTCTCTTCAAGATTTTTTCTAAAGTTTCTTATGTTGCATCACAAGCAGAAACACTTTTGAGCTTCACAGTTTCTCCTCCTACAACTAACAGCTGAATCAACAGATTAAGCTTTTGAAAGAGCTCCACCTAATCCTCTTTAGTGCATAAAGGGTTACTACAGCTTATTCCCTTACTGATAGTATTTTATCTTAATGAAAAAAACCCCACAAATTTATTCTGGCTGTTAAAACAACCAGGTGACAGTTTAGAATAATTTCCCCTGTATTTTTATCAATTTGTTAAACAAGTAATGATGGGCCAGATTCTCTACTGAAAACACAGGTAGGGCCAGAAGTAGTAGAAAACAGAAGTCTCAGAAACCTCTTCCAGTTGCACATGCCACGGATCCAAGCCCTCTGACAGCAGGCTATGGAAAGAACCATGTAAAGATTTTACGAAGAAGCTACAGCAGAGGGTGTAAAGGATACCTCAGAGAAACAATGTGGGTTTCTGTGAAAGCCTTTACCTAAACAGGCAGAGTATAGACCAAGAAGCAACCTTGAAGTGGTAAATATTGCCTTAGTGGATGCTAGTAGCAAACACCAGCTTATAAACTTGGGTTGTAGCATAATGTAAGAATCCTTATACATTCGTAACTTTCAAAAAAAGGTGCTTTCTATGTAGAACTGACAATATCCCAATCTCTAGCTATTTTTAACAGCAGACAACTTCCATAGGTCTTTCTCAGCTCTGTCTACTGCCCTCCACTCTCCAAACACCAAAGCCACATGGCTATTCCCAGTTACCCTGACCTAAGGCAGCCCTGATTCATTGGAACTGAGAATTTCAGAAACGCCACATCACTTACTGCTGAGCTACCATTTTAGGCCAACTCCTTTTTACCACATATGCACTCAGTTTCATTGTATGGTTAACTGAGAAACTTGTGGAAGTTTAACCTAGTGGTGTATTTTTCTTCAGCTAGTGTCTTTCTTCCTAAAAACATGGGGAAACTGAACAAGAGTTTCCTACTGAGTTTGGGAAGGGCCTATGGTACTATTTCAAATTGCAGAACTGACTCAAATCTGTAGAGGAAGATCAAATCAAAAAAGTTTGGGGATCTCACTTTGCTACAAAAGGGAAACAGTTCTAAGGAAACACTCATAAAACCTATGTATCCTAGTTTCTTACTGTGTTCACGCTGTTTTTCCATGAGCTAAAAATACAGTTAAGCTCAAGGGGCAGCCTGTCTCTCACTGAAGGCAGTCATTTAGGTTTCTTTTCTCCACTCAGCTGCCCATTTTCATCAGGCATCTAGGAAAAGATTACCTTTGAGAACTCTAATCCTTCTCAAATTTGAGTGCAATTACAGAAATTGTTCAAGGTTACTGGGAGGGGAGGGGAGGGGAGAAATGCATGGGAGATGTCTGATAAACAGAATATATCATCTATATCCCTTGTTTCTTAAGGAAGCCAGACTATAAAACCAATATTGAGGCTCAAGCACCGAGTCTCAATCCGATCCACAGATCTCAGAGAAAGAATACTATCAGCTACTCAAAGGCTGTATCAAATTCGTTCCTTAGTCCTTACGTCCATGTAATTTTTTAGACATTTGCTTTGTGGCATTAGTTTGTATGGGAAGCTATATATGTGCACTATATCATGCACAATGAAGCAATTTAGGACTTAAATATGTCTAAAGTATTTGGTCTATATAAGAAATCATCACTGGGAACATATGGAAATTTTTAAATCCAAAAAAAGGAAGACATAGAGAAGGCATTTCAAATACTTTTTCATTATGTAAATTGAAAATACTTACCAGTTTGTAGCATATTGCAAATGCAAGTAGATAGGTTTCTTTGTTGAAAGGTATACCTTGTTTTTTCATTTCTACAAGAACTTCAAAAGCACCTAGAAAAAATACATTAGTATTACTCACTTCACAAATTTAAGGCTGTACTTTTAGTCACTGGGAAAAAAAAAAAATCAACATGGTATGAGCTTAGTAAGTCTATTTCAAAATAAGACTGTAAACTTAAATCTTTTTTGTTTCTTTTAAATTAATCCATTTGAAAAAGATTAATTTAGGGTCAATTGGATGTACATATTTCTTCCCAGCAAGGAGTTTTTCAATCGCCTTACTGTTCTATTATTTTCACACAAATATAAAACTAAATTCTAGATACTTGACAAAGCCACTTGCATTCTTCCTATTTGCCCAGAAAGCAAGCCGTTTAAACACATGATCCATCATTTCAGGCAAACTATCCAACAGCTCCTCAATAACACACATACTTCATGACACCACAACACTGCATTCAGGCTCTGATCTACTTATTTTTACAGTGGTACAGTCTCAACTTTTAAGACAACTGCTGGACTTAGATTTGCCTAACGTCAAGAGACCAAGAGCTGCGTGTTCAACAAATTTCAAATAAAGGGATTTGCCTGAAAAACTTAACTCCACACTTAATTTAAGATTTTCCATGGAAAGTCTTTTCAGCCAGGTCAGATGATTCCCCTTATCCTCACAAAGGGCCAAACTGATTTGAAGCATTTGACTTCAATATTGCAGTAGCCAATCTCTGTGGGTGCACTACTAAGACAAACTGAGAGAAGACTACGGTCTGGTTTTGTTATCAAAGGAGAACGGGTACTCTTTCCTGCTCTGACACAAATGCAGAACTGACAAAAAATTGTTGAAGAACTTACTGTTCCAAAAAACACATAAACCAAACTTTGAATAGAGAAAATAAAAAGCTACAGGAAATTACAAACCAGAGAGAAGTTAAGCATTCAGAGAAGAGGGTTTAGGAAACAAGCCCCCCTGGATAATCACAATTCTGTACAACTGAGAATGGTAAGAATACCATTGGAAGTACAAAACAAATACAGCCTTCCATTTTTATTACACATTACAGTGCAATCCATTCATGTCTACACTGATTTACATGATGTTTGGCCTTCTAAAACCATAAACCAATCAACAATATTGATTAAAAATATATATATTTATATGAACACACACACACTCTTACACTGTGAAGCATTCTCAAAATGCATTTGCCTTAGCAAACACAGTACTTACTTTCAAAATGGCCCTTTTTAAACAGCATAGTCATCAATATATGGAATGATGTACTCTCTGAGAAAAAACCACGCAAATTCTGGAGAAGAAACATACAAATAGAGCAAGTGTAAAGAAAGTTAGGACAATAAGCATCCTTACTGTGCACAGCATTTAGCAGGTCTTCCTACTGGAATAAGCCACATCTTCACAAGTTCAACATTTAACTCTCTGGGTTCCTTGACTGTCCTTCTGTCAAGTAACCTCTAAAATACCAGTGACTCAGTATGGTCAAAAGCTCACTATAATTAAACAGAAACTGCCCAGAGATTCCCACTATCTTTTTTTTTTTTTTAATGACAGATTGTGACCTCTAAGCTAATGCAAGCAAAAGTCACTGACTAATGACAACTCTTAAAACCTCAGCAGAAATACAGCTTACAGCTGATTAACAATATCTTTGCGTTAAAGTACCAAGAACATGAAACTGAAAGGATTTTTTGCTAATCACAATATCAAATGATGAACAGACACACAAGGGCTTGAGCGATGACAAGCAAGAGTAGCAGAAGAAAGAGCAAGTATATTTTACATTTCATTTCAATCACACTCTGTGTGGGTAACAGCCAAATAAAATGCCAGAGGTACTGAGTCTAAATTTCTGCAGCAGATTCTGAAGAAGTGGTACTGTACCTTACTATCCATCAGTACCTAAGTCCTGCAAGTACTGCAGAACCTGTCTTAATAACATATACCTCGATCAAATCAAAACAAAACACACACATACTGTTAGACATGCCCAATTTAAGAATAGTAGACCAAGCACGATCTCTCCCATTTCTGGCTAGGCGTATCTCATGCGTTAATGAATTAACATAATGATTAACAATGACTAACAATGAATTAACATTTCCACTGGTTGCCAGAGATTTTTGAAGACACAACATTATTGCACAGAATATTCTTAATTTATTATACACTAGGCATGATTAACATCTTGTCGTAGCATTTTACAGAAGTTCAAAACCAAGTCCTTAAGTTTTTTCAGCACTAAAATAGCTAGGTTCCTGACATGATGAACATCATACCACCTCTACGTGGTTCAGAGGGAGTCTGAAGTACAGAGTAACATGATAAATCTATTGGTGCAAATAACCCAAGGAAGCGTTCATTTCCAAGAATGATCTAATGCAACACAGGATGCAGCAAAACATGCATCAGCTGTGTTCATTTGACGAATTATTTTTTAATTAATACTTTTTATCCCAATGATGCAATTATACAGAACTACAATAATAAAGTTCAGTCAAACTAGCATTTAATTTTCTTTTAATTATTGCTTTGCTATTTTAAAAATAAAAACCACGTAACCTGCATCCTTATATTAATGTCATAGACATCCTTGCTACTGCAACACATATACTTCAAGTCTATAAGCCCACGCAAGGCTCACGTGCAGCATAACAATTACTCATATTGGACTAAGAATAATAACAATATTTCAAAATACAGAGGGGAATTACCTGATCTTTGATAAGTTCTACTGCAGGTCTTTCAAGGTCCAGCTCATAACATAGCCTCATAAAGAGGGGCCCAAATTTAAAATTATGTAAGGCTGTGATTCCATTCTGTTCATGGTACCTATTGGAAAGATTAAAAAAAAGTTAATCACACAGGGAATGGAATTTGTTAAGGGAAAACAGTTTTAAATAGACAGCAAGATCTGAGTGTGCAATGACAGACGCACACTTCTCTATCTGCACCAGCCAATGACATTTAGATAACAGGAGACTAATTTTATGGAAAAAATATTGTTTTGATCAAACTAATACATTAAATAGTAATATGTAACCTCTTCTATTTCTAGTAAAGTAACCTGCACTGGATTACTAATAGAATGGGTCTCTGCCATGAAAATTCTCAGCTACTTTACCTTCCTTGCACAGAGCAATAGCACAGGAAGCTGCAGCAGTCTATTTTAGCTGTAGTACCTGCTAAAATACCTCAACCTTTTCTCTCCAACACTAAAAAAGTCAATAAAAATATAAAAATGAAGTGTTTCACTTTTTCCTTTATAGCTCCTGCACTGTAATTGCTGTGAAGGCTTTCATTCACAAAACTTTCTGACCTGCCACTGCTGGGTCCAGACCAGTTTATAACCAGCCATGTCTTAGCTGGAAAATGCCACTGAACGCACCACTACCTCTTAGCTGAGAGACTACTTCTATGTGGGTCAAGATTCATTCTGCATACAGTAGCGAACCACTTAGCTCCTGTAGCTTGGCTCTCCTTTGATCTAACAGTCTCTGAAGGGTTGGAAGATCCAAAACAAATAAAAATGCAGGGGTAAAAATACAAGGATTAAATATGCATATAAGCCACTGAATTAGAGCAAGCACTCTGCTGCAGACATAACCTGAGATGATCTAATAAAAGCAAAAAAATAAAGACAGAGAAGAGCATTACCTGGATTGTTAAAAATACCTGTAAATAGCTTTTCTGGCTAGTTCCACATCCGATGACGTCTGACATAAATGCAGTAAATTTTTTAATTCATTTTTGAGAATCATTCCATTTTTCTTTAGTTTTTCTTTAATATTTTTAAAATACGGATCTGAAAATAAAACACAGTATAGCAGCAGTCTACAGACAATTCCATTACCTGTGTTGCATACTTGGTACCTGAAACATGGAGATTTAATGAAGCAGAAATCTTTTGTTTTTCACCAAGAAAAATGCATAAAGCTTTTCACCGACAAGCATCCCTACGTGTCCCCAAGAAGTCATGTTAGACTTGGAAAACCAAGAAGATGCTTATTGTGAACTTAATTTCATTGTTTTATGGAATATCTCAGCTAATACAAAAACGTTAAAGAGGAAGTAAGTTTTGTAAGTGACATTTTCTGCCTTACCTTCTTTTTTCAAAAAGCAAACAACAAAAACAATCCTATTCAGCATTCACAGAAGCATAAGAACTTCTACTCAACACTGTTTGTACAGAAGATTTAAATTCCTTCAGAATTGATGCAAACACAAACAATCTCACAGATAATCTATGTACTTCTATACATATCCATAAACTTAGCGTCGCTTTCCTTCTCCACCCAAAAAAGGTTTCTCTTTTCAGCATATTTTCCTATGACAAAATGAGCACAAAGACAAATCCTCCATTTGGTAATCTCAAGGCTCTGATTCAGACATACACAAGGTTAAAATCACATGTAGCACCTGGCAGCCCCATTCCTCTAACGATGCTGCCCCCCCACCCGTCTTGGTCAGGGTAGTGAACTTTTTGTAGCAGTTGCTGGGTCACTGTTGTTTCCATGCTAGTAACCTACACAACAAGTGCAAAGGGATCACCCCAGAAAAGAATGTATTCAGCTACTTGGGTGCTTATCTGTTGCTAAATGCAAACACAAGTCCCTACTCAAGACTGAGATGCAGGGCTTGAATCCTGTGAAATCAGAAGAATGTATATATGTAAGTATGCATATATAATGGTTGTGATATGTTCAAAGGTGTACATAGATTTAAAAAACACCTGGGATCCGAACTGCATTTGTAAAGAACACAGAAGAGTTATTATAACTACTGTAGGTAATTGTTTAACTGCTGTAGTAATAGTATAACTATTACAGTTATTAGTTACATTATAATAAATAATAGAATAGTTATTGCTGTTTTTTCCATTTCTAAACCAAGTTTATTATTAGCCCTAATTACTTCTTTTCATCTTTTAAGTATAGGACTAAGCACTGAGTACAGAAAACAGGTACACGTACACATAAACAGGTGCTTAGCACGTTGTTTTCATCAGTTCTCAGAGGCTACTATTGGTACAAAAGGGTCAACTGTGACCTGGGAAGCCAAATATTTGGCTTCTACAAACCTGCTTTAGCAAGAGTGATTGACCCGTGGCAATAAATTCAATGTATCTCAAGTATAGGATGAATAATCCCCAATATGAGTAAGTCATCATCACAGCAAAATATAACAATGTTATGACGTGCCACTGCTTGATTTAAATTCTACTTTTACTTAATATAGAAAAACTGACATGCTGACTTTATCTCCCTCTCTGTCTCAGAAGACTGGTTTATATAAATTTGATTATTTGTCTCTTCCTTACAACACAAAAAAAATACAAAATTAACTACATCCTTTGGAACAATTGTCAATTTGTATCACTACGACACCTGCACATGATTAAACAGGTGCAGGAAATGGAGTTTTACCTAACTTTTCTTAAATAATATGGGCAGATTTATGTTTATGTTTCTTAAAGAAATGAATTCATATACACTTTAAACAGCATGACAAAATCCCCATCAGAAAAAATCCAATGATCTTGCTCCTTTGTTAGTTTGGAAAACTTGAATTTGTTTTTCATATTCCGAGTATGCAAACGTCATCTGGAATTGTGTGTGCAACTGAAAACTTACTTTAGGTAACAGGAAAAAAATCTAAAAGAATAGGCTAACTAAATTTACAGAGCAGATTAAAAGAGAATTACTGTCACAGACCTCTGGATAGTTAAGTAACTATTAGGCTTTGTACCAACCTTCTCTGCTGGTGATATATTTGCAGCAAGATTTGTAGACTGAAACAGTATTTTCTGTTAGACTATCTGACGAAGTCAGAAAAGCAAGAACACAACATTGCAGGTCTTATGTACACACCTTGCAACTTGAAAACTTGAGGAACACATAAATTGTTCCTTTAAACGGTGTCAGCTGGTGTCATAGTATAATGACTTTGACTATCTTGTTTCCTAGGACTCATGCTAAAATTAAGAATGATGATTGTGAGATACATACTAATACCTTTATTGCCATGAACTTCATTTCTAATTGCCACTTTCATCTGCTGAAATTCTTGTAACTTAATATCATCTTCTGTTAGCAGATACCGCTTCCCTAACACAAGAGAAAAAGAGAAGGTTGAGTTTTACGTCACACTGTCTGTTTTAATACTACTGAACTTTGCTTTTATGAATTACTGCTGTTAATTATTGTGTGATGCCAGACCACTGGCAGCAGGACACCAAAAAAAAAAAATGCAAAAACTGCAGTTGCTCACATCACTGCCAAAAGAACCTGAGCGCTATGTCATGGCTTTCCAGAGTTAATGTATACAAGAATTAAGAAGTATATATTTGTTGGATGTGCAAAAGAAAAACTAGAGACACCATTCCTCTCCACCTAGCCAAGGTACAAGAGGATTCTGCACAATAAAGTCTTTCTCCCCCATGCTTTTATAATGATTTCTCTTGTCATCTCTTTGTTCACCACAATTCACTAGTGGCACAGCTTCCTTTCCTCACATGTGCTCACCCTTCCGTTGTAGAATGCATCATTCTGGAAGCTCCAAATGCAGTAGGAAGACAAAAGGAAAAAAACCACAAAGCTTATTATTTGAATTGTATTAAGACCCAGGACACCTAGTGAAGTTCTGGTGCAGTAGAGACATTAAAGATTAGACAGTCTAGAATCTCAAAATAAATTTTGGGTGCTGACCTCAACTGTACTGTGTTGTAAGCTCCTTTAACAGAAGTGTCACGCAAATGCTATTTGTGAAGGTTTTGCCATCACAAAACCAGCTCTCCAGTAGATTTTTATTTGTAACCAATGATTTTGTAACAGATAGTCACTGTAATAGTTTACTTTGTCACAATCTAATCTTTTAAGGTTTTGGCTTCCTAAAGAGTGATTCTAATCATGAAGGTACAAGTGCAAGCATTGACCTGAATTACATTATTTACTCTCCTTTTGCATTTCCCTAGAAAAATGTAACAGACCATGCAAATAGAAAACACCTGTTTTCTATGCAAGCGAAGCATGCTAATGACACATTTCCTAAAATCCAAAGAAAAAAATCCACTAAATGGCACCTTTAGCTATTAAATTTAATGGAAATAGTTCCAATGGGTAAACAAATACACTTTATCCAGCATGAAACTGGCCTGGATCACCCTGCTATTTACTTCCCACAGACCTTCTCATGCCATTTACTTCCCACAGACCTTCTCAGCTGGTCTAACACTGAAAGACTATCCCTGCCCTGGGCCTCTCCAGAGCTGACGCAGGAATCATGCTGGTGCCTGGGGTGGGACAGGCGCATCATGCTGCATGGACACTCCAGCAGTCACAGGCAGTGACTGGGGCAGCAGAATTTCACCCTCCTTGAATTTAGTTAGCTGAATTCTACAGCTTCCTTAAATTCATACCTTACAGTGCTATAGAAACAAACCAGTGCAAAACCAAGTAAGAGGGCCTCCAAAAATAAAGAAGGGAGATCGATATATTGGCTGGCACATGCAGGCGGTGCAAGCCATCCTGGAGAACTTAACCGACCAACCTGCTCTACCTCAGACATGCCACAACCCTCTGAAAGGAAGGTCCGTGAGGAGCTGTGGGCAGACCACCCTGCAGGGGAGATCACCATGTCTCTGAGGGGTGTAACAGAGCAACACCTCCACTGACATTGGCACAGCAGGCTGAAAGCCCAGTCGGGGCCTATGTCGAGGAGCGCTCTGCCATATGCCTCCTTTCCACGGGCTGCCATTTTGTTCTCTGGGCGAGGGAGCACCTTCGAAAGGCCTCTGAAGGCCGGGCGTGGTGGTGGTGGTGACAACCAGCAGGTGCAGCCCAGGGTCTGGATACCATTGTAGTCCTCCCAGAATAAATATGCGTTTATGAAGCTTCATGTTTATATTTTTTTTAGCGGCTGGTATCCAGCCAGCAGCAAGCACGGGATAAACTGAGTAACGCTGCTGCCAACTCTGCCCACCGCCGCATCAACGGGCCTGCTCTGAAGCCCACCGGGAGCCCCTCGGCGCTCCCCTCTCCATTACCGGCGCTGGCAAGGGCACCTCCCGTAGGAACTACAACTCCCGTCAGGCACAAGGCTGCCGGCGCTCGCCGGGCCTGTCGGGAGTTGTAGTACTCCGGTCGGCCCCCCCCCGGCTGGCGGATAGCCCCGGGACCCCGGCCGGGCACCCCGCCGCCCGCCCACCGCCGCGCCGCCCGCCGTACCTCCAGGCGCGCAGCCCCAGCAGCCCGAGGCGGGCGGGGGGANGCGGAGGGAGTGCGCTGAGGGGCGGGCGGTGGGGGACAGGCCCTGGCGGGACGGGCCCTTGGGTCGCTGTGGTTGCCGCCAGCTGCCGTGGCCGCCGCTGTGGGGAGCGTGGGCAGGCACGGGGTGCTGCGTGGAACTTCCCTCTCGCCTTTATACATATATATACATATAATTAGAGGCAGGTCTGGGAACGGCGTATCGCTAGCATGCGGTGCGGGAGAGCATTCTTAATTTGTTTTTTTATCGATATTCCGCCTTGCCGACTTCATAGCTTGAAGAGAAGACTCGCGGCAGACCTTGTAGAAGCCTTCCAGCAGCTGAAGGGTGCCTACAAGAAAGCTGGAGAGGGACTATTTACAGTGGCACGTAGTGGCAGGATGAATTGCTTCAAACTGGAAGAGGGTAGATTTGGACTAGATTGTAAGGAAGAAATTTTTCATATGAGGGTGGTGAGACACTGGAACAAGTTGCCCAGAGAAGCTGTGGATGCCCCATCCCTGGAAGTGTTGAAGGCCAGGCTGGATGGGGCTTTGAGCAGCCTTGTCTAGTGGGAGGTGTCGCTGCCCATGGCAGGAGCTTGGAACTAGGTGATCTGTAAGGTCCGTTCCAAGCCAAATCATTCTGTGATATTAGGACCTACCTTTTTTGGATCATGGGAAGCTATGCGGAGTTGTATGGAGGCTGCCAAATCCATGGCAGTAAAGTGTTCAGCAAAATCTCGTAACAGGTGACAGAAGCGCAACCAAGACCGATCTTTTTGAAAAGCCACCTTTCCAAAAATCCTGATCTTTGGGAAGAACTGAACTCCGTAATGTTTACTTAAAGTGTGGTGATGATGAGTAATTTTATTGTGCCTTTTCAGCTTCCCCAAGCAGAAATTTCTCAGTGCTGCTTCCTGGTAGCTGGTGCCCATATCTCAAAAACGCCACCTTTCCATCTGGCACTGGAGCTGCTCAGCAGTGATCCAACGTTAAGAGCTCAAACTTGGCCTCCAGTTTACCTGAGCAGAGTACTGTGACACTGACAGTTGCTTGTGCCATAGAAAATAGTTTTTAACCCTCAGGCTTGCTAGTGGCATCCTTAGCTGTGAGTGAACATACAGAAGTTTATCCTAAAAAAAACCCCAAGCCCTGAAGTCTTTCATGTGGCTCTTTTATCAACATAATGAAAAATGGCTTTGAAATAAACCCCATCAACCAAGCAAAAATACCTCTTTTTCATGTTTTCTAACTGGTAAAGCATTGTATGTATTCTCATATCCTGACAGTGGAATTCTGTGTAGCAGGTCTTTTTGACAGAAATTTGCAAAGATGTTCAGAGCTGGATGTGTCTGTATAATTGCATGTCAGAAAAATGATAAAGAGAAAAATTGTTTCATACCCAAGAATAGCGAACTCTTAGTGGTAGCAGATAGGTTTTCAGATAAAGGCCTTAAGGTAGTTGCTAAAAATTCTGTGTAGCATAGTAATGTCTATTTTTGAAATATTTCATGTTTCTTAACGTTAATTTGTGCAACCTTCTGCATGTATTTTTATGTCTTCCTTCAACAAATTTTATCCAGGTGTTTCTCATGCATCTTCAAGGCCTCATCACCTGTGAGTGATGCACAAACATGGTTGGTTCTTCCAACTGAAGCATTTTCCATTTTGTTTCGAAAGCTGGAACAGTGTCTTGAGCAGACTTCAAAAGTATTTGGAAAAAACTTTTCAAAAACATTTGAGTGGACTTTGCAGTTCACAGGAGATGCCAAAAAGAGGAGATGATCAAAAATGGAGTATTTCCAGATGAGCATCTACCTTTTATTTCCAGTGAGACAAATCTATAGAGGTGGAAAATATAACCATCCAATAACAACAGAAAAGCCTTTTTGCATGTACTCATCTTTTTGAGTATGCTTTTATGCCTACATTTAGCTAATTGTTAGCATTTGATGGGAAAGGTCTGTGTGTACAAAGAAGCTATCCCTTATTGTTGTTTGGGGTTTTTTCTACCTTTACAAATAAATAATTTTCTTTATGTTTCAGCATGAAAGATATGTTTCATGCTGCAAAAAAATTTCTGACATCATGACAAGGTAATGGCTCACCCACATACAAGGAATCAGAACTATTATGGTAGTTCTTACTGATGGCTGTGTTCTAAAAACAGTTTAATGCATCCAACCCAGTAAACGTAGCAGAAAAAGGTGATATCTAATGAAGTGTTTGTGTAGAGATGTCTAAGCAACCTGGCTTACGTAGTGATTTCTTTCTTCATTAGGTAGAAGATCTCTTCTTTCTGTGGCCTATGTGGACAGCACAAAATGGGAAAGGAGACAAAAAGAGGAGCATAGCCTGGGTGAGAAAAGTTTATTTCTTTTTATGCACTTTGACTGATTAATTACAACCTGAACTCATTTTAGACTAGCTTGTAATCTATAAATACTTCAAAATAAAGAAATGCGTGGACCAAAATGCTTCTGAGGTTCTATGTCAAAATCTGCTCAATATGTTAAAAGTCTGTCATATATATTCAAACCTATAATACAGAAACAGGTTAGAATTCGCCCATTCAATTAATGTTTGGTTTCTACAAGCTCTCTTTTTTTCTTTCACAAAATCCAAAGCTTTTATGAATGTCATACTTCTTTGTCTGACAGTTAAAACTGTCTCTGGGTGTCCTCTTCATTGACTTTTTTTTGAGTTGTAATGCAGTGTGAAAGAAGACCTAAAAGTATTACAGGGCATTCCTGGTTTAAAACTTTTAAAACAACAAGTTTCTCAGAGTTTTGCAGGAAGGAAAGTTATATTTCTTACTGAAATTTTAGATTTTTCTTTTGGGGAAAAACAGTCATAGAATCATAGAATTGTTTAGGTTAGAAAAGACCTTTAAGATCATCAAGTCCAACTGTAAACATAGCACTGCCAAGTCCACCACTAAACCATGTCCCTAAGTGCCACGTATACATGTCTTTTAAATACCTCCAGGGATGGTGACTTAACCACTTCCCTGGGCAGCCTCTTCCAGTGCTTGACAACCCTTTTGGTGAAGAAATGTTTCTGTATACTCAATCTAAGCCTCCCTTGGCACAACTTGAGGCCATTTCGTCTTGTCCTATCACTTGTTACTTGGAAGAAGAGACTGACACCCACCTTGCTACAGCCTCCTTTCAAGTAGTTCTAGAGAGTGATAAGGTCTCCCCTCAGCCTCCTTTTCCCTAGGCTAAACAACCCCAGTTCCCTCAGCTGCTCCTCATGAGACTTGTGCTCTAGACCCCTCACCAGCTTTGTTGGTCTTCCTTGGACATGCTCCAGCACCTCAAAGTGTTTCTTGTAGTGAGGGGCCCAAAACTGGACACAGTATTTGAGGTGTGGCCTCACCAGTGCTGAGTACAGAGGGACGGTCACTTTCCTAGTTCTGTTGGCCATGCTATTTCTGATACAGGCAGGATGTTGTTGGCTGCCTTGGCCACCTGGCCACACTGATGGGTCATATTCAGCCAGCACTTGACCAACATCCCTAGGTCCCTTTTCCGCCGAGCAGCTTTCCAGCCACTCTTCCCCAAGCCTGTAGCGCTGCATGGGGCTGTTGTGACCCAAGTGCAGGACCTGGCACTTGGCCTTGTTGTACCTCATACCATTGGCCTCAGCCCATTGATCCAGCCTGTCCAGATCCCTCTGCAAAGCCTTCCTACCCTCAAGCAGATCAACATTCCCTCCCAACTCGGTGCCATCTGCAAACTTACTGAGGGTGCGCTTGATCCCCTTGTCGAGATCATTGATAAAGATATTAAACAGAACTGGCCCCAATACTGAGCCCTGGGGAATACCACTTGTGTCTGGCTGCCAACCAGATTTAATTCCATTCACCACTGCTCTTTGGGCCCGGTTTTCCAGCCAGTTTTTTACCCAGCAAGGAGTACAGCCATCCAAACCATGAGCAGCCAGTTTCTCCAGGAGAATGCTGTGGGAAATGGTGTCAAATGTTTTCCTAAAAGTCTAGGTAGGCAACATCCACAGCCTTTCCTCATCCACTGAGCTGGTCACTTATGAAATGAAACTAAACATTTTAATTTTGAGAAGCTGTACATTAAACTGTATCTGCATATGGTACTGAGATCTCTCATGTGAATTTCATAGCTAAATTCTTTGGCTAGATTACATTTGAAATTACATTCCACCATCTTTATGGTGACTACGTGAAATAGAAAGCATAATGCAGAACATTTTTCTGTGCTAAAGATACATATGCATTATTTTGCACCATGAGTGTTTTGGAGACCCCTTAATGCACAATCTTTGTCTTCCGTTTTTCATTCCTGGGACCCTGAACTTTGTTTGTTAATTGTAACACAGGTTATGAGGCTGAAAGAAGAATCAGCAGGTGAAATTCAAGGGCTTTTGTCAGGCAGGAAGGCAGACAAAATGATCAGAGTCATGTTTTTTTATGCTCTAATTTGCTTCTGTTATTTGCCTGTAAACAACTAGGTTGGTATTGTCAACATGTTTTACTGTACATGGGCCAGAAACAGCCAGTGGGTGCTCATGACTGTAGCTTGGATCCTGCAGAGACTGTTAATACCTTGTAACCGTTTACTGTCTGTAGGGCTGCTCATGCAGTGTTTTTTAGGCTGGAGCCACAGACTAGTGCCCTGGGATGCATTTGAACTGGTCACCTCTGTATGAAGAAGAGTTCTTATTTTGACAGTCATCTTAGGCAGTAGTAATCCACCATAGAAGAAAACATTGTTGTGCAAGTGCTGGTACAGTCCATGTTTGGCCTGGGTCTCCCCAGGCCTGGCAAGACCTTTTGTGACTGTTTGGCAAGCACAGTTCTTGCTGCTGCTCTGCCAATGATCTTGATCCAGAGCAGATGTCTGTTCCATGCTTCTCAAAGAACTGCTTTGCATTTTCATTTTGTGTTCACAGAAAAGAGAAAACAAGTTAACACAGTGTCAGCTGTATTAGCATTTTCAAAGAGGAGACAGCCCTGCAGACTCTGCTCTGTAGCTGTCAGCTGCATGGTAGCGCATATAATCTTGTGTGCAGTAAGTGGTGATTGTAGCTAGAGTGAATTCCTTGTGTTGGGTAGATGCTCTTTTATTTGTGTATTTCAAACCCTGTTTCAGAACTGTGCTTCTGGAGAACTATGGTGTAAGAATTCATTTAAAGGAAAAAGAGGTATTTTTGCTTTAAAGTCAGTTCCGTTTCTCTGCTGCAGGGATGTGGTGCTGTCCCAGACTCAAACTCTTTTAACTGTGTCCATATAAGATATGCTTTATTCTCTTCTCCATAGTCTCAGGTTAGCATTCCAAGCATGAAGTGGGTTTAGCAAACTACAGTACTGAAAAAAACATGGGAAAGAATAAGACTGTATTTTGTGTACAGAACCACATTTGTTCAAAGGGTAAGAATTGAAAATGTGTTAATTTGGAATTTACAAACTGCTTGCTGGCAGGAAGATACCTATCTAGAAGTAATTTGGACTCCACTTATTAAAATGAGATATCAAGGAAACGGGAGGCATGGCTGGACTTAGATTCTCCAATGTTTCAGTTGGTTCATCACTAACAAGGGTAAAATTAAGTGACAGTAAGCATCTTGAAGAGAAGAATAGCAATTACCATAATCCCAGGGAACGGCAGAATCCCAGTGAGATAGGAAATGTCTTTTTTTTTTTGTTAGAAAAACTCATGGTACCCAAAATAGCTTGTCTGCAACACCAGGTGGCAGTGCTGCCTTTAAGTATTTGAATAATTTCCATTCAAAGCCTTCTTCCATACAAAGCTGTAGTTCTTTCCGGAAGCTGCTATGGATGTGGAAATACTGAGACATGTGAAACATACATTTGTAAGGTAAAGTACTTGTCTCAACTTTCATTTATATTTCACCTGGGTCTTTAAAATAAATTAAGGCTTTCTTTATATAGAAGAGGAAGTGTTAGTCTGTGAGTTAAGATATTAGATCTGCTCATCATTTCCAGGACAGGTAAACTTTGCATCACAGTTGTATACACTTTCTGGTTGCTGCCCCATCACTGGATTTCAGACGTGTCCTGGATGGACCACTTCTAAGAATAAGAGGATAGTAATTTTACATGGTGGCCAAATGTACCACCTGTTAATGTGTCTACGCTGTAGACAAGTACACACTGTGAATCAAACTGAAACTGTGTTGATTTCCTAGGCCTCCAAACTGGTATTAGATGTCATAACCACTGACTCGGAAAGTGAGGGTCAGTGTTTTCCTGGTCATTGTCCTGAATCACCCAGTTGCAGGCAGCAAGACACTGAGTTTCTATGAAAAAATGAAAATCACAGTGAACAAGAAATCTTAGGTACCAATATTCTAGAGACAACTGTGAAGCTGTGTCCAGAAGTTAAATGACCTCAGCTCGAACTTATGGTTTATTTTGTTAAAATCCATGAGATGCTGCAATGTGCAAAAATATGTTTTTAGAGAAATTGAAGTTTTGTAAAAGTTCATCTTGTAGAAATGTATTTTTAGGCAATGTGTATGAGAGACTATATATACTAGTGTCCTCTTTGGTCAAGACTATCAGATAAAAGCACTTGCAACATGTATCTGTTAAAATGCATATAGAGTATACACCGATGTTAGCACTTTAATTTTACTAACAACAGTGCTAGGAGACTTGGGCATTCACGTTCTTGCATTCTAGTACTTCTGGTAAGGTGTTTTTAACTAGAAGCTTTAATCTTGATTATTAAAGAGCAATTATGGAGCAAAATTTGTTCACAAAAGGTAGCTGAATTACTTCAAATCATGAATATGAGGAAAAAAAAGTCTGGGTTTAGGTGCTCTTCAGAGAAGACAAACCAAGAAAGAATTACTCACTGCAAATTATTCGTATCTAGAAACTACAGCAGAAATGACAATTTGTCTGGAAACAAAGCTAAATTTCCCATTAACTTGATTTGTCTTCTATTCTTTAAAGTTTAAGAAGCTTTAATTTTATTGTGACTCTTGTACTGGAGCTGATAGGCAGGTGCTTCATGTTGCTTTCCATGGTAAAGTTCTGATGGATAGTTCCAGCTTTATAGACGCCCTAAAAGGTCAATCATTAAAATTCCGTGCGTGAACTCTCCCAGAGGAGGCATGTGTAAAAATGGATAATAGTCTTGGGATCTTGCACACATCGCATTGTATTATTTAGTTTATATTCTGCTTAAGTACTTGCTGTTCCTTAAATGAGCTCTTCATCTTCATGAGCACCTAGACAAAAGAAATGCCAAGCTCAGGGCTTGAGTATGGCCCAAAATATTCTCAGGTATCACCTTCCAGTTTTCAGAGGGTGATGCATAATAAAAATAGTTCTGGAATAGATAAATGAACTCCCAGCCTGTGCAGTTGTCTCAGGTCCATGTTGCTGTGTCATCAAACACAGCAGATTTTGGAATGAATACTTTTTTCCAGCTGTCTCAAAATGCAGATGAAGAATATTGGATGACAGTTGGCTTAGCATGTTTATGCAAGGATCTAGCCAGTTTTTAGTTCCTGACAAGTTGACTTGGCTGCAGCATCCGTTCTCTCCAACTTCTAGCACTACTGGGAATGCCCCCAAATTCTTTACCTATGTGCTCCATCATGGCCTTTGTGAGTGCTGGAGAGACAGGTAATACAGAATCAAATACAGACACTTCTTGTAAAGGTATTCCTACAGAAATTTCTTTACCATTAAAAAAGTTGATCCGGTGGTTGTCTGGTATAGCATGGCCTTGGTGGCCCACATCAGCTAAGCATCCTGTGTTTTATTTTGTAGGAGCTGGTACTTGCCTCAGCACTTTTACCCCAGATTTCCCTTTGCTTTCATGGTCATGAAATGCTTGCCTTCCCTTAGCCAGAGATAAATGTTCTTCTTGTGTTTTGAATAATACCCTAAAGTGCCTCAGGAGGGAGGGTGTTGCGCAGACACAAAATACTGCTATGTGGCAGACAGCAGCATTATCCAGAGTAAGAGTCAAGCATTTCATTCCAAATCAAGGCTCTATCATTTTACCGCAGCAAAAATCTTTGCACATGTGTTGTAATTTGAGAGAGTATACCTATAAGGTCAGAGTAGCATTGAATGCCATTTTTACTGTTAGAAATACCGTGCAGTATTCACTGGCGGTACAGATGTGTTTTTAAAATTGTGACTAGTGATACCACTTGTTTTGTGGACAGAACATACATGGACTGCATCCCTCGGAGACACAGCATGTTACTGGTACAATGCTGCTTCCAGCCCTGACAACTTTGCCAGAATAGAAGGCTTAGTCAATTCTGATATGGTGCTGCAAGTTGTGCTCACCTCGCGTTTCATTGACAATTGTGGAGGTTGGATGACCTGTTTGGAAAATGAAATGTAAAACGAGCCAACCCATCAGCTCTTGAAGGATGGCCAATGGGACTAATGGAGAGGTGTCAAACGAAGGGCTGGTTTAGTAACAATGGTAGTCTTGGGGTGCAAAGGATGAATGAAGCAAGGTGCTAATGATGCAGAAAGAATATGTTGGATTTCTGATCCTGGAACATGCAGGAGAATAGAAAGAAAGAGTATAATTGAAGTCTCTAAATGTTATAGATTAGATATCATCACCTTAGTCTCAGCTAAGAATCAAACAGCTGACACTAAGCATACAATGAACAGCTTACTCTTCCTGAGTCATCGTTATTTTCCAGGAACAGTACAAAACTAAAACTCTGAATTGAATTAATTTAACTTCCAATTAAATTCATTAAATGCAGTGGTTGTCTACCTGTTCAACAGTGAGAAACTTAAAGTTCCTGTATGGTCAAATTAATATTGTTATGCAACTGCTGGAGCAGAATGCTATAAAGTTAATAAGGTACTGGCACAGTGCCCAGTTTGATTAACAGGATTTCTTTGGATTGCTGTTTGTGACTGTAGGATTTTTCAGTACAGTACTGCTTGTTTCTGTGTCTCATTGTGTTACCATAAACTAACAGACAAACCCATACCAAAAACATGGTCCAGCGTATGCTAAGCTTGAAAGCAAGTGTGAATTTTAAGGACATCTGTTCAATTTTTTTTTATGAGTTGTATTAGTTATAGTGATTTCATCCATTATAGCAGATTTCATACCTATTATATGGTAGTTTACTTTTTCCCCCTTCTTTCTACTAGGTTGAAATCATTGTGTTGAGAACCTTTCCATGTATTATTTTCTGTTAAAGTATTGTTTTCAAACAACTTAAAATGAGATGTTAACATTGAACCAGAATTTGATTTCATGTACAGAGGTTCTATTTTAGGTTATATGATAGCTCTTCAGATTTTCCTGTAATGCCAGTTGATTAAACATACTCTTTTTCTGTTTCCTTCAGCTGACTTAGCCCACTTAATGGACAGAACATACGAAAGAAAGCTGCCTGTCAGCTCTTTGACAATAGCCCGGGTAAGGAAATAAATCTCAATCATAAAGTGATTGAAATGAGAGCGGAATGCTTATGGAATGAAGTGAGCTCAGAAGGGGATAAATGATACCACCTCTGCTGGGAGTTCTGGGATCGTAAATGTCTTGTTATACTGTTAAATTGTCATGTAAAGCTATTTTTTGTTACTTTGTACTCATTAGTTAGTATCTCAATTGTAGGGTCTTCAAAACAGAAATAGTTTGGGGGTTTTTTCAGTAAAATTGGGCCTCACTGTTACTTGGCTATGTATTTCCCTAATATATGCTCTCTGCCTTCCTGTGGTTTCTGTCTTAGTGAGAGCTTTAACGCCCCCTCAGGCACTTTACAAGAACCCAGGCTGCTAAGGGAATGCAATGAATTAGCATACTGCTTGCTTGCCTGCATCTTCTTCCACTTCCAGGCTCCTTCAGAGTGAGGCAGAGGTGGATACGTTTTGCCTCTATAGTTTTTTTTCCTTGCTTCAGCAGACTGGCAGGACAAATGCTGGTGTGGAATAAGTGAAGCTATTATTTTTTTTTAATTTACTGGAACTGTTTCCATCCTCTGGATGGGTTTGTGGAGGGGGTGGAGGAGGCAAAGATGTGAGATACGCTTTTAAGTTCCCTGTGTAAATGAGTCTTTGTACAGAAAAAGGAGAATAAATATGGCACTTTAAAAAAATAAAATAAAAAAACCCAATTTCGATCTTCAAAATTATCCAAAAAAGCTGAGTTACCAACCTGGTACCTCAGTAACACCATTAATTAGGATTATTGGCACCACTCACTGAGGAGTTACAGAAGATTTTGTACAGTTACAAGATCAAGCATTTGTACCGATCAAGCATTCTTGATCATTGCTTCTGAGACAGCGTCCATGGGGAAAATGGGGTTTCCTTTCCCTTTTATTACTTAATCGGCTTTATTCCTTTCTTCATGTTCCTGCTTTGGGCTGACCTCTTCCCCCAGATTGTCATACAGCCGCAGTTTCCAATACCTGGAGCTCACATCGGATTCTTATTTTCTAAAATGTAAATAAAGCGCACAGGTATGCTATTGCCACAATCAAAAGATGAGAGCTACACGTATACAGCATGCAAGGAGAGTTAAGAAACTGGAGAGCAAGTACCAGTCGGCTGAAACTATTATTTTTAGCTTATGCTTAGGATGAAGAGAAGTAATGCCTGATGAAGAGAAGTAATTGAGAACACATTGTTTATGTATTCTGAGCTAAAGGTATTACATTGGGAAGACTCTGGAGTGTTCCAACATCTTATGCTTAGGTTAGTAAAACATACAGGAAAACAGGATTCACTGTTAACCATAGGACCAAGTCTGGCTGAAAACAGGGCTTTTATTTAAATAGTTGATAGCACTGGGAGTTTTGGAAGATTGCCTGGAGTAGACGAGGTTTTAAATGAGAGGAATATTGTGCTTTACAGCACAGGGGTGTTTTTTTTCTTACCATTATTTAGATGTGTGCTGAAATACAAAATGCTGTTGCCCCTGTCCTTCATAATTTATAGGCACAACAGGCAAAGGTAAGGGAAAAGAATACTTCTTAGAAAGAGAAATAAGGCATGTTGAGACTCACTCAAAATTGGGGGAAAAAAGTAAGGAACTGAATATATTCTCAAATTAAAGGATGTAATTAAAGAGCAAAAAATTCAGAGAGGAGCAGCAAAAATAGAGAGTACTGAGCTATATGGACATAATTCTCTGTGTTTTCAAGGTGCATAACATTTCTCAGAGGTGAGCAGTGGAGTTGTCTCCGTTTAAAAAGATTTTACTTTTAGCAGTCTTGAAGAAACCTAAGTAGGAGCAAGCAAAGGCTTGAAGACTTCCAGTACTGCCAGACACAAAAATATGCCAAACAAATGTATTTTGTTTATTGAAGTGGCATTTTCTTCTAATATGCTTTGTGGGTGCACCCTCTGAAGCTTTTATTTCTTATTTTTTAATCAGTTTGTTGACAACATTTCTTCACGAGAGGAAGTGGATCAAGCTGAATATTACCTTTACAAGTAAGCACCATTTCCCCCCAACATGAACTTTGAGACATACAAGTAAATACCATGAAGTCTTGCCCTTTTAAGACTCTGACCCTTTCCCGCTTACTGGCTTCGATTTCTCCTTTGCAAGATATGTGCATCTACTTGTCTTGCAACTCACAGCTAAGGGCCTTCTTTGTAACTTCTCCTTTGTTATGGCTACCCTCCTTCTGGACCTCTGGCATTGACTCCTGTCAAGCATGTTAGTCTGAGCCACTGAACAGCTAATACAACTTCCAGCTATGATTTACATTAGAGATGCTGAAATTCTAAGGAATTATGTTTGTTTACAGTTTTTCCTTCTGATGCTTTTTTGTTCTCTAAGTCATAATTTCACTATGTTGGCTTTATGCATATTTGCATGTGTTAAGTGTAGGACTCAAGGAGGCTTGTTTCCTTAGAATGAATGGAAATGAGAATGGGCATGCTGTGGTAATGATCAAGTCAGCAAAACTAAATGAAGTATAGTTTTGTTTTTTATCCCCTTAGTATTTTATGTTCCCCAGACAAGTTGTGTAGTTCACCTTATGCATGGGTTGTTAGGGTTTTCTGCAACTATTTTTGTGTTGAGTGAAGCGTATGTGGTACCTTTTCTGCTAGTATAAGGTCGAATGCTTGCTTGCCTCTTTCAGGTCAATACTGACTTTAAGAGGGCAGTGATTCTTGCTGATCACTAAAAAAAATTATTCTTTGGTTGCACACACATTTTGAGGGCTAGGTTTCCTGATCAAGAAAGTAACTCATCCTGTCGTTTGACCATGGGGCAGCAATGTGCCTTGTGGCCAAGAAGGCAAATGGTCTCCTGGGATGCATTAAAAAGAGCTTGGCCAGCAGGTTGAGGGAGGTTATCCTCACCCTCTACTCTGCCCTGGTGATGCCACATCTGGAGTACTGTGTCCAATTCTGCGCCCCCCAGTTCAAGGACAGGGAAGTACTGGGGAGAGTCCAGTGGAGGGCTGCAGAGATGATCAAGGGACTGGAGCACCTCTCTTATAAGGAAAGACTGAGAGACCTGGGTCTGTTTAGCCTGGAGAAGAGAAGACTGAGAGGGGATCTTATCAATGCTTATAAATATCTAAAGGCGTCAAGAGGATGGAGTCAGGCTCTTCTCAGTGGTGCCCAGTGACAGGACAAGGGGCAATGGGTACAAGCTAGAACATAGGAAATTCCACCTCAACATGAGGAAAAACTTTACTTTGAGGTTGAAAGAGCACTGGAACAGGCTGCCCAGAGAGGTGGTGGAGTCTCCTTCTCTGGAGATATTCAAAAGCCACCTGGACGTGTTCCTGTCCAGCCTGCTCTAGGTGACCCTGCTTTGGCAGGGAGGATGCACTCGATGATCTCCAAAGATCCCTTCTAACCCCTATCATTCTTTGATTCTGTGAGTTTGTCAAAGTGCATGAGAAAGCATCTTTACATCAGGTTGCTATTTGTAGATAATAATGATTGTTATTTTAGTGGAGAAGTTTACTGGATGGCTGTTTTAAGAATATGTGTAGTTATAAGTGCATGACTGCATTAGACTTCAGATCTCTGTGATTCTCTGGTACCTGAACCTCAGAGCTTCAAGATGGAAACAAGAGAAACCCAGTGTGCTAATACTAGCAGTATCCTATAATGGAAAAATAAAAAGAGGAAGAAGAATCTCTCACAGAGAGGAGGTTAGTGGAACTTTTATTCCTTCTGATCAAGATTTTATTAGTGCTGTCAGAATCTGTGGTCAGAAATCAGTTTTTCGTCCTGCAACAGGTGAGATGAAAACAGGAGGATGTAAAGGCAGCTTAAGGCAAGCCCTCATTTTTGTTTTACAGATGTACCGTTATTACCTTTTGCTAGCATTCTTGAAGATTGTAGTGTACATTGTGCCACACGGACTTCAGTTCTCTCCGATGGAGTCAGGCCCTGTAGGGTAAAGGATGCCAAGAGACCTTTGCATGCCCTGACACCAAGAGGAAAGTGTGGTAGTTTAATTGCTGAGTCTCAAAATGGTACAGATAAAATCCGGATAGTCAGAGCAAGATATTCATATGTAATATGTTTTACAGGTTCGTTCTTGAAAACGAGGTTCAGAGAGAGTGACAAAAAATTTGAAGCATAGAAAACATTCCGTAATAAGAGGGAGAGAACAGAATGTGAATCTCTAACATGTAAATATCCTCCCCACTCTTCATCTGTTTCTGATTAGTACATCAGTTTAAAATATAGGGGTTTTATCCTTAAAAGCACGTTCTAAAGGAGAGGTTTGCAGTTCAAAACCAATTACAGTTATTTACTGTTTCTCTTAGAAATAATTTTCCTGTGGCTGGTGAGAGTATAGTTATGCACACATCAAGTATGACCATTTGTAATTGATACAGATTTTAGTAGTCTGTGTGGAGAGAATAGAGAGGTACTGCTGTGTCATATGGCTTGTCAGACATGCTTTGGTTGGAATTTTTCCGGTGTGTGTCCCTGTAAAGCTGCTTTGTTTCTGTGTTGCAGAATGCTTACTCTTTTTGGTGTGGTTAGCATCAGTTTTCCAGGAGACTTCATTCCAGCATGATCCCTGAAACTATTCTCAAAATGCATTTATATGCAGGTAGTGAAACAGTGTAGAGAGGTCTGTAATTCATTGGAAAATGTAAAAATCCCAATTATAACATCAGCTTCCCTTTCAAATGAAAATAAGTCTGCTAGCTTCAGGAAATAGGAGATGGGGTTGGTATCCGCAAGGCCCCTTTTATTGTTCTTTACATTTTGCACTCGGGCTGGAGTTCAAATGAAGGACATGTTTATAAAGATACCTCCTTGCAGCTGGGAGGATGTTTGACACAGGAAAAGTCCTGCAAAAGGGGCAACACCATGAGACATAAAGGAGGTGGTAGAGAGGGCTAGTTAAGAAACAGAGAATCTTTGACAAGAAACCTCTTTTTTTGGCTTAATGAGAAACAGTTCAAAGCACAATTTTTGTACTACATGTATGGAGGGTAAGCTTCTAAAAAAGAGAAAGGCAGTATCAGCAAAAAGCTTTTTTGTATCTTCTAGGGTATACAAATCCATCATGAGCAAATGGCTGTACACAGCCTGGTAAGTTGGCTGTATGTGCATTTGCCCGAACATAAATTAGCAGAATGCTCCAGAGTGCTGTGTTTTTCCCCTTAACTGCTTGTAGAGTATAAGGGGGAGATTTTGATGTCACTCTCCAGTATTGGGTGCCTCTGGCAATCTGAGGTGAAGGGTAGTCAGTTCCAAGGCCTCTACAAGGCTGGAAGATGTTCCTGGTACAAAAGAGCAAACTGTGCCAGTGGGAAGAATCAGAAGGAAGTAAATGACATTTCCATGTTCGCTTTGTGGGGTTTTTCTGAAGATAGGAGTGCCAGAACTTTTAAGCTTTGTAGACTGGAGCTTGTAGTGTGTCAGGCAGAACATAGTTTCAAAAAGTAGTGGAGCATTACCATAATGCTTTCAGGGTCCCAAAATACAATATATGTATTATATTTAGACCTGTTTCAACTTTCCGTCCTTTTAAAGCAGTGGATCTCCAGCCATACTGTCTCCACAGAGGATCTTGAGCTCTCAAGAATAGCTGTGTGGAAACTGCTACGCTACATTGTGGAACATGTCAGTACAATGGTAAAGGCCATTTTGAGGCATGACGTCACCTACTTTCACTGCTCCTCTTTTTGTTCTCTACTGAATACTTCCCCCGCTCCGTTAACTGTCAGACCTAAATAAATCCTTTCATCTCCTAGGATCCCAGCAGAAATTCTAATCAGAATGCAGAGCACTTTCAGCGAGATCAAAGACCTGCAGTTCGCTTTACTTTGTCCTGTCTCACTGAGATGTCACTATTTCTCACGTCAGGGTGTTTTTCTTATCATAGAAACATTAGCATAATGGCGAGAGGTTTTGTGGTGAGGTAACTCTGCTGATTCTGTATGTAGGTTTTATGCCAACAAAGATTTTCAATGTATTTGAAAGCAATTGTGGAAGTTTTATGTTGAGATTCCTCAGGAGGATTTTTAATTCCATTAAATGCATGACCCACAGTGTAGAAAAAAGTATACGCACTGTCTGTAAAATGTGAATGTTTGTGTGTGCATGTGCTCTGCAAAGTCTTGCACAATATCCCTAAATTTTTCAGTTGCCTTTCCTTGATTGATAATTGTTTTTTCGGCAACGGAGTTATTTCTACAGATTTCAGGATTTATTACCTGGAGTCAGTACTTGTTTATAATCACAAAATGGGACAATAGCAAACTATTATAAGTTATTCTTAGATATGCTGTTATTCATGGTAGCAAGTTACAGTTTTGAGGCCTGATTTCTGCCATTAAATCGTTTGGGGACTATAATGGTCTCCATATATATGAAATTGTGCTTATTCCTTACGCCAGCGTGTCAGTAGTTAGTCCAACATCACATGCAAAATACCTTTCACCAGCACTGTCTCTGTCTGCCTATTGGTTCTGTGGCTGCAGAAGTTGCAGTTTTTGATGCTTTGATGCCAATCAGGCAGTTTAGCATCTGAAAACATTCAGTATTGCTTGTAATAAATGATCACAATAGACACAAAAAAGTTTTACTCCTGAAATATATTTTACATGGCATTCAGTCCCACTAATATGATATTTTGTTTCTGCATATAAATCTACAGGGTGTAATGAATACCATTAACCTGTTCCAGCACAAATAGGAAAATGAGAAGAGCCATAGTCACAATGCTACAACATAGCTAATTCTTCCTTTGAGATGTTTTCGTTGTCCTAAGGCTGTAGCTGACATAGACTTCAGGTCTTGGCTTTCACCACCAGAAAAATATCATATGCGGGGGTGAGGCGTAGGCGATGCAGGAGGGAGAGAGAGATAAAAATAAATGAGTCAGAAATATCTGTCTGCTATTTAAGTTATGCAGCAGTTATGTTTTGAAATTGTATTGAGATGTGGTGGAAGCATCTGAAAGAAAAATACACTTTGTAGACAGAATGGTGTGTTTTACTAGTTGGATATCTGCCTCAGCTGAGCGATCCAAAATAGCTTCATTTGCAAAAGATCTGGGCAGCTTTTTGGCAGGTTGGGAGATACAAGGAGGGAAGCACTGGAGGGATTTACCTTGTTAGAATATTCCAGTAATTTGCATGTGAATGATGGAAATACCTGTGTTTAATGCTGTTGCATTATGGTGGACAGAGTGTGATGCTGCTCCATGGGAAGAACTGTTGGTCACTATCAAAGCCACTGCTGTCAGATGTAAGCGTTCTGGTCTTAAAGACTCCACTGCTCTTCTGGATCCAGCATTAACTCATTTCTGCACAGAGGGGCACATGTGCTTACTCTCTTCTGTTATCTTTCATGGTTTCTCTGTTTTTGCTGTCTGTCCATGGTTTGTCAGAGTCTGAGCTATAGGAGTCTTCGGAGAAAATAACTAGCACAATAACCAGCAACTACATTTAAGAACCCAGAGCCAAATTTCAGCAAGCCTAATCCTGTAACCACATCTCATTGAAGTAGATGTGCTCAGTCAGTGCAACTGTGCTGTAAAAGATGGGGACAACCATCAATAAAGATGTAACACTGAAAAGCATTCAGAAAGACCTCTTCCTGTAACGCAGACCTTTTCAGTTATCTGCTTTTCATAGTTCATCTGTTCTGTTGTATACTCTTTCCTTTAAGCTTGGCAGAAACTGGACAAGAATTTTCTAGGCACTGCATATAAAAGCAGAAAAAGTTGGAAGACTTTCCTTCTAATCTTTTCTTTTTTGCATGTTGCCAACACTAAAGGGAGAAGCGTTTGGATTTTAAAAACCTTTCTATTTAAAATAAGGGAAAAAGAAAGATTCTTCAACAAACAGAATGCATGTATCAACCTTAGGTGGCAGTCCCCCCACCCCCCAGTATTTCTGGAGTAGACAGAAAGATAAAGCCAGTCAGATTCAGAAATGGAAAGAACTGACTCAGTCCACTCCTCCTGTAGATACATTTTTCATTTAGTATTGGGAGAAAGGCTTTCATTACTATTCTTGCAAAAAAAGAATATTAGCAAAATTTTCATATCTTTAAACCAGCATCTTTCTTGCCAACAGCTCAAAGCATTCAAGCTAGTAGATAGTATTGGAAATAGACTGAAGTACAATGTGAGCAGTAAGTATTTAGGACCAAATCTCGAATGTTGTACTCCTCATAACTTGAAGGAGAAAAGGCAATTTTGGCTCAGAATTTGGCTCATACTCACCTTAAAGGTCAATTTCGCTATATCCAGTGACATTCTAAAGGTTGTTTTGTAAATTCCTGCACCAGCAAAAAGCCTGTCTGGAGGCAGACCTTGCATTATAATTTAGAAATACTGAAAGTCTAGACAGAGGTAAAATTGCAGCCAAAAATGTAAAGAGTGAGCTGTTCATATGGATACAAATGACCAGGACAGAACAAAGCCTTTTGTAAGATTCAGAATTTAAAACACAAACACATGGAGAGATTTATTCCTTTGCTAGCTTTGATGACTAGTAATTGTAAAGAGACACTTGAAAATTAACCCTAACTGGTTTACCCAGAAGGTAACTTCAGGTTCCATTATAGCTCCTGAGCAGTAATAGCAGACAGAGCCAGGCAGCAGCTCCAAACCCATGTAAACAGAAGAAAAAGGCATATAAATGTATTGTTTCTGTTGAGTTACCTCTCTTACAGCTTTCCTAAATAGTGTTAAACAGTACAGAAATCTTTTTGCTTTAAGTAATGTTGAAGATGGTAATTATTAGGATAAAACCCTGAACTTTTATTAGGCGTACAACCATACGCAGAGCTGCTATGATCCCATAGTTGGGAACTGCTAGCTTTGTGTTTATTGTACCCATGAACCTAAATCATTCCTTTATCGTGTAAGTATTTATTCCTTTTTGAATCAAAATAAATACAGCAGAAAAAATAATGATTAACTATATTGTTAAGGATTAATCTTGACATGCAGTAGATCAGAGCTGTCTTGTTACAGATAGATTGATTAGAATTAGAATTATTTGAATTGTTGAATTTGATCTCAGTTTAAATCAGCAAGCAAGAAACCTTAATTCACATCATAGACTTTAATCATGTTTCATGTTTATAACTTTATTTAGCTTTCTAAAGAAGAACTTATTGTTGTTTTCTGGTAACCCTTTAAACCATATTGATTTTCTTTGGAATGATTGTACTAAATTTGGAACCACTTTTTAACTGAGCAAGGATACAATCTTGTGTAGGTACTTACAAGGTTAAGTACCTACATACCTAAATACTTATATATTTATTTACAGGTTTAATTTATATCTTTGATTATCTTTAAAAAAAGAGAAGTGTTTACCAGAGTGCTACCTTTCATTGATGTGGACAACTCTCTTGAGAAAGAAGCTTGAATGAACGTATTGCTTTTCTGCAAATTCACAATTTTTAATGAGGGTTTAAGCATTAGTTATATTAGATAACAATATGGAAAGCATTTATCAGAACATGTTTTGCATTTAAAACTTATCAACTACAGGAAATCTTGTTTTTATTTGGTGAAATTAACAGATTTTCAAGATGTCAGATTTTAGTATTTGTAGGTGCCAGTTTTTATTCCTCTTTTATTTAGAAGAGAAAAGCGTGCATTCCTGCTGTTTTCAGTCACAAGTTACTCATTATTGAGCTGAACTAAACATAACATAGGAGAATAAGGAATATATTATGATTGCAGCTGTAGAAGGGGCAACAGTCATTAAAAATTCTGGTTTCAGTTGCTTAGCTGGTAACTTTCTCTAGTCTGTGGTATTCTGCTGGTAAAATTAGCTGTAAAATATATGCTTCTTGAGGAAAAAAAGATATTTAATGCAAATCGTTGAGTTCAGTTTTTTTGTTTTCTTTTTTTTGTGAGTAGTTTATTTCAAATAGAAATTCTGTTGATTTTTTGTTAGCTTTAACTTACTGACTCGCACTGCTGAGTAGCACTGGATTGTGGTGTGAGCAAAAGTAGGGGTAGCCATTCAGATGAAAATGTTAGGCCATTTTAACTTCATCTATCTTCACACATCATGTACAAAATAACAAAATAAGCTAAAAACAGGACAGCATTTATCCTATACTTGAATAAATAAAGGTTTTTGTGCTACTGCAACCACCATGTACTCAAAATGCGAACAGTTTAAATGTCACAAGACAGAGGACTAAGTAGAAAGTCAAAAGGTTCCCAGATCAGGCAGAAAAATTCTTAGGAATGTCAGTGGTTGTGATTATTTTACTGTGGTCAGTAGTAAAAGAGAGAGTAAAGGCAATTTATAGTGTTGGTTTGTTGACACTAGCGATGGTTTTCTATGGGGTGAAATCAGGGTGTTCAGGTCTTAGACTGTGCAAGCAACTGTGGATGAGCTTCTGATAAGATGAGGAGTCAGGTATTTTATTGAAAATGGGTTTTTAGAACAGGATGAGTATTTAGAGCTTGGACATGGTTTTGACTTTGTCCATTTTGTTCTGGAAAAATATGTTAGGAGCCGGAGGGGAAACATATGCAGAAAGTAGTGTTGGCTTTCTAGTGTCCTGATGTTGGGTTAGAGGAGTTGCATAGCCTGCCACAGGTATTATGTTGAAAATACGTCTTGGGTTGAATGTGCATGTTGTAAAGCTGATTCACTTATCTGGTTTACTTAGGATTTTCTGTTTCGATTGTTTTCTCTTATTTGTAACTAAAAGTAATGCTTATTAGAAAGTGCATTTCAGTGAGAACTTCCCTTCATTTTATTGTATACAAGGAAAATTTCGTATGATCTTTATTTTATTCAAGTCCTTGTTGCATATAAACTTGCTGTGTGCCACAGGGCATGTCAGATGAACGCAGTCTGATCAAGCACATAAAAAATGCCTACACTGTCTTACTGGACTTCCTACTAGTCAAGAAAAGTGTTCTGTGCTTTGTTGCTAATAGTGAAGACATTTAGCTTAGTAATATGATCCAGTAGAGTATCTGTTGTGTTGTGCTTTGAGAATATCTGGTTTTGATGCATGTTGCTGTATAGTATGTAGTAATGTAGCAGATGTGATGCAGGTTCCAGAAGTTGAAAGCCTTTGGAAATGGAAAAAAGCATTACGATGACTATGATAAGGGATGAAATAATACAGCAGATGTATAGATCTTATCTTCTTTTGTTCTATTACGCAACATTGTAGGCCAAATGGTTTTAGCAAAATCAAAATTACTGTGACAAGGAGGAGAGAGACCTACTTCAGTGTACACCTGACTTTAGCTAGTAAATGATTGGAAGTGTTCATTTTCAAATAGCTGAGTGTTTACAGAAATGGATGTTTATGCTTTGTAAGACTGAAATTGGTTGACAGTTAGTTATTGAGACACTTAGACAATTATCTGGTTATATCCATCAGGCTGTAGATTTCTTTTTGGCCACAGCTGAAAAGCCAGCTTACATTGCTTGATTCCAGTGGTTCATTTTTTCTAAGTACTTCCATCTTCTTCAGAAATGTCCAAAAACGTTAGAGTGCAGAACAAAAATTAAAATCAGCAGGTACATTTGTTCAGCTGATATTGTTGCTTATTTCTGCATATACATTCGTGCCTGTGAAAAAGTGTTCTACTCCCTAAGGGGAGAAGAAGCTTGCATTGCAAACAGACCCACAAAACAATGCTTTGCTGTAACTGAATAGAGGTACTGATAAGACAAGGTCATAGTTTAATATTTTCCTGGGGTGATTTGTGAGGTTATTACTCTGTCTCTTTGCGTGCCAGAAATGGGAAATTAAGGTGCAAATTTCTGAATGTAAGATGCTCAGTAGCAAAATGAAAAAGATGATTATTGAGGGTGCCTGCTTTCTTGGTTTGGGTTTTTTTGTTGTTGTTTTAATGCTGCTTTAACAGTGAGCTGTTTTTAAAGCTGTGTGTTCCAGATAACATATCTATACTGTCTGCTGGAATGAGGCCAGTTGCATTTTCAGTGCTTCTCTGTACCAAGCACTCCAGTCATTCTGCTCAGCTACCTGCGGCTGTTCCTTCTGGCAGAGTCTGTGTTACCTCTTTTTCTATTTCTGTCCTTTACCTGGTAAATCTTTGGCTCCTAGGCAGAATAACCCCTTCCTTGCTCTTTTTTT
>VWZL01004231.1:332019-348375 GCA_013396915.1 Stercorarius parasiticus | reverse complement strand
CAGAATTGTAATTATCACTTAAAATAAGTGTCTGTATTTGGCTACAGACAACAGATATTTGTGAATGGAACTGATGGAAAGCATAAATAGGATACAGCATTCACTTTTTACTTTGATTATGTTTTTTTGGAGGTGGCGATACGTAAATTCTGAGTCGCTCTTTTTGGTTAGACTTCTGTCTTTGAACTAACTCACGTGCTAGAGTATTGGATTTCAGCATTTTTGAAAGAAAATTCATATCTTTTAAGAAGCTGGGTATTAAAAAATAAATGAAATGACTTTTTAAGATCACAGTTAACAAAAAAATCAGTCCAATCCATGTAAATTTTAATACAAGACTTGGGCAACAACTATTTGAGTGCTGCTAAAATATTAATTGGATAGAAATGAAAGGGCTCTGCTAGCTGATAGGATATCATAATCATAGCTGCAGTAGTCGATGGTAAATGATGATAAATGGCATTAGGAACCTTTTAGCAAACTGTAATAACTATGAGGAGGGAAGCAGTATGGATTTGCATTATATCTGATACCCTCTAGTACCAAGTGGATTGCCAATACTGCTTGTTTAGCATTTTCTAAGGGCAATAGGATATTGATTTCTGACTTACAAGGAACGGCTCTATTTTCGCCATTGAAAAGTATTGCAGGTTGTTAAGAAGAAATTGACTTGAAGAGGCCTGACTGCTGCCCATCATGGAGCAAATAAAGCAAAACTGCCGAAGCATGGTGGAGCAGCGAGATGGGGCCCTCAGCAATTTGTTGCTATTAATTTACCATGCTCGACAGCAAATCAATCGGCATCTACTTCATCTGCTGGAGAAAATGCTGTCCAGGGCAGATAAAAGGCCCTGCGTGGTACAGGGAATAGACTGGATTGGCCAAACGGAGGCTGCAGTTAATGTGTAAATAAGTGAAATCAAGGCCACTGTTGCCGAGAAAGCTGTTTTTAATTAGGTTGGGGCTTTATAGTGAGCTATTTAAGAAAGTAGTATGGAGAGTAAGGAGAGATTTATTGCCGACTGAGTTAATATATGGGCTGTATGACAACCCAGCCCTGAGCCTGCTTGCTTCTTAAGCCTTAGTAAATTATTTTGGTAAAGGGGTAAAGATGGGAATCAATTTGTTTAATTTAGGGCAGAGTTTTGACCGTTTTTCATCTTCATGGCCATAAAACACATATATCACAGAGAATTGGTTTGTATGTGTGCTACCTGTGTAATGGAAAAATACTTTTTTTCTTTTCTTTTTTTTTTTTTTTGGCAATGGCCTGGGCTTGGTGTGGACGTGTGTGCGTGCATGTGTGCACATTTATCTTTTTTAACACAGTCAGTAGTTGAGTGTATATTGTCTTCCGTTTGAAGAAGAGCTGGAGAGCCTGCTAAAATTATATGGGCTGAATTTGTTTTCCATTATAAACAGTAGGAAAGATTTAATAGAGATACAGGCAGTGGGTAGTCAGAACTGAACCGGAAAACTTCAAAATGAGAGAGATTAGAAGTGAAATTTTGAAGACTGCAGCTCACACAAGACTATTAAGGAGGAAGAGAAAAACAAGTGGCTTTTCCATCAAAGTCGCAAAATGTAAAAAATAGGTTGTCAAATCATTTTGACAACTGAGGCTTGTTTGTCCCAGTTTTAGGTTATTTAGCCTCTGAAGCCAGCAGAAAGGCTTAGAAGCTTATGAAAAGTTAGAAAATGTATTATTCTGTAGTTAAACCAGAAACCTTTTACTTGGTAATAACCACTGTGTTCTGAAAGGAGATTCTGTGCTTTCTTTACCTCACGACATAGATGTTAGACAGCCTTTCTGTGGAGAGATCTTGTTAATTACTGGGGAGTTTGCTGTTGCCATTTCTCCACGAGTTACTGTTGAAATAACTCCCCCCTTCCTCCCGACCCGACCCAGCAACTGCAGAATAACACGCGTGAGGACAAGAACTTCCATTTCACCCTGGTTTTGCTGTTCATAAGCAAAGGAAAGTGGTGTTTTCCCCCACTGCTGTTTGCTGGCAGTTCAGACAGATGCTTAAGACACAGGAAGTAGCACAAAACATGCTGAGCAAACTTGTAAATTAGGACATACGCTCTGTTTTTACTGGCAAAAGGCTGTGCTCTACAGTGCTTAAACATAATAGCATTTTTCTGCCTTTGAAAGATGCTAATTGCCGTGATGCTGCCTCACTGACTGTGTTAGTTTATGGGCCCGCTTGTAATTACAGAGGGGGCCAGCGGTGACCCTGTGCTTAGGGTTGCCTAACACCTTCCCCCTATAAAAAAAAAATATTGCAAATATATTTTTTTTCTTTTTTTTTTTTTTTAATGCAAGAAACTCCTTCACCTTTGCTGTTTGTGGCAAGGGATGCCGCTGCGTGGTGAACCCCCAGCTGCTTTAGGGCAACGGTGAGGGAGAGGGAAGGCAGAAGGAGAGGGAGAGGGGATGTAGACCTCCGAACCCCCTCCGGGCTGGCACACCGCTGGCTCTTTGGGCCAGCCAGGGCAACTGGAAATACGACTCCAGCATAAGGCTCCTGCTGAAGGGTCAGGAATTAGTACCCGCCAGGAGAGGGACGCCGCGTCACCATTTTGTATGTCACAACTTTTTGCACCATTTTGCGCAGTGAGATTTGCCTTCCTTTGGGGTGCAAGAAAGAAGCGCTGGTGTGGCTCAGCACAGGAAAGAACACTTATTAGCACGTAGGTTTCCAAGTGAGGTATCAGGGTGCCCAAGCTTTACGGCATTTGTACGAGCTTGCTCCTGCCCCGTTGTGTATGTGCATTGTGGTGCAGTTTCTAGTTATACGCTGGCGGATCTCGTTACCAGTTTTCCTAGAGGACCTTGTTTCGGGGCACAAAGCAGACATTAGGAAAGTGGAATTAAGGCTGCAGAGGCAATTGTAAATCTGGTTTGAAAATGTTTGGCTGCTTGGCTCGGCAACTGAAATAACTTTAAACATAAGGATTCAGGCATGTGAAATAATTGCTTTTGTAAGCTGCTTGTGGCAGGGATTCTGATTTTGGTTTATGTTACAAAAAGTGAAGGGGGTGCTCACACAGGTCGATCACAGTGTATATCATGGACTCGATTCATTAAAGCCAGTAAACAGATTTAGTGAGTCTTGATGCCGAGGATGTCAAATGTTGAGAATTCAGAGTTACCAATTTGGTCTTCCTTTTTTTTATTTTTATTTTTTTTTTAAATGAGAAGATGCGATATACTATTTGTGGACTTAATAGAGAACTGTGTTTATCACAGACGTGGGCCAGTTTGTGAACAGTGAGATTATAATTGTTACAGAAGTAATTTCTTTTGCTGTCTGCAGATTGAGCACATCTGTTGCCACTGACTTCCAGAAAACCTATTTAGCCACAAGGCACAGTGGGAGCAGAACAAAGATGATAATGTGAAACACAGGATGTATAAACTGGTACTTGCATTAACTAACAGACGACAATGTACTTGAAGCCGAACCTATCTATACTCAAAAAATGCTATTCTAAGAAAGAAATTGAATGTTTGAGTTAAAAATGAATCTTTATTTTAAAATACAAAAATATGAAGTAGTTTTAAGAATACCTATTTGTCTCTCTGTTTATCTGTATATTTTCACAGGCTTTGTCTTGGTTCAAGATGATATTTTTACAGGTCCACTGGTATCTTGAAGTACTACTTTAAATTTTTTCGCTTGGCATTGTTTATCTTAGTAGTGGCACATATACTGTAGTTCAGTGTAGGAGGAAGTGTTTTGGCTCAATGTCAAAAGCAGGTGTTCATAACTCTTTTTTTTGTTTGTTTGTTTAAATAATGTTTTTTAAATAGAACTGAAATATGTCACAAATAATAACCAGAACTCTAAATATTGCTTTCTTGCCCATGTGGATAGGATTTAGACATAAGGAACCATCTTTCCTAGCCCAGGACAGGTACGTAATGCCCTGGTATTGAACACTCTGGTGTTATGGCTAAGATGTTTAAATGTGCAAATGTCAGGCAAGTCAAAGTTACAGTCCCCACAGTAAACTTGAATTGGTCTCTTTACGGTTATGTATTTGTATGGCATGCTGTATTGCCAACTCCAAATGTTAAATCATGCCAGTCCCCAGAAAATCATGAGACTGGCTTAAAATTAATCATGAGATAAAAGTAATAAATTTGGGGTTCTTTTTATTTCCCTTCTAATTTTAAGCTGTCAAACTGCACTTGGATCATGCTTCCTAGTTTTGCCTCCAGTATTCTTCCACAATCGTTTTTCGCAAGTAAGGAGTGAAACATCCCAAGATTCATGACAAAGTCAAGGGAGCTGGGTATGAGAGAGAGCTGACAACTTTTGTCATAATTTCCTATTCTTGGAAAATGTGTGAGGTATACTCTCCTAAGAAAAAGTAACACCAAATTAAAAAATACATACATACATGTTCTTTCTGGAATTGCTTGTTAAGTTTTTGTGGATTATGTATCAGAAGATGGCACAGATATGCTGGTGGCAAGTCCCCTTTCTGTGTTAGAAGGAGAGGGAACACAGGACGTGGTTTTGAGTGGAGGTCTTCTAACCTGGCCTCTCTCTTTTAGTCTACTTAAATGGTTTCTCTGCAGGATCTTACACTGCCAGCGGTTTCTGACATTTGCTGGATGAGATTCAGCTTCTTCAAAGGAGAAAAGCCTTTCACTGTTACATTTGAGTTTTGGAACATTGGCAATGAGAATGTGTGCTTTTCTTTTTTCTTGTGTTTGCTTAAGAACCTCAGCAGAGCATCTCACAGTTGAGCAGAAGTCAAAATCTGTCCCCTTCATGCTATAAAGAATCTGCATAACAATAGGCCCTGCCACTAGGTTATATTTGGCATGTGTCGTCTCGTGTGCTGTGCTCATGTTGTATGATCACTGAGAGCATTTAATTTTTAAAAATGCTGCTCTTTCCTCCATTGTAAATACAATGAACTTTCCCTGTATTTATTCTGTCTGCTTATGTGTGTGGCTTCTCTTAGTGTCTCGGTTGTTCAGAGAATTTGCAAATGTGCAATGCCCTCTCTCACCCCACTCTGGCTTACCCCAGAGAGAAGTGGCTGCCCTAGGACTGAGTAGCTGGTGATGGAGTAGCACCATATAGAGGGCATGATGAGGCTGCTGCTAAGACATCACCTGGGTTCCAATTACAAGGGTAGCCAGTAATGATGCTTTACTATGGCAGAAGAGTATTTTGGAAAGCCAGGGGGCCCATTTCCTCTTGTCTTTCCTGACTTTGAACCCAAAATCAACAAATCAAAACACAGCAGGGCCAACACATGCTCTCTGCAAATACTTGTGGTACTTGTAGGCAGTGATAGCAAATGCTATTGAAATTTAACACTGACAATTTTAAACCCAGGAACAGCAGCAAAAAGGTCTAGTCTGGGTCTGTTGTGTCCTCCAGGCAGAGAGCTTCTTCAAAACTCATTACAGGGTGTCCATGGTGTTACAACAGGCGGCTCAGGAGGGGATGAGGGAAGAGCAGATCACCTGATGCCCACTGAGCTGGCACGGTGGTGTGATTCTAGGGTCACCTCTTGCAGCAGATGGGAGGTGGCTTGTGTGATGGTGCACAGACCTCAGTGTTTGGAAAGTTGGTGTTGCAGGATGTTCTTGACAGTTGCTCAATGGCTGAAGCTGTCAGTTACCACATTAATGTGACAGCATTATTTAAAATTAATCATAAGGCAAATTGGAGTGCATTTTTAGCTGGGAGTTGAGGGCGAAGAAGGCATTCTGATCACTCATTTTCTTTGTCATGTGTCTTTGCTTCTTGGCAGGAGAGGTGGAACTTCATTTTTGCTCATTCTTTATAACACAGATAGCTAACTGAGGGCTTCCAGGTTAAAATATTTGGATATCCAGTTAACTTATCTGTCTCAGTAACTCCTGTTTGGTCGTCAACCGATTACTCCTAGTTAGCATGTGATTCAAATTCTACTTTGTAAAACCATGTGGAGTGATCACTGAGGAAAATTTTTATGTTGGACAACCACTTCTTGCCCTTTCTAGCCTTTCACAGGGATGAATAAGGAGTTTTCAGCCATGCCTTATAGCTGAAATACTTTGGACTTCATTTTGAATCCTGTGTTGTTTTCCTATTAAGAAATGCAAGGGAGAGAAAATAACTGGTACAGCCCAACTAAGGCTTGCGGAAGGGGGCACGCTTGGACCTGGTAAGCTTGTCCACATCTTTTCATGAAAGCGGCTTCACTGAGGGCTGTGCAGGGCCAGATTTCTGTCAGTAGCTCTGGTGGTGTCTCTGACCGGTGTCCTGTCTGCCTTGGGAGATCCTGCATTGGGTTTGAGGTGGACAAGCCGCCATCTAGCTACTTGACAGCCAAGTAGCCAGTGGCAGTGTGGACTCTGTGTCGTCATTTGAATCCAGCAGTTGAGCCAGGCTATGTCGTGGTTTTGTCTTTGAGAGGGATGTGGGGATCCGCTGGATTTTTACGGCGGCTTCAGGATGGAGGGGTGTGAGTTCAGTACTCCATCCTTCGTGAAGAACCATGGGTCTGCAGAGAAAGTCAGCATTGAGATCTGTTCTGTTTCATGCTCTGGATACCTGCAGATGCCTACCCAGCAGGGGCTGGACTGCCTCGCATCTGGGGAAGAGGCCATTTTTAATGTAAAGCATGTGACAAGTTAGCAGTTGTGGTTTCTCTGACTGTGAAGTCGCACTCTGCAGCACTTCGTGAAAGTTTCTTAAAGTTTCTGTGCCTCTGTCTCCCTTTCTGAATTGATGACATTCACATGATGGGGCGTGATCTAAGGTTTAATTTGTTAATGTCCATTATTAGTTGAGAGGCTCTAGTGAATCACAGAATATTGAATGAATACGTATTTGCTCTGGTGGGAAGAGGACTCCTTCCAACCCCATGTCCGCTGTGTAATGAGGTCTGGCAGTGCCTTAACTGCTATGGAATTCCCTTTGTTCTTATGCCCCAGAGGTTACCAGGAGATAACACTAAAGATACTTGAGTTGTCCTCCTGCCTGCTACTCTGTTAATTGTATTTGGAGATAAAGTTGGAAATACGAGGCGCTGGACTTGCGATAATGTTTGGAGAACGAAAGCAAAGAGAATAAGGCCAAAGCTGGTCAAGACGCTTATGCTGGGTTTTTGGTTTGAGGGAGGAGGCAGAGAACAAGGAACGATTGGAGGAAGCTTATTAATTGGTTTTCTTCTCACGTCTCCTGTTTCCCCGCAGTACCATTCACTCTGTATGACAACCATCCACTTTCACAGTGCCCACTTTGAAAGATGGCACTGTGCTGATGTGTAAAAGAGAGTCAGCTACACCACCACTACTGTCTGCCTTTTGTAATTTTATAAAGCATGTGACTAGATACAAAGTAGGTGCCTCTTCTTAAAATATCAGTCCATAGCGCTTGAATAACACAAGAAGATTGGAAAGACTTTGTGCATAAAATACACCCCGTATGTTTGTGTCAGTGTGTTAACAAAGGTTAGATTGTGTATTCTTATACTCAATTTAACCAGTAGGCTTTCTGTCCTAATTGCAGAAAGCTGTTGCAGTCTGAGCATGCTGCTTATTTACAGTTTTTATCAGTACTTCTTAATTTCTGGGGACAAATTGTATGTTTTCTTTCTCAGTCTTGTCCTAAACGACAGCAACTGTGACTACAACAACAACAAAATGCAAGCACTGATGAGTTTCTTGCTTATCTGTTGCTCTAAAACATTATCGGTGGGAGAGACACTGACTTCTCCAAACATCAAAGGACTTTTTGTGTCAGAGTTACTTGTTATGTATTTGTCCATCAGTAAATATGGAGGTGTTACTCTTGAAAAGTAAATTGCATATAAGCTTTTGGTTTAATTCATTCAAGAGTGACATCCTGCTTCCTTTGCATCTTTCTGCTTCCTTGGGCTTCTAGAGCTGGCTGCTAAGGAAAACAAAGCTAATAATGTGTGTCTTTAATGTGGACAACATGAGGAGAAAGGCATTTTCCATGCATCTCTACAAGACACTTAGTTCTTTTTCCCCCTCACAGTGTTCCCTGGTTTATCTCTACAGACTGGTGACACCAAAACATGCATCCTGTTCCCCTTGTTGGCAGCATAAGAAAAAGTCTTACAATTCTGTGCCTCTGGCATCCTGGAAGTTTCTGGGGAATGTTTTTTTTCTGACTTTTTTTCTAAAACCACATTTGACTGAGGATGGCAGTTGTTCTTGTTCTTAGGTTTGATCATGTAAAGAGCAACAGCACCACAAGATTGTACAAGAAAAGAGCCCCCATGGCATACATGTGGGTGTTTTGTTGGTTTGTTTTTTTTTTCTGAGGTTGTAGGTTTCTGCTGGAAGATGAGTTTTTAAACATGTGCAAACAGACGTTAGCAGCCTTGTTGTTACACATTTCCAAAACCTACCTTTCTAGGTAGGTTTTGTACGTAGGAATGTACATGTACATACGTAAGAAAGTACATAGGACTTTCCTTTGCAGATACAAACGTCCAGCTTCTTTGCATATGCAGCATTTTTTTCAAAAATGCCTTCAGGCAAATGGACATATAGGCCTTGTGAACGTATGAAATGATGATATTTTGTCCTTTGTTTAGTTGCTATTTACTTAGCTCTGTTTTCTGACTGGAACTCAGGTGTGTATTTCTTCTAAAGCATCGATTTTTAACAAGTCTTTTTGTGGGGGTGAGAAGAATCCTTGGATAATCTCAGTTTACACATTTTCAAAGAAAAATGCTGCTGTAAGTATGCACTGTATTAAGGGTCATGAGGTTTGTTTAAGCCTGCAATAGAACCTGGAGAGCCTGAAAATCCGTAGGCACAGGAAGTACCTCTTGGTATTAATGTGAAGCAAAGCAGAGAGTTCCCAGGTGGATGAGACGCAGCTGCCGTGTTCTGGGACTTGGGGGGTGGATCCATGTGCAAGTTTCTGGGCAATGCTGTCAGGAGCTTCCAGTGAGACCTCGAAGAAGCCGCTTTGACCACTGTTTGCAGCGAGAGAGGAGCGATGCTGCGGGCGCTTTTGCACCACCAGGCTGCTGGGCCAGCTGAACAAGGGCAGAGCGATGCTTGCAGTGTGTGGGGCGAGTTAAGCAATTCAGCACGGAGCCAAAAGAAATCTAGCATGTACGGAGGGTAGCTCACAGGGAAATGTTGAGGTGATGGGTGTGTCTTAAATCTCTCACTACATGAAGGCTGAAGCACCAAAGCTGGTGCTGCCGGGACATGCTGCCTTGGCTTGGTAGTCTCAGAATCACTTTTTGAAGAGTGGCACCTGAACTTTATTTTTAAGTGTAAGCATAGTGCGGATTTTTCTTAAACAGAAAACAAACAAAAAAGCTGGGATGAGGCAAGGCTCTTGGTTCATCTGAGTTCAGCTACTGTTCTGTCTACTAGCGAGACCCACGTTTCTCCTCTCCCAGGAGAATGACTGGGATACCCAGCAGAAAGCTGTCTGGTTTGCGTGACATCCTTAATGGTTCAGTAGAGCTGAAAGAGAATGGAACGACTCTGGCCAGCTGGAAGGGGTTGTGCTGGGTTCCAGTGCCTGCCCCAAGTGCACTTAAACGTTTTAGCCCATGGTGGTTTTTCATGTATGATGATTCTGAGGAGGAACTGGGAGACTTCCCTTCTACAGTGGAAGAATTAGGAGTATTTCCTTCCCAGAATTCACAGAAACCTATTAGACAGGGTGTTCTCCTAGGAGGTGGGAAGGAGAAGTAAAGAAAGAATTAAAGTCATATATATAATACTCTGATGAAACTTTTTAACCAGTAAACTGTTACATAGAAGTCTCTTTTTTTTTTTTTTTTTAAATGTGCTGCTGCTGTATTTTATGTGGGAATAATTCTGGCAGTGGTTCTCAGCTCCCTGGGAGACATGGGTGGAGAAGCATTCAGTTGGGAGAGTTGCAGGGGGAGGGTGTTTACAGGGTTTATTTGTAAGCTGGGTGCCAAAGAGCTTGGTCTTGCTGAGCCAAAGACTCTTCTGAAAATGTCTGGAAAGGGGACTCAGCAGGGTTAATGGGGAGCTTCAGTGCTGGAGATAGAGACTCCTATGCACTTCTGGTGACTTCAATGCTACCTCATTCCTCAGTGGGGAGGCAAGAGGGTGAAGATTGTAGTTTGGGATTTTAATGACTAAATTCATGTGGTGCTCCAGCCTTTACGCTTGATACTCCTTTTTTATTTAAGATGCGAAGGTACATTTATGTATTTATAGGTATCGGTAGGTCCCCCCCTGTGCTTAAGAATTCTTGAAAATCTTCTTGAGTATCTGTCTGCTGCTGACTTTCTGCCTGAATTACATGTCTAGTCTGCTTAGGCATTTTTTTAAAATCCCATTACATACCTTCTGGAGACTTCACCTTTGGCTTTCACTGCTTCAGTTCCCTGTCTGGGAAGCGGAAGTAATGCTACATCCTGAAGCATAACCCTTACCACAGAGGAGCTTTTGGAAAGCAATACATTAAGTAATGGGAGGTGAGGTTTTATTACATGGGAGTCAGTTAGAAGTGGATGTGTTTATCTCTCTAGATTGTAAGATGCTTGGGGCAGGGTGCTCTTTCCCAAGACAGTTTTGTCCTCATTTTGCCTCCCATGTGAATTCTGCTGTCTTTTCCATCCCAGCTGCAATTAGCGTGCTCTAGTGATGTACCTTTCATCGGTAATACAGTCACTGTTTTGATTTGCGTTAAGGAATTTTGCCCTTGGTAATCTACTCAGCCTCTGTTCTCCATTTGGAAAATGGGATACTACTGCTTTTCTTACCTGTGTGGGATTTTTTGAGGAAAACCGAAACAAACTCTCTTACCCTGTGGTAGCATGTCCCTACCTTCTTCCTGCATGCCCAAACTTTGGCAAATGCCAGAGGTGGGGCTTGTTGCTACACATGCAGTAGTTGCGGCGCAGTGGGATCTTGATTCCCTGGTACAAGCAATCATATTGTAAAGTTAAGGAAAATACAGGTTTGTTAGACCTTTCTGTGCCTCCTGGTTCTATGCAGAATTAGTCTGAGGTAGGTTCTTGGTGCAGATCTCACATAGCTAGTTTCCCAGCCCATTGAATTTCTATTTCTGCCCATTAGACAATGAACCTGTGTAAGGCTCTTGGTTTATTTGTTGCAGAGGTTGAAGGAAGGTAATGACAGTGTGAGCTGTCAAAAGATTAGGCAGACCAGCTTAGTAGTCAACAGTGAGGATCACAGCTTTGGTTGAGTCTTCATTCCTCAGCATGTGAATACCCCACACGCGTGAGAAGCTGTAAATGTAGTTTTGAGCATAAATGCAAGTTGGACTTTGGAAAAGAAATAAGGGTCTGAGGGCTGTCTTCAGCGTAATATAGGAGGAAGGTTTGATATCTGGTGCTCTCCACTGAAATGCTGCCTTTCCACTTTGGTGAAGCAGTGGCATTTAGATGGTAAAGTAGGTCACTTTCTATATCCAAGCATCACTTTGCCACTACCTTTCTTGGTTACCCTTCCTCAGAAGGGTGCCGCTTTTGGAGGCAGAACAGCTGTGAATTTAGTAAGACTGTAATATCTCTCAGTGTACAGTCTAGCTTAGCCAGTAGAGCTGGAGAAACCCTAATTTACAACCATATCACATAAGCTCTACACAGGTTCTGTGGTGGATATTGACCATAGTTTTGTATTGCTTTGGGCTGCATTGGCGGAAAATGGCATCTATTTTTAAAACTTTCTTTACAGGTACAGAGTTAAGATAAAGTGCCTTTTTGGTGCATGTGGATGGTGTTCAAGAGTATGACTGAAGTACTCACAGGTGTGTTTTAACCACCGTTGAACAGACTTGGTCAGGTCCTGCTAACCGAGGAGTCAGCAAGGTTTTACTGTGCTGAGTATTTCTCCAGCCTCTTGGGCAGTTCTGCAGCCAGTTTAAGGCAACTTCAGTTTTGCATTCATGAGCTGAAGTTGTATTTCTGATGGTAAAGTCACTGTATCACTTGTTGGTTACTGTTTAAAAAATAATCTTTTTCTCACTTCTTTCTCACCTTTGCTTTCACCTACGCAACGTGGTATGTTATCGTAGTGAAAACTGACTTGTTTCAATAAAGAAATTGGTCATTTTGAACTGCCTCCCCTTTATATTAAACGTTAATATTTTCCAACTTACTCTTTTATCTTCACCGAAGCTCACACAAAGGAAACGCAGTCTGAGCTATCCACTAGTCATGAAACCTATTTCCCTTCCTCCTCCCCCCGGCCTCTTCTCTTGTCTTTGTGAAAAACAGATAGTGTTTGCAGGTTTGCAAACAGACAGTAGGTAGTTTAATGATTTTAAGGTTTCCTTTCTTGTATTCTGGCAAATTTCTAATGCAAACAGAATAGCACAACTAAGTCTCTAATTGTCATGGGAAGCTGCTGTTACGAAAAGGAGTAATTATAATAGTTTGTGCAAAACAGGTTCTTATAAACCAAAATAGATACAACCTCTGTGTATTTTTGTGGGTAAAAATGTTGAGATTTGAATTATTATTTTTCATACAAATGCTTGCCTGAAACCTTTTCGATTAACAGGGTGGCAAGATTACAGACCTAGCAAACTAAATATGAAATTAACAAGCCCAGAGACTGCATTTTGGTAAACCATAGAATTACTCCATGGCAAAAAGCCAAAGACCCATTAAAAAAAAACAAACAACAAAAAAACAGTCACGGAAATGTGGTTTTACTGTCTGTCATGCTGTCTGCTGTAACCAAAAAAACCATGCATTGTTTTATGAGTGTGTTTTTTTTTTCCACAGTTCTGACCACAGCATTTAATTTCTTCATCTGACCACTACCGAGCTAGTATGTCCACTGCTAATGTACACTTGTTTTTATTTATTTATTGTTTTGAATTCACTATGCAATTGGGTATTGGTGATTTGGTTTACCAGATGATCTAACAGGTGGTGGCTCTAAAGACTAGTTGAAACTTGCAGCTAAACCAGATCGTGATGCTAACCCGAGAGGTGAAAAGTTTAGGATGTGGTTGATAGCAATACATCCTGGTTGCAGGGTAATGGAGGAAGTGAAATGGAGCACCTTCTCATGCCCGGAGAAGTATCGGTATCTGTAACAAGATGAGCAACTTGCCAGGAGTGCTGCTGTGTGGTTTGCTCTCTTAACCGTGCTCTTGTTTTCTGACTCAAAGGAGTGTTCAGAAAAAGTCTCAGCTTAGAGATTTTGTGTATTTGAGACTGAAGTCTTCTGTGCACCTCAGGTGGGCAGAAGATGGCCTTGGTAATGAAAAGGGGTAGTCCTGCATTTGTGTTAACCCCGTGGTAAACTGGGTCTAGGATGGCATTTGTATTTAAAAAAAAAAAAAAAAGAAAAAATATTTTTTGGTGGGGAGGAGATGGGTTTTAACTTGGATAAGTTCATTTGCTGGGTTTACCACATACCTACAAAAATGTTAGCAGCACAAGGGTGGGGTGGGCAGGAGTACCTGGATTAGGGGAGCGCCTCATCAGTGTCTGGTTTGATGCCAATTTAAAGTGCGTGTGAAGCTATGACGAAAGCCGCCTCTCTATCTCAAGAGCACATACAGCATTATTGGTGGGTGTGTAATCCATATTTATGTCCCAGACATCTTTAATAGGGGGGGCCTTGGTGCAAAATTGGACCAATTTTATGAGGGAATCCTGTTTGACTGCTGACTTTTCTGGTAAGAACACATTTAAGGAGAAATGCATTGATATTATTATTGAATTGTTAATCTGTTTATAGAGTTGATTATTTACCCCTTTCATGTGCTTAACTTTGACCTACTTTGCACGTTCTAGATGTTTTCATTAAAGCCTGTAGGTGCCGTATGATCAAGAGCGCACTTAACATATGGTGCATCTTGAGCATTTGTCTGAAATTAATGCAGTTCATAGTAGCTCTCCACACACAAAGTGTGATCTCACAGGGAGTTATAGCACTGGAAAAGGTTTCATGAAATCTACATTTCCCAACCAGTGAGTTCTCCTTTGCTCTATGCCTCCTGTTCTGCTTTTTATGGCATTTTCTTAAACTTTATGCTTCTTTAAAAAGTTATTTTAAGTTGAAATCCCTTTTGGATGAAGAGTATTTGAAAACTTCAATTATGCTGATGTAATTTAAAGATAAATGCCATTTAGAGTTGCTTGACTCAGAGTCTGTCCTGGCAGGAGTTTTACTGGGGGAATGCCATTCAAATGAATTGAACATCAAGATCTACTTAGTGTATCCAGCTGTCTTGGACAAGTGAATTTCCTGAACATATTAAGCATGCATGTCTTACAAATGCCTTAGCATTTGCTTTGCAAATATGTCTTCTTAGGAAGGTTAAAAAGAGAATTGTAAACTGCCTGATTATTTTAGATGTACTTCACTAGCGAAACTACCACTTGTTAGTTATTCACATGTTGAAGAATAAAATTACCTGTTCTTGCCTTGTCCTCCGTCACTTAGGCGAAAAATAGCAAGAAAGCCCAGTTGCAGAAATGCTGAAATCTGAACAGAGTTATTTTCAGCAGAGGTAGTTATGATCCACAATGATCGAAATTATAAGCCATGACAATTCATATCAATATTTTCTCCTCAATGGGAGTCGGAGCTACAGACTGTTGTTTTGTTGTTGCTCTCAGCACAGCTGTGTTCTGCTGCATTGAAAATCCCTTCCCGTTAAGCTAGTTGTCGCGGCAAGTGTTTTGCTTAAAACAATATGAATATGAATCAGTATCATCTGAGTGGTGGCAAAGGTGTGTGAAATTCTGGAACCTCCAGTCTTTCCTTGTTGGATGAATGCTCTCACTTCAGCAGCTCCTCGGTACTCTCCATCTTACTCTCAGGGCAACCTACTCCAGAGAGAAGGAATTGTGATCCTGACTGGCTGTATCATTGTGTGCGGTACGGCATAAGCCTCGAGTGACAAGGCTGGTGGTGGTTCATCCTCACTTGCCCATCCATAGGGTGCTGCAGTATGGAGGTTCATGGCTGGTGCTTCAGTAGAAATGTGGCATTGCCATATCAAAGCATGAGGAAATAATGAGTCAGCACCTAAAGTGGAAACTTGCGTTTAAATTCAGAGTAAAAGAAAATGTGCCCTACTTATGCACCCTTAGTATTCTATATAACTTTCACTTGTTGAGTGATGATTCAAAAAAAGAGCTCTCTAGGTGGGAAAGGGAGAAAAGTGTGTTAAATGTAATCTGATTGTCAGAGTTAACAGGTATCACGAGGAACCTAATAAAATTCAACAAGGGCAAGTGTAGGGTCCTGCACCTAAGGAGGAGTAACGCCATACATGGGTACAGGTTAGGGGCTGACCTGCTGGAAAACAGCTCTGTAGAGAGAGACCTGGGAGTCCTGGTGGACAACAAGTTGATCATGAGGCAGCAATGGGCCATTGTTGCCAAGAAGGCCAGTGGTCTCTTGGGGCACGTTAAAAAGAGTGTGGCCAGCAGGTCATCCTCCCCCTCTACTCTGCCCTGGTGAAGCCACATCTGGAGTAATGTGTCCAGTTCCAGGCTCCCCAGTTCAAGGACAGGGAACTGCTGGAAAGAGTGCAGCAAAGGGCTACAAAGATAATTGGGGGTCTGGAGCACCTCTCTTATGAAGAAAGGCTGAGGGAATTTGGTCGTCTTCAGTCTGGAAAAAAGACGGCTGAGGGGGGATCTTATCAATGCTTATAAATACTTAAAGGGTGGGTGTCAGGAGGATGGGGCTAGGCTCTTTTCAGTGGTGCCTGGTGACAGCACAAGGGGGCAACAGATACAAGCTAGAACACAGGAAATTCTGTCTGAACAGGAGGAAAAACTTCTTTACTTTGAAAGTGGCAGAGCACTGGAACAGGCTGCCCAGAGAGGTGGTGGAGTCTCCTTCTCTGGAGGCATTCAAAACCTGCCTGGATGCGTTCCTGTGCAACCTGCACTAGGTGACCCTGCTCTGGCAGGGGGGTTGGACGTTGGACTAGATGATCTCCAGAGGTCCTTTCCAACCCTACAATTCTGTGATTCTGAGATCATACTTCCACTTGGTTTAAAAATTGAGATATTAATATGCCTTATTTGAATTTGTGTCATTGAAAGGATACAAAATTGAAGCTTGATTATAGCATTGCTATAAAATCCACTGCACCGTTCTTTTGTCTCTTTTGGGGTGTTGTTAAAATCATGCTTTTGTGTACTGGCTTAAAAGGGGCAGGATTTTTGTCTTATTATGTCAAATACAAAAATCTGTTAGCTTAATCTACAGAAATTGCATCTGGGTATTACTCATTTTCATCATACGACAGGAAGTCGCAATGGAAAAGGAGTTAAAATGTTCTTTCCTTTGTGTAGACTACTCTTCCTTGAAATAAATACCTTTTATTTCCACACACCGTCCGCCCTCCCCCC
>VWZL01004231.1:296641-332012 GCA_013396915.1 Stercorarius parasiticus | reverse complement strand
CCCCCCCTCCCCGGATTTCTTAAGCTAATTGATAGCTATTCACCACGTGGTGTGAAATTGTTGGGTAGGAAGAAGAGATGGCGGTTTGAAGGGGAAACATGACAAAGTTTTCAAACACTGTAAGAATTCTTGTAAGCAGTCCTAACAAATCCACTGAATAAATCAGCATGCTGATTCCTAGTATATATCTTTTCTGGAAGCAAGCATAATCAAGAGTGATTATCAATGAATCAGACAGGCTCCACCTTTCATGACCTGCAGGGCTGAGGCAGGTAAGCAAAGGAAAACAGAGGTGGAAGAGAAGAAATAACCTTTTTTCTGATGCACAAAGGCTGATTCATGACCTCCAGATGAATCTGGAAGAAAATAAATTGAGTTCAGCAGTCACATTGCTTTTCCTGGTTTTTTATGGGGAACTTCTCATTGCCACTTCTATAAGTTTATTGATCAGCTTTATGTAGTTCATTAAAACCTGGAACAACACAACACTTGCTGAAGAAACAAAATCTTCTTCCTTCTTTTTTGTCAGACTATTGCGTGTTACCATTACTTTTGGTGTTTTCTGCAAGCTTCAAGACTGAACAGTACAACCTTGTAGATGTAACTGGAAGTCTGGCACAAGCTTCACAGTTCTCAGCCATGATAGTATATCAGCTTCTTGGCCATTAATGTTTGGAGCATACTGCTCCAGAGTAAGCACTGTAGCCATAATATAGAGAGTGGATGTAGGATAACAGGTGCCTATAGCTACCTCTGAGTCTTCCTTTGGGTGTATTTGCAAATGAAAGGTAAGCGCTGGTGGGAATCAGGAGTGGACACTGACCGTTCTGTTTTGTAGTGGGAAAATGATTTCAGTGTTTATTTTGTGGTAACATTTAAAAAGACTGCCAGAACTCCCTTTCCTAAGCACCATATATATAAATTTTAAAAGCAGGGTTTCTTTTAGATTCACCTGCTAGAGCTTTTTAGCTGTCTCCTGAAATGCTGCCTCCTTAATATATTTCCAGGGCAGTTAAGGACACCTGAAGTTAAACATCAAGCCTACTGAGAACAGGTTTTGACTATTTCTCACTTTTTTTTTTTTTAGTTTTTCATGATGTACACATTGAAACAACCGAATTGCAGTACTTCTTTCTGACTACTTTTCCTGCTACCCCTGAGAAACATCACGAACTTGTGATGTAAATAAATAGGGGACTTTCTGCATCCTATTAAATTAAAACTGCATGCTAAAACCACTGCATGCATGTAGTTGCAAGGACAGGCTTAGGCTAGCTTGTGCCCTTCCCAGCAGGCGCAGAAGAGCTGTGGTCAGACGCTTTGGAGAGGGATGTGTGAGGGGAGGAATCGAGTAGGAAGGGAGTGGTGACTGTGCATGTGCTGCCGTGTTTCAGCTCTTAGGGGAAAGATTAAAATGGGATGTTCTGACCCAGTTGCAGCTGGGAGACAGATGTGGAAGACTGAACTCAGAGCTGAGGCTGCATTAGTGTGATGCCACAGGTTTCTAAGCTTAACAAAAAGTTTTGTTATTTTTTTTAAACTGTGAAGTCAGATTTCTTCCATTGGTGGAAACTTCTCATCCCTGTGTTATGAGGGCGTACTTCACAAAACAAGTATTGCTGTGAAGTGCTGAGGATTGCTGGTCGGTGAAGGGATAGTACCTTATAGAGGACTTCAAAGCTCTACTGAGGGAAACAGCACCTCCCATGGCAGTGTCCCCTTCTTAATCATTGGTGTCTGCTTTTTCAGCAAGTGTTTCCTGCTGCATTCAAGGAAGGGGAATGGAAACCAGTCTGTGCCATTTCAAGTTCCACTTGCAGCCTTCTTTCTGGATGCTCTGCAGCTGCTTGTGGTAGGGCAGGGCAGGATGCAGCTTGCTGCGTGGTGTCAGCCTGAGCAATTGAAGGACTATGGGGATCTCTAGGCTCTGCATTTCTGTTCCCCTGCTTGCTCGTAGAAGTCAATATTAAGAAAAAAACATCGTCTTCCTCAAGTGACAGGCTTGAAGCATGTTTATATGTCACCTTACTTCACTTGCTTTTTTTATTGTCTTAATCATGAATGATTCAATATGTATCTTTTCTTGCTCAGTTGAGCTCCACGTGGTTCTTGAGACATTAAATAAAAGCCATGTCTTATCAGTTCACTTCAGCAGCCCATGGATCGGGATGTACATTAGAAAATTGATTTTGAAAATTCTCCCACTCCGATTTATTGCTTACGTTGCTGTCTGCAGTATTTTGTGCAAAATAAGCACCTAAATTAACTTACAAAGGGTAAGTATCAAGTTTACAGTACTTCATGAGCTTAGCTGGGATGTTTGTGAAGAAGCTTGATAGGAAAGTGAGGTGGAGAATGTACCCGTGATTATTTGTCAGTCTGGTGGTCCCACTCGTGTTCAACTCATACATGCATTGCTCAAATCTCCTACACTTGACTAATTGGCTTAGTGGAGAAGTTTTCTGTTTAGTATCCTTCTCACCAGAGAACTTTCCCTCCACTCCTTTTGACTAGAAGACTAGACTCTTTGTGGCTCAGTTTCCAAACACCATTCCTTTAGGGCTGAAGAGAAATTTTATATTCAGGGTTTGCAGTATTTCCTCCAGTTCTGTAGAATTGCAGTAAGCACTTCCAGACAACAGTCTGTGATTAAAACAAAACACATTCTTCTTTATGAAAGAAGAGTTAATTTTCTGTGAAATACTAAGATTAGCTTTTTTGCTTGCCTTATTCAGAATCGTGCTATGTCTCATACAGTGTGATAATGTTTTTTGTTTTCACTAATTTGTGAAATGCTTGTTTAGATATTATGGGTGTGTGCATGTGTTCTTGGTAAGCACTTAATAAACTAGATTGATCTTTTTGGCAAAGGCTGCATTGTGTAGAACAAATTAAACCTGAAATAACAGTTGTTTCAGATTATTTTTCTGAAAGTGTAATTGCATATATTCTTTTTCCTACTGGCTGCTGAAATGGGTTTCCCAATAGTGTTTTATTATTCTGTTTTATTTCAACAATACATATATAGTAGTTTTGTTTCCATTCCACTGACAGACCTACAGCCTCCAGTGGTAATTCTCTACCAGCAATTTTTTGTAATTGTAATAACTATGGAACTTTGTGAAATATAGTGGAAATATTTTTCTGAAGTTTATATACTATAAATAAAATCCCATTCTCTTTTTTCCCTCTGCCAAAAAAGAATGCAAATGGAGATTTTTAAGCAACAAATTGCTTCTGAACTCTCTATGTATTAGAGCATTTCTGAGTATTTTAATATCTGGAGTCTATATGACTTGCTTCTCTTTTAGTCTCCATCTGTGCTTGGACATATGCTGAAATACTTATCAAGGCACTTAAATACATTCCCATATTTTACTCTGTGCTTATGTGCTGTTTTAGCTTTGTGTGGCAAGGGTAAATTGAACTAAACCCCTAAGTTGCCATCCTCAAAGGGATTTAAGAGTCTAATGGTCTGTCAGATGCTCCCCTCTGCGTATGGCTGGTAGCTGCTGGGCCATGGCCGTACCCCAAGGACCAGGATTCCTGAGCACCCTTCAGGGGCTGGGTTACCTTGTGGGACCTCAGGTGTAGCCTTGCCCACAGGCTTACCTTCTGAACGTGTTTCAGAATGCTTTGTAGGCACTTAGGAACTCAGGTCAGGCTTTCAGGCATATTTAGGCAATTAAGTACCATTTAACCATTGGCTTTAGTCAAAAAGGTTTCGTTGGCTGAATTGGCAACTGAAGCTGTTGCTCTTGTGTTCTATCCCTGCAGTAATGCTGAGGGACTGTTAACTGATATGGGTCTTCATTCCTTTACTTGGATCAGATTCTGGCATGGTGCTTTTATTGTTGTCTCTTTATAGGCGTAACAAAACAAAAAAGTTATTAACATTGTAGTTAATAAATATTTAATCTTTTTAAAAAAGATGCCATGCAAGTGGCTACAAAAGAAGCACAAAACTGTTAAAATAGTGTCTTTTGTAGGTGTCTCTCAAAGGATGAGAACAATACAAGCTTGCATGAGATAAGTAAAAAGATGATTCCAGCCCAAGCCTTCCCTGCCTGCCTCTCCATCATCTTTTCTGCTTCCATGCTGGTGTGTTTTTATGCAAAACCAAACATCTTTTGTGTTTAGGGAAAGAAGTAATAGAAGTGTCGGTGTTTGTTAACATATTTGACAAACTATGGCAGGAAAAGCTATTCTTTTTATGTTTTGGCATGAACAATTGCCCTTTTATTGGACCATTAATGCTATTTCAGAGCATCACGCTGTATCCACAGGCAATAATTTAGCAGCTGTTTATCAGGAGCTTTCATAAACCTTTGAATAGTATTATAACATTCAGTAACCCTAACAACAGCATTTCAGAATCTGTGCTGGTTTAAATGGGATATCGGTGAATGTAGTTGTTCAGGGATGCGTGACCCACATAACCTATAAATTTGATTGGAAGTTACAGTGCTGGCATAGGCTGATGGATAGCAGATTAGAGCCCTGATTAACCATGTGATTCACAGGCTGCGAATATATTGTCCTAAGACANTTATTTATTTATTTATTTTATTTCCAGAGCTGAAAAATACTTCTTTGATGAATCTGCTCCTCACCCTAAAGCTGTCTGTCTGTTATTCATCAGAAAGCAGGTCGCAGTTCAGTGAGCAGACGAAAAGATTTTAATAGAAGCTGTGCCAAGGGCTGTAATGCATCATTTTAGGGCCCTAATTACATTACAATGACAAATATCAATGGTGACAACAGCAATAACCTACATCCTTTAATGGCTATGCTGGAAAAGGAGTTTGGGCGCTGCGCCATCAGATTAGACTTGGTTTCAAAACACAGGCCATTAGAAGTCTGTGTGTCCACAGTATTACTGGCCTATAACTGAAGTCCCGTAGAAAGGCCTGTAAATAAATGATGCCTCTCTAAAGCCTGGTCCCATGGGACAAAAGAGGCAAAATTAGATGACCGCAGAAGCAGCCGTGTTTCCGAGGCAACTTTGGCTTTCTGTGCGAGGAACTGGCTGCCTGATTCTATGAAATCATACTTTTTCCTTCTCTTGCCAGTTAGGTTGGTCATGAAAAACCCATTGGCCTGATGTCTAAGACAAAAGAGAATATCCTAAACTGGTTTTCAAATGTAGGGTTTTAAAAATCAGTATGATTGTATAAATGGGAAGTAGACTCATGTCTTATTTTATGTCTGACATTGTACCTTATGCAAAGAAGACTGTTTCCAGGCCCCCTCCAATGGCCGTAGGAATAGGTCTACGGAGGTGCTGCCCTGCGTCATCAGTAGCTACACCTCCAAGTTTTAGGGTGGCATCGCAAGAAACATACTCCCAACTAGCTGCAGGCAGCTAACTCTTTCCCTTGTGTGTTTTGTAGTAAACAATCAAGCTTGTTGCTGTGGTGTATTGTCCCATAAAGTTAATTGCAGAAACAGTTGCAGTGTCAAGGCAGAGGGTACTTTGTGTTTACTATGTGAAAATGTCTGGTTTAAGATTTTTTTGGTACAGAACGTGTAATGTCCTTCCTATCATTTGTGTGCGTATATAGTGTTTTCCTTCATGCCTTCCTGCTGCCTGTGGTCTCCAGAAGTAGGCAGTCCATGTCTTGGTCATGCTGTGGCTCTACGGTCCACTGCTGCTCAGTGGGGCTGTTTCCCTGCTGCCCAAGTGTTGGGGGTGATAAAGGTGATAAACTGTATGCACACCCACGCAGCTGGGGACGCTCATTGTTAGGGGAAGTGAAGACTGTTTTAATAAGGAACACCTGCTTTGGTGTAGCAAGGGCTTCTCAGCTTTGTTGTGGCTGGCCTAGCAGGCCTCTTGCCTCGCTGAGAAATGCTGCTGGGGAACATCTTGGCATCTCTTGAAGCTGTAAGCGAGATCTTTTTTCTCCTCTGTAGGCTGAGCTGGGTGCTGTCTCCATCAACTCACTTTCCTGTGTACAGCATGAAAAGACTCACTGTTCTGCACTCCAGTGGGATTGATATCAAGAGGTTTATTACGGTTGTGTAACTGTTCATACTCCATCATCTGTTTTCAGTTACTTGCAGTTTTTTGGAAGATGCTTTTTAGCTTAACGTTTCCCAGGCTCAGCATCTGCCGGGGGTGAATTTTTGTATAAACACTGAGCAAATATGTTTCAACCACTTTTTGGCCAGGAAAGCAGTAGGAGAGAGACATACTACTTCTGTTGCGGGGTGGGGAGGGAAGTGATCAAAAGGAAAAACATCATAGTTGAAATAGCTGGGATTGAGTACCTTAATTGAGAATAAATGTCTCAAAGTGAGTTGAACAAAATTATTTTTGTTGACTGAGCTATATTCTAGCTGAACTAGAATTCATGGGTTTGATGGAGAAGTCAGTAAAGTTTTACAGCCTGTGTTACTCAGGAGGTCAGATAAGACAACTGTAGCAGTCCCTTCTGGCCTTAAAATCTATGAATCTACAAGCCTGTTAAAATTACATGCTGAATTCTTGCATGGCGGTTCGAGCCGGTTTTATTCTCAGTTCCTAAGCAGTGCAGCAGAGGCATCCAGCGAACATAGCTCTGGTAGGAAAGTGGTCTTCTGCTGAGCACAGCCCGGGCAAAGGCTCCCCACAGGAGCCGTGGGGGACATGGGTAAGGTTGCAGCAGGCATTTGAAAGATGGGTAGGAGGAGTTTTGCAGCAGAGGAAAGCATCGCATGCCTTCTTTTTACTAAATGGCAGGTAAGAGGGCTTTCAGCTCAAGTCAGGACAGCAGCATTTTAGAGTTTTCTTTTCATATGAAAAAGCCTCGAAGAGCAGGATGTGTAGTTTTCTCTTTGGTTGTACAGCACTCAGGAGATTCCTTTAAAAAAAAAAAAAGGGCAGCATGTCTGGGACTCAAAATTTGGAAATGACTAAACTAATGGTGCTTGAACCACTTACAGCACAGGTACTTTGGAGCTGTGCATTGTATTATGGTCTACAATTCCTTATTCGAATATTGTTTCTCATGTAATGCTGTACTGGATCGTGCAGCCTCTCTGGCTGAAGCTTAGATGCACGCATCTTGTTGCTTCTTGTACTGCTCTGTGTAACAAGCAGTTCATATATCTCTGTGACAACTAGTATAGCGAACACCGTCTATTTAAAGGGGTATTTAAGTTTTACATTGTGGGATATCTGATATTATAGGCACATGTAGACCTTTGAAATTAGCAGGTAATTTAGCTTTGTGGCAAACAGAACATATTCTCAAGTGTCCTTTAAGGAACCCATGCTGCCAAATAAACAGAAAAAGGTGTAGTAGATGAACGTAAAAAATGTTTCAAAATGGATAACTTTAATAAGATGAGGACTTGCATAAAGAGTGAGGACCAGTGAGAAGATACTGGGACCACGTAACACAGAAATTGCTGTATAAATAGCCTAGTGGAGTTTAGATGGATTTCAGAGGAAAGAAGAAATTGTATTGCAAAGTAGTGTGTGTTAAGTCGAGTGTATCACAGTATGCACAAGGGGGCAGAGTTAGTTTCACATGTGCCCTTACCTCTAGCGTACCATGTCTTCTGGTTACGTAGCTGTGTAACTGTAACATTCCTTGAACCCAGATTTATTTTATAAGTGGTTCTGGCTTTTTTACTGATTGTTCTGAGCCTTTCTGTCCTGTAGGTTCTTTTCCAAGCATTTGCAATTTAGGAGGCTGCATAGCAAAAAGGCTGGAAGGGTTGCTGTTAAAAGAAGGAAGCCTAAATGGCACAAGTTTGTATGTCTTTGTCATACAGTTAGTGACTTTGCAAGAGGAAGAGTATTCTGTCCTACTATATAATGAGGATCTGACCCTGGTTACAATTTATTATAAGAAAGTTACAATTTATTGTAAGAATGTCTATGTGTATTTAAATAGTCTGCTTCTGGAGCTGTATTTCTTGTGTTATCTCTCCAGATCTTCTCTGTCTGTATTGAGATTTGCAGATTAAATACACAGAATAAGAATTGATCTTCGGGATGGAAATAAAACATTGTGTATTATTCATTTCTGATCACAATTGCAACTGAAAGTAACTACTATTAACCTTGGGTTTGATAGCTGCATAAATATGATACAAGACTGCAGTATCCCTTTCCGAAATATGTGCTGGAATGATTATCAGTGAAGTTGTATACTGTGTTGCTAATTTTCTCGTGATATGCAGTGTTAGTATAGAAGTAATTGGCTTATTTGTTCCCTTCGCTTACAGTGGCATTGCTGTAATTTGAAATGATCCTTCTTTTTGCCTCTTAGGCAAGAGCTTAGTTCGATACACAGTATTTTTTATGGTTTTTGTTACATCTCCGGAAGAATTTTTTTTTAAATGCCCTTGATTGCATTATCAGAATTAAGTTTTCTTTGTGTCTGTTCTAAACTGTGTTTCTTAAGGAAAACTTTTTAGCCAGAAATTATTAACTTTCTAGGTATTGTTGAGTCGGTGTCCACATACTTCTGTTATTTTGACAACCTGTCCTGGTTAGAGGATGACTAGAGATGAAAAAAACCCAAACAAATGTATCTTCTGTGTTCATGGGTGACCATTGCATCTGAGAATTCATATGATCAAACTTCTTTCTTCTTGTCACTTTCAGGCAGAAATTGTCAAGAGGCTGAACGCTATATGTGCACAAGTCATTCCCTTCCTGTCCCAAGAGGTAGGTGGTCATTTGTGGCAGTGCTGATCTGAACGGTTGCCTCATCACATCTGTTACAAAAGTGGGACTTTGTGTTGAGGCTGTTTCTTTATGAATCTCTTGGTCCTTGTAGATGACTTTCCACTGTGGTGTTATCACTGTAACGTCATTATCTTCCACGAGTCTATTACGATATCATTTGAATATATTTATGAAATGGAATGTGTTGTAATGTGCTGAGCAAAATTTTAGTCGTTTAAATGTTGTTTAAATTTAGTTGCATGTACAATGCATTTTTTCTTACAGTTATGACTTTGTTGGTCTGAAATCAGAGGTTAGCTTGCAAAAATGCTAGAAAGACATGATTTGTGGTACATTCTTGGCGGCAGGCATTAAAGCTCGGCAGAAACTTCTATATTGGTACACCAACTAGCGATGTTCAACACAGTAGGCATACAAATGCAGCTTTTTTTCTGTCTTTTTTTTCTCTCTACATCCCAGATTACTTATTACCTTAAATCCTTTTATGTTTTCTGTGTATTTGGGGAATACAGACAGAAGATTGAAACTCGCTGTGAGCTAATTTCTCTAAGCACTAATTTTCTCTGAATTATGATTTGCTGGTATTATCTTTAGCGCAATGTAGATGCTTTGAGGGGCACTGGGATTTGGGGGAGTTGGTGGGAGCTAGCGAGGGAACCTTGGAGCCACAGGCATGTGTGAAGTAAAATGAAAGTGTGGTTCATGAAAGGAGACCTCGGGTGCGTGGCGGCTTCCCCTGCACACCACGCTGGAGGAGAGGGGCTGGAGACTGGGTTCTGCTGGCACAGGCTGGCATGCATCTATTTAATGCATGGTTTCATTTCAGTAGAATCTGTAGCTGAGAAGTCAAAGCTGGAAGGTGGGTTTCTGTGCATTGCATCCGTAAAAGATCATGCCTGAGAACATGCTGCGACTCTTTCTCCTACCTTTTCAGTTGTTCCATAAAGCACTTTTCGAGAGAGCTGCCCATTGTGCTGCAAACGAGAGGCTGTGTGCTGGGTATTAGCATCCAGCTAATGCGCCGCGCATCTGCACGCGGGTGTGCGTCTGTGTGTGTTTGCAATGAGAATAACGCTACCAAAACTAGAACCTGACAATGTTTGTGAGTGCTGCTGTACTCTCTGCTTATAAAGATGGATTTGTGCAAACTAAATGATGATGTGTAATGATCTAGTTACATCGCTGGGGGACCAGAATTCAAGTCCTGCATGGATCTAAAATAAGTAGCTGTTGATTTTGTACTTTGCTACAGAGTCTCTATACATCTGGTTACAGGGTTTTACTTGCAAGGCAGGAATAGCACAGCATATAAAAACGAGGTGTAAACCTGATTCATACTCATGCTAAAGTGAGCACTAAAATGACATGATTTTGTAACAAAGGCAGAGGTGAGTACTTGGCAGGCAAAGCTATGATCTTGGCAAAGACGTGTGATCAGCATTTCCACAACAGAGACATCTTTAGAGTATGTGATACCATGTTTAGAAACTTTGCACCAGTATACTACTGCTGGTACTGGTACTGCTATTTTCAGCTGAAATGCTAAACAAAATTTTCTTACCCTACACAAGTGAGTCACACTGCTCTGCTTGCTCTGCTTCCACAAACCCACCCCATGTGCTTTCTTGCAGTAGGCGTTTCTTGCCAATTAGACAAGCAAAGGGATTACATGGGCTTAGAATACGTTTGAAGAAAGATGTGTTTGATTCACAGTGACTGATAGATTTTGGCCTTTGATTTTGGAAACCCTAGCCTTCACCTCCTCTACATGCTCATGTGGAACTTAGAGAAAAATAAAAAAAAAGGTAAAAAAAAAAAAAGAAAAAAATGGCGGTAGGTTTTTGAACTTTGATGTTAGTGGCATCCCACTCAGGTGAGCACGGGCTCTGTCCTTTTTCTCTGCTCCATATGCATCGTGCTCTCCTGTCCCTGGAGCTGAATCGCCCTGGAGTCACTCTTCTGAAAGGTGATTGATACTAGTACAATGTAAGTCCCTGCCTTAGAGGGAGGACCCCTGTGAAGGCTGTGCTTTGTACTTCCTTCTTTTCTTCCATCATGAAGAATCTCCCATGTGCTCACATGCTGTAACTTGGGAACTGTGAGCCGAGGGATCATAGTTTAACCAACCGCTGTTCAACAATCTCCTGGCCATCAAGCTAGGCACGGAGAGCAATTTTCAAGTAATTCTGGACTTGGCCATTGCAGTAGCTTGTCATTAATATGCTAGTTGTAAGAAGTATATGGGGAGACAACTGACATGATCCAGATTGTAAATTTAGAAAATGGTGGTGTCCCACTTCTGTCATGGGTACAGTACTACCCAGTGTTAAGTACTTAAGCGCGCCAGCACCAGCGTGCTTAATTACTGCTGTTTACTTTGTTAGGCTTTAGATCAGAGCTTTGAGTTAAGCAGTTTTAGATCTCAAAACAGCTCTTGTACAGCTTCTGTGCGTCTGCTTTTTAAATCTGTGGCCCATAAAGTTTCCTTCACCTGTTTGCACGTCTCATTTACCAAGTCTTACAGCTCCTCCTCTGTGCTTGTTGCATGATGTCAAAGCTCTTTGGGCTATAGAGGAGATGGAGAGGTCAAAAGAAGTTCACAACTTCAGCGTTTTTACGTGCACTGACAAAGACAAAAGGGAGCACTTCCAAAAAGCCAGTGTACACATTCATCTCATATGGAGGCAAGTGTGCTTTTTAAAAAGTTCACCTACCAAGAAGGGAAGGGGATTAGATGACAGAGAGGGACTGAAAGGGGAAGCACAAAAAAAACTTTTCACGTGTCTTGACAGTGTCACCGATAGTGATTGTTTTCATATTGGGATTAGGAAAATCTTGGTAATTCTTTGACCTCTGTTAGTGGAAACATTTAAACCAGTTTATATTGGCATATGCTGATGAGGCAAAAGAGAACTGATTTGAGTATTCTGCTAGTCTTGGTTTCTGTCTAATTTGTGTCTTTAAAAAGTGAGTCTTAAATGGAAGCCTCTTTATTTCATCATCTAGATTAATAGAGAATTGAATTGCAGCATGCTTTTGCTGTTTATGCATTTTGCATACAGTCTAATTGTGGAATAGTGGCTGAAAAATGTGATCAGGCTCCTTTGTATTGTGCCTGAGGGAAAAATGAACAAAATACAGTGGTTACATGCACTGATGGCAACATTATTGCCTCATAATAGCACCAGGTTAACTTGTCTTATTGCTTGTTAACTTTGTAAGGAATCAATGGCTTGTGATAACTCACTTAGAAGTAAGAAATTGTGGCCAAAATCACTAGAGATCTCATGAAAAGGATGCAATTATAATACATCAACCTACTGTCTACTAGTGCATGTTTTGTTTCAGGGGGCAGCGCAGTAAAGTATTCAGGAAGTTCTCTAGACTTCAGTCAGTTTTACTGTGCTGTATGTCATCTAAGCACATACTGAAAATAAAGTTCCTAGCATGCCTAAATATGCAGCCAAGTGGTGCCTGGTTTTCACATTGACTCTGACTTAGGCAGACTGAAAAACAGCACCAAGAGGTACAAGCTTCCCATGTTGATAGGAGTGACTTTGTGATTGAGGCATGAGATGGACCTCAGGAGTTATGTGTGTTCAATTTCTGCTGTGGTTGCAGGCTTCCTGTGTTGCAACAGTCATTTGCCACCCCCTTGTGATGTTGTGAGATACCAGTGTGCTCAAGTAGTTCCTATTGCATAAGGTGAAGGGGGTGCCTGCAAGGCATACTTGGGAGGTTGTTACGACTCAGTTGATGTAGTTTTGATCTGCTGCAGCTGGTACAGATAGTTTGATGTTCACATCATCCAATGATGTAGCCAGTAAGATGCAATTAATTTTGGGTCTAAGGCCGTAGATCATGCCCCTGCTAATTTCTGCTGCTTCTCCACTGAATTTACCAGTTGCAGCGCAGTGTGACACTTGCACAACCCTGTGGCTTTCGAGCTGGGGCTGGTTCCTGTCTGGTCAAAGTGGTGTGTGTGCCTGGCTGCAAGCTGTGGCTATCATTGTGTGGCCCTGTGGGTTGTCAAGTGCTGAATGTCCTCACATGCTGGATAGTGGTATTTGTTTAGTGTGGCTGGAGGTACTCATATACCACGGCTACCTTCTTTTGAGTAAATATTGTCTGTCTTTATATTAGTGAGACACACGCAAGCTGGCCGATTTACAGCTAACGATGTAGTTCTGACAATCTGGAGCTCAGCACAACCTGCAAAAGCTGCTTGAGAAGCCAGACAGATGTTCACGGTATTGTCCCCTGTCAACTTCCATGGAAGCATTACGTAGGCTGGAGGAGGCTGTAATAAACTTTTTTCAGAAGGTGCACTTTCTGTTCCAATTGCCAGTGAACTAGCTAATAACAAGCTACGAGGATTGCTCTGTAATAGGGATCTGCAGTTCCCTGTGCAAGATAAAGTGGTCAAATATACTTAGCAGTACAATAAAATGCCAAGCACTGGCATGCATACGCACAGACAAACATACAAAAAAGAAACGCTGCATGCAGTCCTTTCCTTTCAAACACTTTAATATTAGTTGATGGTTTTCCTTTTACAAGATAGATATGGGCCATAATGTGTTTGCTCTTCTCTGTACATGCATTCCCTAGAGGTGCTTGTAAAGTTCACTAAATTTGGATGAAGACCATGAGGTCCATTATATAGAAGCAGAGCAGGAGTCCTTACGTGCTGTTCAAAAGGAAGTAGTTGCTGGTGGTAGAGATGTAAGAGGCTGAGAAGACAAAATTATTTTCCCCCATCTTGCCCCAGACTAGAGCTGAAAGAGTAAGTACGAGGAAGCTGTCAGATATGTGTAATCCTTATACCAAGAAAGGCATTTTATTAGCAATTTATGCATATATTGTATTGGTAATAACGTTCTATGTTTTTACAAAGTGGTTATTATACCATGTCTGACTTACAGTGCCTAGGTGCAGCGAACGTGCTGGTCCCTTTTAGTTTCCTAAGTGTGTGCTGTTCTTCACAGTAAAATGTGTGTTTGCTCTCCAGTTCTCACTAGTGTTTTTGGCACAGCCTCGTCTCATTGTGCTGTCTCTAGATCAGGCTTTTCAGAATGGCAGCGCTGCAGCTCTCAAGGAAGACCCAGGTCTGTACTCCCTCTAAACAGATCATACAACAACAAAATACCATGAATAAAACCTAGCAGAGCCCGCTTCTTTCTGCAAACTGAATTGTTCATTGAGTTTTGCTCTGGATGTTGTTGGCAGGGCTGGAGACAGGCTGGAATTAGGCGTTTTTTTAGCACCAGCATCTGTGCATGAGCACCAGGGGAATTTCGGCCACTCAGTTGCTGTCAGCACAGCTCCCGGGCCATTAGGAGCTGCGGGGAGCTCTGACATGGTATAAAAAGCCCAGGTATTTTCCACCATGCTGTAATGCCTGTGCAGGAGCCAGGGCCAGGTGGCAAGACAATGTGGTGAGACAACGTGATGGTGAAAAAGTCTTCAGCCTTCCTGTGGTCTCTGTTGCTGCTACCCACCGTGAGACTGAAAGGAGGTGATTTTCCAACACAAGGCAAATGCAGACACACCGCTCATTACAGAAAGCAAAAAGGGGTGAAGAGGAGAGACAGGGAAGAAGCTAAAAAGGAGAAACGATACTAGTCTGCGTGACAGGCGGGGCAGGGTATTGAGTTCATTGCTCTGGCCTGTTAAATGCAATGCAAAATACTGTTTTCCCATAACTGAAGAAAATGGGTCTGTTATTTGCTTGTGTGCACAGAGGACTAGCATTAAATGTGTGTGAAAGCTGCAACCCTGTGTCTATATTCGGTTGGGAAAAAAGTAACCTTCCCCCCCCCTCCCCGTGTTGTTGCTGTTTTTGCTTGGCTGTAAATCGCTGTGTGATCACTTGATGGGCAGGCTAATGCGTAGTGCTTGGTTTTAACATAATGCTGCTTGTTACCGGCGTGCTGGCCGGGGAAGGCGTTCAGGCAGGCGCTAAGCATTGGAGCCATGCATCCTTGGGTACCAGCGATAGCTGGGCCGGCCAGATGCCATTCCTGGTGCCCATTTGGGCTCTTTCTCTGCGTGTAGAGTCCTCCACCCCGTTACCAGAGCCGGGGTCAGTAACGTGGAGTCCTCCACTGTGTTACTGGAGCCGGGGTCAGTAACATGAAGCCCCTTGCTTGCCCCAAGTTCAGAAACGCCGGGGAGCAGGTGGTGGGCTCTGCCGTGCCATGGGGCGACTCTGCATCCACTGGAGTGTGGGGCTTGTGCCTGCGACTGGAGATAGCCCCAGGGTCCCCCGTGGGGTTTTCGGGGAGCTGAGTTCGGTTGCTGCGGCGAGGTGGAAATGAAGTGATGGAGAGGCTAATTACAGATCATCTATTTTGGGTCTTTTGCATACTATGCCACTGAAGATTAAATCAATGTTAAAGCAGCTAGCAACGGGCGAGTTTTAATTGTCTCTACCATACCTAATTTAGGTTCAGCTTTACAAGGCCCATGGGTTTTCTCTTCTCTGTGAAGGCATGATCCCAAACCTATTAGAATCAATGAAAGATGCCTTGTGTGGATGCTTAGGGAATTTCTGTCTTACAGTGCTTTCCAGCAGAAATCTTAAAGTGAGATTTTGGTACTCTACCCCTCCACCTTCTCTTCCCCTCAGCTGGGAGAAAAATAATGTTTTTCCCAAATACTCCTTAGAGCCATTCTTTGTATGTTTGTTGTAAATGAAAGGAAAACATTCACATTCTTGTGGAGTTGACTTATTTTTCCAAAAGCTGGATGAATATTGGCATAAATTCTACATAACTTTGATATTTTCAGGATGGCTTTCTGTAGGTCCCTCAGAAGTTTTTTTTCTTCTCCTGCCTGTAGCCCTTGGAACAGGATTTAAGTAAATGGGTATTGGAATTGAAAGCTTATATATACAAATCAAGAGCTTGGTTATTTTCTTTACCTCAGCGCAAAAAGCATTGCCTAGGAAATGGTAGGAAATCAAAGACAACTGTAAATTTCGTAGTAAATAATGTTATTTTTAATAATTGTAAAGATTTTTAAAACCCATTTTTTTGGGGTTTTTTTGATGATTTGATGAAAAATGCTATGACCCATATGTGGTGTGGCTGACCTTCACCAGAAAATGGTGGTGTAATTTTTATGATCGCCCCATTGCAGTACAGAGCCACATGTCACTGGGCTTTCAGCTACGTAATCAATGAAAGCTGTACCTGTCCTTAACATGTGATGACCTGGAGATGATAATACATTGTCAGGAACTTGAGGCTTGAGTATCGTAACTTCCTTTTTACTGGTTATCTGTGACGGTGATACACCACTGCATTTTTTAATTTATTTTTTTTCTGAATGCCAAGAATACGTTTGCTCGTGTTTCACCTGCCTTTTGTCCTTTACATTGTCTGCTTATAAGTGACCGATTTGGTTTACGTTAGCACTGTAGCTTTACAGAACTCTAAATGGGACTGCTGTGATTCTGTTTGCAGCAGTATGTTATTTGCTCTCCTGGCATTTCCTTTATTTAATTCTTCTTTGCTTAAAAACAAACAAACCTTAAAACCATTTTCTTCCTTCCAGGAGTGTTTCCAAATTGCCTCCTTCATTATTTGCATTTATCCATTTTTCATAGTTGAGGTCAGCTTTTCTTAGAGTTACGGGTGGATTTTTAGGCTTGCTTTTCATCACCCCAAAGGCTTTTATGGGAGAGAATTTATAAGAGAAAATGCTATTTTTGTTTGTGCATTGCACTGAGAACCGGCAAATCTGAGACTGAGGAGCCCCTGTGGTAGCAGAGCCCTTCCTTACAGCGCCCTCTCCCAGCAGGGCTCACGGTGCTGCCTGGGGCGTCTTTATGATGCTCTTCACCTGCTCTTAGTGTTGGAAGAAGTCTTGAAGGTTTGGGTTTGCATAAAAACCTTATTTTGTGCAGCTTTCTGCCCCTGCTAAGAATGCATGGGAGGTGTTTCTGTGTGGTCGGTACCTTGGCTCTTCTCTGCCCGTGTATGCAGGCATGGGGGGCAAAGTGGAGGCTTTAAGAGCCCCCCTCTGCCCTTTCCTTAAACTTTGCACCAAAGAACAGCTAGACGTTGGTTTTGATACAGAGCTGATGTTTCATCGTTATGGTTTCAGCAGCCCTTGAGGTAGGCAAGAGCTCATTCGTCTCTTGCTTTAACCTGTGGCTGTAAATCAAAGACGACTCACTCCCAGAGCCAACCCACTCACTGTTCTCCCTGAACCCCCTCCTTGCACCAATTTGTTGTGTGTGAACCTGATCCTGGGAGGCTGGCTCTGCAGATGAATTTGCCACCGGTGGAGCTCTGAACAGCGGTGGACCTGTTTGCAAGATGAGGACCTTATTTTATTTGCAGTTGATGTTTTCAACTAAATATCAATCAGTTTTCAGCATACAGCAATTTTGCATTTACTGCAGGGATACAGTATCACTCAAACTGAGATAATATAACCACTGAAGCTTGTAAAGTGTGTTGTTAATTAGACCATGTGTTTTTGATGGACTTTTTAAAGCTATTAAAATTTACATGTTGGGGATTGAAATAATTAGTTCTCTTTCACGTGTTTGACAGAATTGTGAATGGCATTTTAGATTTCTTTCTTATGGTTGAGCTGCTTTGAAATGTACCTAGAAGGAGAATCTGTATATCCTTCAGTGATGTGGGTGCCATGCGCTTGTTGAAAATACATACCTTTCTTTTTCAGTACGCTTTTTCAAAAAAAAAAAAAGTTTCCTTAGCTGTAAGGAAAAGTGGCTTGCATTTTAAGTTGGCGTGCAAATTCAAGAGCACACTGTACTGATGAACAAAAGAAAGACAGTTCCCCGTTTAGCCAAGCTGTAAAATAGCTCTTTGGGGAGCAAAGGTGTAACTTCTGGCAAGTAATAGCATAAAAAAAATCCTCCCCTTACCTGATACTCTTGCAGATCAACACAGAATGTGACTGCTTCTTAGAGAAGAGTTATTTCAAGCCCTGCATGTGTTTGAAAAGCAAGGAAAAAAGGTAAAAGGAAGCATCTGTACTTCATAATTTATAAAATAAATAATTTTTTTCTGTTTCTGATCTTCATTTACAGCACCAGCAACAAGTGGTGCAGGCTGTGGAGCGTGCCAAGCAAGTGACCATGGCAGAACTGAATGCAATCATTGGGGTATGTGGTCTTTCTGTTTTAGCTCTAATAGTGTTTGTAAATAGCTTTTCTTTTCCATTCTCTCTTGTATGAACCCATTTCCATCAGGTGGGCAGAAGCTGTGGGCAGTTCAGTAGCTTGATCTTCATAAAAGCTGGTTACTACATGAAAACTTTTGCTTGCACTGTGCGGAGAAGACTAACGGGGTAATTAATGTCTGTGTTGTATCCATTCCCTGGAGCTGGGTCAGTATCTGGGTTTTTTTTTGCTGTCCTTTTTAAGTAGCATTGCTTCTGTTGCATACTGCATGCTAGTCTGCTTCTGTAGCCGCCGTAGCAGGGAGCCTTCATATGACAGTCTGTGCTGTAGGAGAGTTTTTCCCATCCCTGCTGCCCACGTCTTTTTCTGGGTGGTGGCTCAAGACTGAATATTCACCACACTATTTATTTTTACATTAAAAAATAGCTGTCACTTTTTTAAAAAAAAAAAAAACAAAAAAAAAAAACCCAAACAACAACCAACCAAAACTGATGGCAAAATGACTCGTCACCAGTGCCCTCATAGACGCCCTGCTCCAACTCATCTAAAGATATGGGTGTGCGGAGCCCCTCTTGTAAAAGCTTTACTGCCGGTGGCATTAGCCTGATACAGCAGTCCTGTGAGGTTTTATGGATGTGGGCAGCCCCAGTGTTTACATTTTACAACTGGAGAGGAAAGGCATAACAAGGAAAGCTATGGCTGTTCACACTACATAAAATAAAGGTGAGAAGTCATAGCTTAATAGCACATTATTCACATGTATAATTATGCAGCTGGTGCAAGCAGTTGTTTAAGTTATTCTAATGAAGACACTGCAACTGTACTTCCCATCTTCTGCGCCCTCCCAAATGCTTTTTCTTTTGTGTATAGATTATACATAAAAGTCTTTTCCTTTTTTTTATTCAGTGTATCAAACACACTTTGAAATGCTAATTATTCCATTTACTTTCATTAAAATTCAAATTGCTGAGTGAAGATGTGGATAAGGGTCGCCGAATAATCAATCTGAAGTGAAGATATTGCTTCAATTATGCCTCTGTCTTTTAACAAGGAAATCAGAACTCTCTGATCATTGCTGATGGTAGTGTAGAACAGCGGTCTGATTGTAGCTTGTTTTTAATAGGCTGTTTCTAACTCTATTTTGTATCCCTCTGACCAGAAGAAAACACTGGTAGTCAATTAGAAGATATAAATGGAAAAGAGTAACCTTTATTTCCTCTGAAGTGCCCGTTAGAAAGAAGGGGGTGAATTGGAGCGAGTCGTGTAGAATCATGAATAACATTTGTTGTACGTCTTTTACGCTCCAGTGGGGAGAGTGGGAGATGAATAATTTCCCAATTAGTTTTCATTACCTAACCAAAAATATTGCCTTCTATTAGCATTCTTTGCATAAAGTAAGTAGCTAAAGGTTGGCTTCTTTGTTAAAGAAGTTTTTATATGTGTGTGCTGGATGTGTACACGTAGGGTGTGTATATATGTGGACATACCGTTTTGTGTTTGTGTGTACGTGCACACACGTGTATGAATACCTCATGGTCTGTGTACGTTTTTGCCATTCACCTTTGTGTGTATGAGGGAGACTGCGAAAAGCAATTTGCTTTAAAATAAGGAATAAGTTGATTGATGTAAAATATGTGATGTTATAGATACTGGCTGTTGCGCTCGTTATTTAAATTTATCCTGCTTTCACAAACCACTAAACCACACAGAATAAATACAAACAGACTAGACACTTATCTGGGAGCCTGGCAGTAACTTCTGTTGGTGTTACCCCACCAGACAGAAGTAAATTTTCTGTTTTGTTTGTTGCTGTCTGAATTTATCTCCTCAAGTCAATTGAAATTCTATTGCCTTAAATTTTCATAACATCTGAATTTTGGTTTTGTGCATTAAAATGGGACAGCTCTCACCTCCCTCACAAGACTGATTTTTACTTTGCTTTATTGGCTTTTTTCACTCTCCTGTTTTATGTTGACTTAGGAAGTGCTGTTTGGCCCTCTCTTTAGTTTTAGAGAAACAGGAGCAATACGGACTGAAAATTTTGTGTTCATCAGGTTTAAAGAGAAGTGATCTAACCCAATCTTTAAGACATTCATTAAAAAAATGGAATAAATAGGATAGCAAGTTATCAAAAAAGCTTAAGTTCTGGTTGCATGAATACCCACAATAATGTTATGTCTGCACATAGAGAAAATGTAGCATGGGACTGAAAAAGGCTTGTCAAGTGAATACCAATGTAAAGTGAATACCAATAAAAATAAAACAAAAAATGTAATTAGAAATCATGGCTTTTCTATATCTCTAATTATGTTGTCTTATATTATTTTGCTGTTTGATAAGTCTGACAGAGTTTGTGTTCTTTTAACCCCAGGATATTTTAAAAGCTTCCGAAGTTTGTTTGCTCTCTACAGTTTTTTAAAAATATATCTTTTAGTTACCTATTGAGCTGTGTATCGGGTGAAGACAGAAGCAGTATTTGAGTTTTTGAAATACAACTGTAGTTTAAGTTTCTCTGTGTTTTGGGGTGCCCTATTCCATTCACCTCACTCACGCTAAACCCCTTTGGTTCGAACGGAAGAACGCTGTGTTTGAGTTTAAAATGGATCTTACCAGAATGGAGGATGGCACAAGAAAAGAATCAAACGTGCGCAAATCACGTCTCTCTTTGTGTTTCACATGTATATATTTTTGTAGGAATGTGCTCTGATTTAATGGAATCTGATGAAGCACCTTTTAACTTTGCAATATTATTCTATCTTCATTGGTAAATGAACCAAATCACTGATCCGTGCGGTTTAAATGCAAAATACTGAAGTGAGCCTGGAACCCAGAGAGACTGCTTGTTCTCCTGACAATAAACTAGTTGTGTTTAATGGAATGAAGCACAGTTATAATGACTTCTTTCACAGGTCATGTTCAGTTTAAAACTGTTGACAGGCTGAAACAAGTTAAATATCATTTATCTTCTTCTGGAGAAATGCAGAGAGAAAAACTAAACAAAAACTAGGTATCATAAGCATGCTGCAGGACTGTAAATCTGCAGGCATCCAGGCTCCACATCTGGTGTTTGCCGTGGACGGTATGGTACAGCATTCTTGCTTGGAGTGATTTGTAGTGCAGATCCAGAGCTCCTTTCCAGGTTGGGTGCATTAGGATGAGCAGTGTCATGTATCCGGTTGATCTTGTCGCATGTGATAGCTGCCGTGTTTTTAAATTACAATCTGCAAGATCACACTGTTGGAACAACAACACACAAATTGTAGCCTTAAATCAGTAATATGATCTAATTAGGAATGATGTTTTCATTTCCTGTATTATTAAATTGAGTCATCTAACTATCTTAAAATGTTTGGGCTTGGGTTTTGTTTTGTTTTTGTTTTTTTTTTTTTTTGTTTGTTTTCTTTTTTTTTTTACATCCATTATAGTACATAATCGGAACATGCTGTGTGAATGTGGTTACGTTTTAATAAGGGAACCAGGGAATTAACTTGTAACTTTATATGAATTTTATCAGAGTCTGGTTTTTTTTCCCTCTTTTTAAAATACTCAGTTTTCAGCTGCAGTTGGGTAGTAAGGCAGAAATGGAGGCTACTTGCTTGTGTGCCTGTTTATCACATGGAGAGAGATAAATGTACCAAAAACTTAAGAACAGGTATGTGATGGTGTTCAAAGAAAATGCAGTTTAGCACAAGAAATGCTGAACCTCAATTTTTAGCAGTGACATTTTAATGATAGGAAGTCTGCAAAATTATTTGCCATCAATTGTGAAGGCAATAACAAGCCTTGGTGGTTTTTCACACCCTCTGTGTTAAGTGCTTTCAGAATGACAGCGTAAACTGTGTTGGAGAACTCCAAGGAAGTAAAACTGATTAAAATGTTCATGCTTGAATGGTGCTGATGGAATAGTTCATTTGGACTTTCTCTACCTCCTGCAGCTCAAGCTGAAATATTAAAATTCAGTGGATTTAAATCTCTCTCCCCTCAGCTCAGGAAAAAAACATTACATTTTAATAGGTTTTAAACTCATAATTCATTGGTTTGGAGCAGCACTATTAAATCTATTTAAATATTACTTGTATTACTAAGGAAATGATTTAAATTATTTTTCCTTTACCATTCTATACATCTTGAGTGAAAAAAATGGCTTTGGTTTAATTTTTAAGCATTTTGTTTTATTATGTCACTTTTATTATCTTCTTTAAAAATAAGCAAATGGCAGTTACTGGAAGAAAGGACTCCTTCTGTATTGTTACATATAATCATCAAGCTATAAAGTTCCCTCTTTAATACACTGCTTGTCAAAATTTCTACCCCGCATTTGAGGCTGAGGTGCTTGTTTGACCCATCTCAAAAGGTGTGTAATTTTTGGTTGCTTTCAAGCGAGTAGTCCATTTTACCGCTGTGGAGAGCAACGCCTGCTTTGTAAAAATAGCGGTATGCTGTCACAGGCACAGAAACCTTTGAAAGTGGTGCGGTGCAGGTAAACGCACAGGAGTTGTAATGAAAACTTGGCATCAGTGCATGTTGCCACTGCCGTGGCACCACTGGTCCAGGGCTCCTGCCGCCAAATGCTGAGGTGCTTTTTTGCATGGATGTAAAATGTCCAGAGGAATCTCCCCACTCCTCACACAGGGTGAGTTNTAGGCCCCCTTCAGGTACTGGAAGGCTGCCATAAGGTCTCCGTGGGGCCTCCTCTTCCCCAGGCTGAACAGCCCCAACTCTCTCAGCCTGTCTGCATAGGAGAGGTGCTCCAGCCCTCAGATCACCTCCATAGCCCTCCTCTGGACCCGCTCCAACAGGTCCATGTCCTTCTTGTGCTGAGGGCTCCAGAGCTGGACACAGTACTCCAGGTGGGTTCTCACGAGAGCAGAGTAGAGGGGGAGAATCACCTCCCTGGATCTGCTGGCCACGCTTCTTTTGATGCTGCCCAGGATCTTCACACACACTTGCACCGTGAGGAAGAGCGAGGGGTTTTTAATTGAAGTGCAGCTTCAGTGCAGCTGAGGGGGAATGTTTTGATTCCAGTTTGTACGGCAAAGTCGTTCCTGCCAAGGTACAGGAGCTTCAGGGAGGATGGGGAAGGGCGGTAGAATGAGCAAGTGTGTTGTAGCACAGGGACAACAGTCACTTGTCTCTTCGGGCTTTCTGTATTGCTTGTTCAAAGATGTATTAAGCAGTAGTTGAAGCTTAAATGCTGTAAAACAAGCTGTCCACCTGCTGTATGTTGTACACAAGTTGTTACAGTGGGAAGGTGGCAGAGGAGATTGACTTAACGGGTACGTGCTTTGAGCTGTGTTTATTTGTGTAACCTAAAGAAATGCTGAAATTCATTCCTGCCTGCTTAGTTACTCTTGATTGCTGTTTTTATGTTGAGGATGTGTGATGATAGTGTGATGAGGATAGGATGATAGTGGCAAATTTTTTGATGCAGTCTAGTGCCTGAAATTGAGAAGTAGAAGGAATTGTAGATATAGAAAACTGTTGGGTGAACACTTTTGGTTTTGAATTATTTATCTGTGACTAGGTTAAAGACACCTTGTTTTTTTGGAGGAAAGAGATGTTTCGTAGGGATTTTTCTTCTTCTCCCCTTATTCCCAGGTGCCAGCTTCAGAGAGCGCCTTGCAGGTGAGGCATAATTTAAATCAATTTCTTCCATATGCAGCATTATCCTGATTTAAAAAAGCTAAAAATGAGGTACAGGATCTTTTTAGGGATTTTTGAGGGAATTAATTAGAATGTAAATAATTCCAGGTTCCATACTTACTGAAAAAAAATGCTCAGAGGATGGATTTTAAATACTGCTGCTCCACTTAGAATGTGCTGCTGCTGTTTTCTCCTTTTCCTCCTATTTTCAATAGCTATGGTAGCTACTGAATCTATATTGGTCCATCACTATATAAGCAGTCAGTAACGTTGCAGTGTGCGGTGCAGACCACTTCCTACATCTCGCTGCCAATATGCTGATGCCAGAGGCCCTGCTCATTATGCTTAAGTAAGTGCGTATGACATGAGTGTTACGGCTCACATATTGTATCTGATCAGGCAGGAGAGCTGACTGCTGCCCCCGTGTTCCTCAAGGTTTTCCAAACCCTGGCATCAAAACTATGTGACCACCGTATCTTTTTTTTTTTAAATTAGGATTAACCAGTGCAGATACGAGGAGTCCTATGGAGAATTTTCTTCATGTTCTACAGCATGAACATATGCAATATTTTATTTATGACTTATTTTTGTATGCTCTCACTTCACACACAGTGGAAATAAGAAAATGCTGTTGCCAAGGTGGTCTGTACTCCACCAAATATAGATTTGCCATACTCCATCAGACTCTTTGTCCATTATGTGCTATATATTACCTTCAGTGATGACCTTATACTGGTGCTTTGGAAAAGAAGAAAAAGCGTATAAAAGATCTGTTTGGTTTTGAAGTATTGTCAAGGCAGGGGTTTCACAAAAATGCTTCATGGCAAAATCAGCAATGTTTATGTACTCAGTGGAGATGCAGCCCATTTAAATAGGTGCCCTTACTGTACAGTACAGCCAAAAGACAGTTATTATTGTGTCATGGTTTCATACCACAGAGTTCTGTTATCACCCCTAAACAGGGTTGTATATTTGTCATCTAGACGTCTTCCCAACCACTGGGGACTAGGACTCCATCCAGTGCATGAGTTAAGCTTTTGCTTTTCTTCAGGTATGTGAGTGTCTTCAATCTTAAATGTAAGCTAAAGTAAGGGCTTTAGTGCCTAACTGGGACGGACACTAGAGTACTGCATAAGGGAAGTATTTCCAGATGTTAAGTTCATCCATGAAGAAGGAATTCAAGAGGAATTCAAGTCTTAAATCTTTAAGCTGTCTGATATTTCAGAATGTTTGACTTTTGTTAGTGAGACAGTTCCTTGCTTATTGTCTGGTGAACTTTTCACAGACACTTCCTTAGTATATGAATGCATCACAAGCATTGATGAACTTACGCCAGTAATGTTTCTGAAATAAGGGAGTACTGTTTTCCCTGTTCTACCTTTGGAAGAGGCAGAGGCAAACAGAACAAGTGGTTCTTCCACAGTCTCAGAGCTGCAACTTAAGTTCAGGTGATTTGATCTTTGTCAAGAACTTCCTTTATCAAAGCTGCTGTAACTGGGAAACTGCACTAAACCAAAAGAAATAACTTTAAATTTCAGTTATTTGATTAATGGGCATGACATTAAAGAGACAGAACACTGCATCTCTCAATGAAATCTGCTTGGAGAGAGATAATGGTATCCACATGTCATAACACCTCATGTTGACCTGTGGGAAGAGGCTGCTCACCATTGAGAAGAGCAGCATTACAATGCTCTGCACAGGGCCAGAGCTGCACCAGAAACGGCAGTCTCTAAATGTGCAGAATCCAAGTAGTCCAGGTTTTTATCCCAAGCAAAGACAATTTGCTGAAGTCCAACACAGTGTGTGCTTGTGTGTTGTAAGCATGACGAAACATAGTGTTGGTAGTTAGAGAGTTATGGAGCCTGTGCTTCTCAGTAATTGCTATCCAGAGATTTGACTTGCTAAGGATTGACTTTAAAAGATGCCTTAAAGAAATGCATGTGAGATGCACAACATGCATCTCTCTTATGCTAAAACTACAAGACTATACTTCGCGAGGAAGCTTAGAAGTGAATTATAGTTGCCACATTAAAAGCTCTGGTGATAGACTTGCTTATAAATTCAGCAACTCAGATCTCTCTGTGACTAGTGGCATTACTTAACTTTTCTTCTAGGTTTTATTTTTTGATTTGTTATACATCTCAGATGGTACCTTTTTCACTTTTCAGTCATATTTATGTAGCCCAGGGTTTCAGAAACTTTTTCATGTGAGGACCCTATAAGAAGTTTATTTAGGACTCTGCTGGGAAAAGTGCATAGGCATCGCTCTGATTTTCTGGTTCTAAAGAAAAGGACCAAGATTCACAAGGTCTCAACAGGGATACCGTTTTCCTACTGTCAGTCCAGAGGAGAGAAAATATCTTCCCAGCATCCATGGGTAGGACGTGAGTGGAGCACTTGGTAAATAAGATACTTGAACCAGTGTGTACCTACCTATCCAGAGCTGATTTTTGCCATCTGTTCATCTGCAACAGAAGGCACACTGCCATCGTTGCCCTTTTCTCTGCATTGGCCTTTGTGAAAAGGTTTTGAAGGGGAGGTTTGGTATGTGTGACACATTTCACACCACTAGCACTCTGTTTGGCAAGACCTTGAGCTTACTTGAGTTTGGTACTTTCTGCCCTCTTTTGGAGGACATGTGGATTTTTCTTTTCTTTAGCTAGCAATAGATGGGGGAGAAGGAAGGCGAGGAGAGCTTAAGTGGCATGACTTATGCAAGAATTTCTGCCCTTTATTAAATGATAGTAGAAGGTGATTCTAAAAGAGCCTAATTCTTCCCCAGTGTGAAATGGAGATGGAGAGGAGTCCTGCAAGCAGAAGAGGGAACTACTGAACTCCAGGATTCTGGGGGAAGGTCCAGTTGGCCTTTTGCAGGGGACTAGGTTTTTCCTTTATTAAAATGCTGGTCGTCTTTACCACAAATCTTTTCTTTGCTGGTGGCTCGTATTAATTTTTTTGTTACTTTTGTCCTCTTGTCTACGCTGTTTCACTGAGTGAAAATTAGTCGTAAGGGGGGAAGGGAGCACAAATGGTGAAACATGTATCCTGACAGATGTTCATATATATATGATTAAGAACGGAAATGTGCTCTGCATATATTGCCTTTCGTCCCACAATATGATTCGGGAGATGACTTTTTGTTTCTAGATGACTTAAAAGATCTTTGAGGCAATTTGTAGAGATATGATTCTGATCGTTTCTTTGTTATTTATGTAGGAGTTCTAAATGCTCCCCTTCTGATTAATGACAGCTATTGATTTTTTCCTTCCCCCCATAGTTTTCTCAGTGGAGCTTGCTTTCCTCCTGTAGAACCAGCATCCTCAAAGGCAGAAATTACTGATTCTCAGAGTGAGAAGCTTGGCATTTGCCTCTCCCCCTTTTTAAAAAAGTATTATTATTAGTCTCCTTCTTATTCTCTCTCCCTTTTTATTGTTCTTCATTCTTTTTCCTAGATTTTGTCTAACCTGTACATCCGTTCCGCTTTGTGAATAGAAACAATGTCTGTGTTTTCCAGTAGATCAGCTGCATATGAGTGTTTAGAGTTCCCACCAATCTCTGATACCTTTCTTTCACAGTGGGCACATTCCTCTGCAAAATTATCTCTCTCCCTTTAAAGAGTAAGGATAGTAAGTTGCTCTGCACTACATCCTTACCACTTTCTTTATGGTAAACCAGTTATACGATATATATGCATATAGCTCCAGGACCATTCCACTGAAGGAACTGCTGCATGACTCTTTGTAGGCTGTTTTGCTGTGTTGTACCTTGACATCAGAAAAACCTTTTTTGTACTGGTATGCCAGCAGAGAGAGAACTGTACAAAGGAAGTACAAACAGTGCACAGCACGTCAGGGGTGTGAACAGGCATGATAGATAAAAATTCATATCATCCTAAGCACACTCATAACTGTGTGCGCCAAACGACTTCCTCTTCTTGCTGGTCTTTAAACCATTGACAATGACACTGTGTAGTCTTGAGCCATTGTTTTTATGTCTTTATTTCCTCTTCATCCTGGTTACTGTTTTATCTGTATGCTATCTTACTAATGATTCACTCTGAGCTATCAATCACTTCATCTAACAAATTTCAAATAAGCAATGAAGCTATTTTATCTATATTTTTTTAGGTACCCTCACGGTGGTATTGCAGGTATGGGTAGTGTGTGCATGTGTATAAATGTAAAATATGTTTTTGAAACATTAGTTTATTAACGATAGAAACGTCTTCAGGTTAGAGGAGTATGTTCAGATTGTTTGGATAATGGCTGTGATCTTTCAGGGTCTGTAAGAGGAAAAGTGGTAGATTACTGTGACACAGAGCTGCTTGGAAAGTATCCAGTAAAAACTTGAATCTTTTCCAGGAAAATAGGCTTTGAATGTGCTGACTATAACAGGAGAGCATTAGAAGTGAATTTGTTAGTGGGTTTATTATCACATTTTACTTTAAATTTGATCTCTTAAGATGTGTTGGGAAAAGAATTAAGCTAAGCATCAATATTTAGAATTCCAGTTGTAAAAATTAGTGATACACAGATAAGAACCTTTTGTAAAGCCTTTTTACCCATTTGTTTAGACGTGGCTTTGGACTTATTTTAGTCCTTACTGTAGACTGCCTAGAAGAATATACAGAAAATTAATAAAAACCCAAAGAGATTAGTAGCAACCAGATGTTATCTTTATTTGACATGTGTTACTGTATCTTGAAAGATTTACTTCAGTTTTTACTACAGAGCTAATTTAAATGATCATTTTCCAAAACTTATTACCAAAAAGAACGCAGTCGTCTTTTTTGGCTTCTTTCTGATCGCTGGGTTTACCCTTGTTCTTATATTTTTCTGTGTTGGATGTTTCTTAAAAACATTTCAATCTGTTTTGCAATTCTGTAGGGCATATTTCTTGGTAGCTAACTGTTGCTGTTTTTATTTTTAAATAGCTCTGGAAAATTTACAGCATAATAAAGCCTGGTGTACTGCCTTTGCAAGTTTTCACCTATTATGCATTGATGCTGAAAATGTATGCTTGACTTTACGCATACTGTAGTCAACTGCGATGAAATTGTCTAAAGTTAACCACATGCTAAGAGTTCATAAATAACATGACTAAGGATAACAATTTAAAGAGAAGATGGAGGAGTGGGAAGTGAAAGCATTACAGCAACATCAAAAAAATTATGTGGTTGCTCAGTTGGCTCATTTTCAGGCTTTCCTTGCAAGTTTTTAAATTGTGTCAGATTTTATGATCTAAATTCATGGTACAGGCAGAAACAAATGTAAACTTCCTTCCATAGTGGAATATTTCTGTGAGGGTAGAATATCTGTCAGTTGTCTTACTCCTCCATGTCTTTGGCATTTTGATGACTAGAGGAGACTACCTTTTTTTCACCACTTTGTAGCACTAACCTGATGCCCGCTGGGTTAAGCACATAACTCATGTTATGTGATCAAGCACTCGTGCTTGCTGAGCTATGTAGAGAGGTTCCCAGCAAAGAGCAGTGAAAAAGGGGATTGAATTTGCAGCACAGTTTTCTTCCGGCTCTTCGGAAACCATCCTGTATCCATAGAAGAGGTCACTTAATGCAAATTGGGTAGGTCAGTAGGCAGATCTGTATGGATTGTACAGTGCGGTGCAATGAGTGTCCTTTACCTGGTGCACTTTGGCTAACAGTGAAATAGTTAACAAGGGGAAAGCTCTGTCACTGTTTATAATCTCAGGCTGTTCTCAAAGGCTTTGCTTCAAGCCACTGGCAGATTCAGGCAGACGTCTTCTTACGGTGGTTTATAGCACGTTTTCCAACAGGAAGGGGAAATTCCTTATTTAAAATAGACTCCAGAACACAGATTATTTTGTCCATTCCTTTTCCTTCTCCTCCTCCCACCCCAAATCAGGCATGCCAGATTGTTCCCTTGCTGTAAGGCAGCCACATTCAAACTCTGAAGCTAAACAATACACTGTTGGCTCTGGCTTCATTTCGTTGTAGTTAATTTAAAATTCTGAGAAAAGAGGCATCCTTCCATAAGAGCATCAAGAAAGCAAGATGTGTTTAATACTTTCCTTAAGAAGGAGCACTTGCTGGAATGACATGGGTTCGCAAGCAGGGAAAGGAGTGAGCCTGCCCTCTTCCACCTGGAAGAATCTTCTTTCCAGTTTTCTTCTTTTTTCATGCTTCCCCCACGGCACTTCTTTTATTTTTTAATTTTTTTTTTTCTCACCTTCCTTTTGGATCATTCCTCTCCTTTCCTTGGCAGTGATCTGGGTCGGATGGCACGTGCATGCCACTGCCAGTCTGATTCCACCACCTGGGTTGTATTTCCAAGAGTAAGAGAAGGCTCTGTACTTTCACAGGGGGGGTATTGAGGGAGGCGTGCGAGCAGTGTGCTGCAAGAGTTACCTAGCCTTCTGTATGTGACTTGCAGTCTTTTGCTATCAGCTCACCCTTATGTAAAGATTCATGCTAGGGAGGGGGAGGAAAAAATGGAGTGAACGACATATTGTCTCTTGATTGATTAAAGAGCTGGGTCGTGAGGTGGGAAGTGGATTTAGGTTCAAATGAAAAACAAACAAAAGTAGGACTTGAATCTTTGCAATTAGGAATTTAGAATGGAATGTTTTCATGTAAAACAAGTTAAGTTTTCATTTCTTCTTCTGAAGTCCGGTATACAGACGGATGGGGGGGGAGAGAGCAATCCTAGAGGACTCTGGATTCAATTTACTCTGAGTCCCGAGCAGTGCCTGCCCGAAAATGAAAAGGAAATTTCAGAGCTAATCTGGTTACTATATGAGAACAGAAATTAGTTGGACAGTTAGTGGGCAAACCTTAGACCTGAACAGATCTCTCTTGGGATATATTAAACCTAACTTTTGTCACCTGTTTTTGTTGGGTTTTTTTCCCTTGCCTTCCCGTTGAATAGCAGCAAACAACGTATCTACCCCACAATAGTGGGGTATAGTATAGCACAGAGCTTGATGCAGCCCTGGTTGAGGTCAAGCACTCCAATTCGAACCTCTCAAGGGCTTTCTCTATGTGTTGCCAGTGTACTGGTAAAAATGACTTTAAACTCTTGTCAGCGCAGTTACTGGTGCATGCATCACAGTCCCACTCAAATAAACCTGTCACAACACAGAGTCAGCAGCTAGAGAAGAGTACAAGGGCAGGCCTCTAGCTTTTCATTCGAGCATCACTAAACGTGCACAGAGTGCCCAATTATTTCAGCATTATTGAGCAAGCCTACAGGAGGACCCAAGCCTTGCTACATTAGATTTTCTTTAGTAATTTGCTCAAGTACCGCTGAGGACACTTAAAGGGCTTAAAACGGTGGCTGCAACCGGTTTCCTTTTCTGGATTGTTAATTCAGGTTTTCTCTTTCAAATTAACTCTCACTGCATGCTGTGCAGTAGCGCTGGGAGAACTGTTTAACACTAATTTTCTCAATTTTCAGCTTTTTTTTTTTTTGCATTATATAACTGCTTTTATGGTTACATATGTTTTGATTAGACGTGTACTTACTGCATTTCTGCTAGAAAGAGTAAAATATAATACCAGCGTCAGAGAAATAAAAATTTCACCAAAACTGTAAAATTCCTTTCCTGTATTCATTTTTTTTATTAAAATTTTTTTGTTGCTCTTTTAATTCAGCCTGAAGTTTAGTGATTGTGTTGTGTCCAAACATATGGACGTTTTTAAAAACCAGGATGTTTGTGAGAGTTGATGTCTGGATCGATCGGATGCATTGGTTGATCTGATCAATGACGTTTGATATCCGGGATCAATCGGACAACCCCCGGCTCCCCGAACAAATTCAATATCTGTGTTTCGTTTTTCACAGCAGCAACAACTCCAGGCCCAGCATTTGTCACATGGACATGGTCTTCCCGTGCCGCTCACTCCGCACCCCTCGGGCTTGCAGCCTCCAGCCATCCCTCCCATTGGCAGCAGTGCCGGTCTCCTGGCACTGTCCAGTGCACTGGGGGGGCAGTCCCACCTCCCGATTAAAGACGAGAAGAAGCACCATGATAACGATCACCAAAGAGGTGGGTGCTGCCAGATGAGCGTGTGGCTTCGTTCGTTCCTCTTTTCTTCTTTCATTTTTTTTAAACTCTCCTCTTTTTTCAGAAAAAAAAAAAAAGGAGGGGGGGCTGGGAGCAAAAACAGCAAAAACACCTCATTGCTTCAGTATGTATTGCCTAGTGGTAGCCAGAAATGGTTTTCAAATGCTAGAAATCCAGTTTTATAAAGCTGGCGGTACAGTATTAATAATTAACTGTACAGAAAAGCTAACATCTGTGCAATTTATTATTTAACAGACATCAGGATTCTTTCTTTCGAGTATGATAAATGTATAATTTTATGTAAACTAACCAGTACTTTTCTCTTCCTCTCTCCCCCCACCTCCCCATCCACTGCCACCGTGTCCTCTACTCCTTGCGCACGGGGGCTGCTCTGCATGCAGACAGAGACTCCATCAAGGTAGGACTTCATTTTGCAAATGTAAGGGGTGGCCTGAAAGAACTGTGTGCTGCGTTCTTCTGAAGTGTGGCCCAGAGTAGTGGAAAAAGTCGCGAAGTACAACCGGGTTGTGAAGCTCATGTTGATGCGCAAGAGCCCTGCGTAGACTGTGTGTCACGCTTAGAAAGTGGCAAGTAGTTGGGGCAGCTAGGATTGCAGGCGACATGCCATCCAGTGGGTTTGCTTGGAGCTGCATTGAGGCTGTTCCTGGCTATGAGGAAAGGGCTGCCTGGGGTCTCTGCCCAAGCTTATGAGACAGAGTTAGCCAGTAGTTTTAAGTCATTTGGAGGCTGTAAACTGTAGTTCTGATGTATCCTAATAAAGCAGTTATGGAAGGAGAGCTCTGTCACTCGCAGGGGAGAGGTGGGGTGCTGCCCGTTTTCCTGTCCGAAGCAGTTGAAGAGGAGTGGGCTGCCGTTCCCTGCCTCAACGAGGGTGGTACTTGGACTGTGGATCGTGCCTTCCTTTTCCAAAAGCTAATTTTCAGGCTGCGAATGACTCTGCAGCGTGCACGTGTGCACCATCCCATGCATGGTAGTTTTTATAAGTAGATGTAATAGACACCTTGTGGCTCGTGTAATTTTGAGCATTCGGTGACGCATACGACTACGATTCCGCATTTGCGCCTGGATGCTTGTCCATACTGGATAGCCACCAGAGTCTCTCAAGGGCTCCTGGGGTTTTAACGCTGCAAGTAGGTAGGTGCATCTTGGCCCTGCCCTCTCCTGGATCGGTCTGCTCTCCCTGCTGCCACTGGCCATTTACCAACTTGCAGCAGAACCAGTTGTTTCCAACTGCGCAGTTCCCTGCCCAGCTCCGGGTAGCTGTATGAAGTTACAGAGTAGAGCCCAGGTGGCTTGCACGATTTGGAGGAGCATAAGATTAAGCCTTTTCAGGTGATGGTGAGTGTGAAATGAAAGATACACTTCCCTTACAAAGAGCAAGACCTATGCCTGCCTTATTGAGCACTTACAACCCACTTGTCAAGTTTTAGTGATGCCTTTTTTAGGAAGACGTAATTTATCATTGGCATTAGCCAATGGCAGAGGAGGTGTTCCGAGCACGAGTCTTGGGTGCGTTAGACAAGGTTACCAGATGTTACTGGTGTGCCCTAGATGGCATTGGGAGGAGCATGCTGCCAGGCACAAGCTGTGGTCCCTCCAGAGACCTGTCTGGCTGGGACTGCCCTGCGAGGGGCTATGCCTTTGCTTCTCCAGCAGCTCTGGGTGGGGACGTGTCCCACAGCCTTCCCCACGCTGCCTCTGGCAACTCTGCTGCGTCCCAGCCAAGTGCAACTGAGACGATGGTTGTCAGTTGTGCTGTTACCCACATGGCTCTGCATAACAACCATGGGCTGACAGGAACTGTCAGTTTTTACTGTGAGCAGCAAAGGCACCGAAGCTGTCTATCAGCTGACACAGGACAACAGCGCGTTGGATTTCACTTCAGCTTCCTTGTCATGAGGGCTAGAAACTGGGATTACGGCTTCATGCAGCGAGGCTAGGGGCAGATTAATGATGATTTCCCTGGAACCCTCTCCTCTTCACTGTGAGCAGATAGGTTTAGTCCATTTTCTTTTTTCCTGCACCCAAACCATCAAATACGAGTAGGGCAGATACCTGAATCTGGGAATACAAACCCACCTGGTTTCTTCAGCGATTTTGCATACCTGTACAGTTGGAACCACAAACGTTTCACTTAAGGAAGTGAATGAGGAGAACTGTTAGCATATGCCAGTCGCCGTTTTTAAACAAAATAGCTGTTTCTGTAATGTCTGTGGGATGTTGGGGTGTTTATACCAAAAATGCTGATTTTTGTCTGGGAATGATTCAAAGGCAACTGTTATTCATACAGCTTGGAGAGGCAGAGGAGGGCGTCACTACTTTGTGCCAATTTACTTTGAAATGATAAGTGGATGTTTGTCTTGCAGCGTGTACAGGTTGTGAGTTGGCTTCTGTGTCAGCATTACGGGGCTTGCTGCCAGCTTTGCAAGGTGAAATAGTTTGCTAATTTCCTTAAATGTTTTCAGTGATGCCCAGAGTAGCAGTTAGTCGCTTGTTCGATCGATCTGTCCTCCCTTAAGTGGCTCCTGGTTAAGAGAGGCTTTTTATGATTGTCTGCTGTGTGACTTGAGATGGTTTTTGTCAGCCAGAACATGCCAGTTGCCAGCAGCTGGAGTCTGTGTGCTTGTATGAAATAATTTATTCATGCAGGATAATGCTCCTTAACATTTAACAGGTAATGAACGTGACATAAATTTCCTTCTTGCTTTTAATTTTTCCCTTTCCTCTTCTAATGTGCAAACAGGCAGCTCTGGTACTCTAAATAGTAAGTAATTTTTGGCCATCTGTCAAAAGGAAATTTCAATACAAATTTAAATTAATGGTGCCTGAAATTTTTTATAGCTCCTCTAAAAGCCTCTAATGTGCAGAAAATTCTGAATCTGCTGGTAGTAATTAGTGTAGCATGTAATGAGGATATGGGCAATGTTATACAGCCCCAGTGTAACGTTTTGATATGGTAGCAAAATTTTGATTTATACAAGGTTGTGCCTGGGTTTAATTGTGAGAGACACTTTAAAGTGTTTTCTTGCTGATACAGATTATTAATCAGGGCAGATTTTAGAATAGCTCATAAAGTGTAAATTTACGCTTTAGTGTACGATTCAGATAATGAAGGTACCCTACCCATTTCTACAAAGAAAGGAGTTCGGCTGGAGCGTCCTGTTCTTGCCAAACCCGCTTCCAGCGCTTTGGCTTTGCCAGGCTGTTGTCTTCGGGAAACTTTCTGTCCCCAGCTGTGCTGGTCCTGACCTTCCTCCTGGTTCGGGCCAGGGAAAAGGCAGTTCGCATCACTCTCCTAAACGTGACGTTTTCTGCCTGGTAAGCCAGACCGGGCTCACATCCATCCCAGCACCTTCCTGGAGCGAGCAGTTCACTGCTGAAACCTAGTAGTTGCCTTCTAGATAACATGAGATTGTCCAGGAGGTATTCCTAAATAATAGATCAGCGCCGGCACGGCGAGCTCCGTGGAGAGGGGCGGCTTTTGGGACCGCTTTGATTTCGTGTTGGATTCAGTCCTCCGAATCCTTTGCAAAGTTTGAAGTGTGGGAAAACTCTAGACACGGTAAACTGGGTCACGGGAGCGCTCTTTGTGCGGCGGCGAGGCTGTGGAGTGGACAAAGGGGCGGGAAGGATGGCAAGCGCCGGGGCTGTGCTCAAAGTGCAGCCTCGGCTTAAGGGCTCTGAGGGAATGTAATGTGTTTAGACAGAAAGACAAACAGCTCTGCAGTTAACCGCGCAGCTTCTCACAGAGGACTTGGTGTGTCCCCTTTTCAAAGCAGTAAAACTTCTTTAAAAAAAAAAAGGGGGGG
>VWZL01004231.1:264469-296636 GCA_013396915.1 Stercorarius parasiticus | reverse complement strand
GGGGGAAGGGGGGGGGATTATTCTGCAGTGGATTCTTGCTTGCTAATTGCACCCCGCAAGGATTTTGCCACCTCCTGCAAGAAGTGCTGTTGCAGGAGGTGTGTCGCTCATCCCAGCCCTGGTACCCTCTCTGGGACAAATGTGGCAAAAGTTTCTCTGGTCCCTAAAAAAGTCCCTTCTGTAAAACATACCCTGTGAAGAAGCTAAGGAAGCATTTTGTGTGCAAAAGCACCACCTGGCAGAAAGTAGCCTGGCGTTGGCAGGCTCATTCCATGGCTTGCACTGCGGCAGCTGGAGTGCAGGAGCCCCCAGATGCTGGCTGGGTTGCGGGACTGCCAGAGGGAGCCAAGATGTCCCTGAGTGGGTTATTCAAGAATCTGAGTCTTCTGAATTGCTGCCTCGTGCACAGAATTCCACTCATGTAACTTTTTGCCACATCTGTTGTTTTCTGTATTAATCCAGTAAGGAAAAATACTCAAGTGGTGTGTTACCTCTTTTCTTTTTTTTTTCTTTTTTTCTTTTTTTTAGCCTGAATTGTAAATTATTTGGGGCAGAGACCATGCCCATAGTAAGACTTGCCACCACAGTGTAGACTGTTCGTTTTGATGCTGGGGGATACTGTTTCAGCAGCAACAAGTGCTGGTAATTAAAAGCTGCAGTCTTGGGGTGGGAATAAAATACCTTGTTTGAGATTCCTCTGGAAAAAAAGTTTTAAATGAGAAATAACGTGTCAGATGCAGGTTTGGGGTGAATTTCTGTCCAATGTGCTACTGAAGTAGGAGAAGTCTGTCAGGGCAAATCCAAGTGGGTTTAGCAGTAAGCTTGCTTTTGCCTTAATCTGTGTGAAGGCTAATAATAACATGGGTAGCAGATAACACGGAAAGTGGATGGGTGTGATTCCCACTGTCCATTTACATTTGTGGTGGCAGGTGCTGCAGCGCTTCTCAATTTAGCTTCTCAAGCTGTTAGCCACTATTAGGTGTTTAGACCTGTGTTCACTTAGTGTGTAAGAGTAAGCTGCTTACTCCTGCAGCTGTAGTTTGATACTTTTTAATAACAAAAAAATAAAAAAAAAAAGGTGTATGAGTGTAATGCTTCTGGAAAGAACAAGGCAGTTTAAAATCAAAATGCCTAACGTATTATAAGACTTTTGGATATTAGCAAATGTAATTACATTGCTCAGACTTAGTTCTTCTGCTGGTAGAGGAACATCACATAAACTGCTGTGAGGTACTGCTGTGGACCTTGTCTTAATTGTCAGGTATGTTTTAAATGAGACATTCTCTAGTGACACAAGTGTTGTGCCAAATGTCTTTGCATTCAGTATGTATTTAACGAACCAAAGAAATGTAGTTATGTGTTACACACCTAAAAAAATTTACATAATTTATTTCCTGATCATTTTGTTATTTTCACACTTTAATACTCTTCATCTGAAAAGCGCTTCACAGCCTTGTTAAAATCCAAATGTTTCACACTCGTGTCATGGATTCTGCTTGTGCCTTTCTCTGTTCAGAAATGAGGTGTTGTGTGTACTTTGCTTTCTATAATGATGAAGTGGTCATTTTAAGCTGAGCATATTTGAAATAAACTTTGGTCCGCCAGAGTTGTGTTTTTGATCTTTGTGGCTGTTTTGGGGGTAGTGTTATCAAAATATAATAAGTAACTTCTGTTGGCTTGTGATACAGTAATTTTTTCAGTATTAATTGATATCTGCCTCTGGGCGTGTAAGCTGTGCCGAATGTAACAGGTGCCCTAATTCCAGAAAATGTGTTGTAATTGTTTGTTTGTGGAACAGATGAATAAATATCTGTGGGGCATAGCTGGTCCTCAGGTGGTGAACGTGAATGGATTAATGATGTGATTGAGTGAGACATGGTTGTTTGTTGCAGTCTCGTCCAGTAACTGTCTGCTGAAGCAGAACAAATATTAATTAGCAGGGTCCTGTTTGTTGTCTCGGTCTATCTTATGGAGCTGATTTTTTTTGGCGCTGCTTTTTTTTCTTAATAACCTTTTCATGGCTAGACTTGTAGTACGTCATTCAAGCCCTGTGGTTTTTAACAGATTTTTAGAACACGAAACTGAACCTCAGGTATATATCTCCCTGGTGTGTTTTTTTTCTTTTCTTTCCCCCCACCTCCCAGCCCAACTGAGTTTTACATTTCTTTCTTTCATTCCGTGTCATATCATTTGCCTTTTTAATGAGGTCGCCTGGGAATTTTAATTTAGTGTAGAATATTTGTATGAAAGTAACAGCACATACTCTGGTATCAAAGAATTAGCTGCTTCTGCCATTTTTGATGGCTTCACCTGCTTTAGCCAATAGCTTTTTTCCTGCTTCTGTGTATTAACTGTACACTAGCCTCTTACCTCACACCCTTTTGCCACTTAAGACAGAGTGACTCTTTTTCGGTGGTGTGCCCACATTTGGACAAACTCCTGCAGTACTTCTTGCTATCAAACTTTGTTTTGCCACTTGGTGATTTAGGGTAACTCAAATGTTCTCTCTCCAGATGCTCTCTTCACCCAGGAGGCAAACACTTACATGGGCTGTAATTTCTAACCTGAGCAGTCATGTCTAATTATTTCCATGGCAACAGACTGTGATGTTGATAACACAGGATTATGACTTCATGTCGTAGAGTAGGAAGAGGAAGTTTGCTGGGGTGAGGAGGTGGGTGGAAAGGTCTTCTCCAGCGCAAAGGCTTTGACAATGTAATAGCTGGGGGGAAAGAAGTAAAGGGAGGGAGCGAATTTGTTTATTATCTCTTTTGAAGTTCTCCTCATTGTAAGCGTGCAATTAAAATCATACTTTGAATGCTGGCATTCATGGCTTACACCAGTTTACTCATGGTGAACGTGTCTGGAATGAAGAACACTCTTGCAGGTCGCATTAAATAGGTGTTAGTCTAAGTAATGGTAGAAGATAAACAATACCAATTTTTGTCACAGCGGGACACAAACTAGATGGCTACTTTTTGTCTTACAGATTTCTGTTGGCACTGTGATACTTTTTTTTTGTTGGTGTTGTATTGAGTACATAGCGTTTTGATTTTGGGTTGTCTTAAAAACCCTTAGATCCAAAGTAACTTGAAACATCCTTTATTTATATTGCAAATCCTTTATTTATATTGCAAATTAATGGATTCCTTGGGCAGGCTGGTTATCTGCTAAAGGGAGGGAAGGAGGACAGATTACCTTCTGGAATCAGCGACGTGGATGACATGAGTTGGAAGTTTCCGTCCTCTGGCTAAAGTCCCCGAATGCTAGTAGTTGGTTTGTGCTTGTATTCATGTTTGTATTGCTCTTCCTGTCTCTTCCCTGGCACTGGGAAAGAAGCATATTCCTAGTCAAACTTGTCAGTCTCTTAGGTTGGTTTTAGAAGAAGTTGAAGGAAATGAGTAGTCTGACTGATTCCCAAGTTATTATGCGAGATTGCTGAGTGCATCACGATTTACAAAGTTTTAGCAGTGCTTTGAGGGGAGAAGCAATTAGGTCGGCCAGCAGGAATCGGCCATTGAGGGGAGTTTGCGGGGAAGTTACGCCGTGTCTCCCGCCTCTCTCCGGTACAGCTCTAATTGAGTTGAATAATTAATTAAATATCTAAAGCTCGATTAGCCTATTCTGCATAGCAATTTGAAAAGTTCTGTGTTTTCTTGAGCGACATTTGGCCTTTTGAAGAACAAAAAATTGGAAATGCTAATGTTTTTCAGCCAACTAAGGGAAGAAAATAAAAATGTCTCCATAGCAACAAAGCTTCTTTCTAGATGGTTTCCTAAGATATGCCTGAACCAGAAGCAGATGTCTGATTTGAGAATCTTGCCTCCTTCAATGTAAACAAATAACTTCTAGGCAGGTGTTGGAAATAATATGGAAATCCTATTAAGGGGCCCTTGGGTTCCTGTCACTCAGGAAGCCCCTGCCACAAAAGGGTTGGTTGTCTGAATAAAGGAGGCAGAGTAAATTCTCATTAGGCTTTAGCTTTTCCCAGGAAATGATTGTCTCTGCGTGCTCTTTCTCCTGCGAGCCTGAATGCAAGCCGTTCCTTCTATTGATCCCCTCTGCCACCCTCGCTTTCTCCCTCTCCTCTCCTGCTGGATTAGCGCTTGATGTTGGTGGCAGCGGCTACTGCGGCTCCCTGGGGCATTGTGGCATTTGTGATTTTAACCCCTGTCCCCAGCCCTGCCTCAGCTGGTGAGAGACAGCCGGAGGAGACGCCTCACACTGGCCTGGAGCTAGAAGAGGATGGGAAGCGGGCAACGGGGGAGGCGGAGCAGCCAAGTCCTGGGCGGCTTATTGCTCCGGCTCGTTTGTGTGAATTTATAGATGATGGTGTAGCCCTTGGCACCACGAGACCGAGCATCGTCTGGACACGGGATTTTCTTTTTTGTTTTTCATAGGGACTGCAACTTTGGAGGGGCTGTGGTACAGGTTTCGGCGTGTCTGGCTTGCTGGTGTCACATGTTGGGATTCAGAATGACAGCGTGGTTTTTCTCCTAATGTATTTGGGAAGTTGGTGGGCATTTTTTTTCCTTCTTTTGAAGTTACTGAGAAAACACGTTGTGCCTGCTGTCAGTAGTCTGTTAGTCTAATGTGACACTTATGACACCTTTTGCCCATGCCGGTGTTGGTTTTGCCCCTGGACCCCGCTGTGCTGAGCCCTGCACTACCACAGCCTAGAGACTAGCTCACCCGTGGCCTGTGGGTGACAACGTCAGCTCTGGGCAGGTGGGAGCAGGCACTGAGGATGCGTTCTCCAGGGTTTCTAGGCTGGAAGTGGAGACTGTGTGTGCGTTTCTCCCCCTCCCAGCCTCCACTTTCCTCGGTGCACCAGACGTGCATAGTGATGCTCTTAATAACACTCAGAGGGTTAAATGTGGATAAACACAAAACAAGGCTTCTGAAAAGCCTGACGATTATCATGCAGCATTTCTCGGACTATAGCCCCCGAGATGCACTTCATAAAGCTAATAAAGCGCACGCCGGTGGTCTCCTGTTGCCCTGGCAACGGACCACAGGGCACCCTGTGTGTGAAATGCATGAACATCTGCGAATTAATCTTTTTTAGTTTGTTCTTTCCTTGGCACCAGCGGGGCTGCGCTGGCTGGCAGCGGCAGGGGCTGAGCCTGAGGGTCCCCCAGGGATGCCCCCAGCGCCTGGCAGAGGGGGTGAAGCCGGGTCCCTCCCGGCAGGGCTTCTCGTGGTGGAGGGGCTCGGCCTGACAGCGCTCTCGCTGGGATGCTGTTAAGCTTGCTTTTGGGCCGCACGGCGGAACGAATAAAAAAATTTTCTCCGAAGTTGAGGTGTTACTGGGCTTGTTGGTCTGCTGTGAAAAAAACAATCTGAGGGGAAAATTGAAATAAGTGCTCGTGTCTGCACCACAGTTTACCTGGACTTCACCACTCCCGTGCTCTGCTGTCACCAGATTGTGGTGGAAACAGAAGTCATGGGGGAGCGGGTCTGGTGCAAACCGCAAAATGGAGCCCCATAACAAAAATCAGCAAGAGAGCCGGCCGCGACTGCGCTTGAGAGATGCAAAACCGGGGGGGTCGGTAGTGTCTGCTGCCTCCCAGAGCGGTTACCCAGGGCGGGCGGCAGCGGCGCGGGTTCCCCTTCCCTTTCCCTCGCCCCCGCCGCAGTCACGGGAGCGGGATGCGGGGATGCGGGCCTGGGGTCCGGCCGCTGGCTGCCAGCGCCGGGCTGGCTCCGTCGGCTCTCCACCGAGTCTCCGGGAGGACTGTAGGGGGAACACTGTGTATGTCGTATCACCGGCGAACGCTGCATGCAATCAGTGTTTTAATGAGTCATTGGAAGTGAAATGCCGCTTTAATCTCCTAATTGCACTAAGAGGACGGCAGATTGCTCTGTATCGCTTCTTTTTGAGCTGCGAGTTTATCAAAGAGTACCGAGGTGCTTTTAAGAGAGGTATTGCAGCCAGTCGGATGCTACTTGTTTGCATACGAATATTAGCAGACACAGCTGTACCTCTGTTTTCCTGCCTCCCGAGAGGCAGAAAGCAGCTGTGGGAGTTTCCTTAGCGCGTACTTAAGAGTAAGTGGAGTGGTGGGGAGGGATAAGGGGAAAATTTCGACACGGTTCGGTCCTTCCTTAGACCACAGGGTGAGCAGTCTGTCATAGCTTCTCCATGCAGTGAAGCTGGCATATTTCAAGCCACTATATTTTTTCCAAAAAGGGCATACAGTATTTTCTTTGCTATATTATTCTGGCTGGGTCAAAGTAAATAATAACATTGATTTTGCTGGCAGTGTCCTATTTTGTCAGACTGGCATGTGCTGCAGAGGTGCAGCGCAGGGATACGGAAGAAGGGTCAGGAAAGGTGTCTCCAGATCACAGCTACGCGCGGAAGAAGGGTTGTCCGCAGGAGTGCGTGGTATGAGTTTAGCACAGACCACACACAGCACAAAACTTGGCAGCTACAGCAACATGTTCCTGAGTCCTTTGCTCATTTTATTTTAATAACAAAGTAGACAAACTACATAGAAATCATTGCTTGCATTGAGTTGAAAAGCCAGTGCTGACCTAAATAACATGAAGCCTTGCCTTGTGATGTTACTAACACCAGGCATTAGGAAATCATTGTATTTGGCTTGCAGTAATTATAGCTGTGTGTTTGTATTTCTTGTCTCTCACTGATATGTTTGCTGAAACCATACCTGTTGATGCTGTATTCTGTTCCACCTCTCTATTTCTTTTAAAAATACCAAACTGCAATTTATTTCAGCCCTCAAGGAAATGAATGTTTTGCGTTTCCTCCCCTGCTTCGAGAAAAGAGTTTCTTGCAATGACCTGCAAATATTATTTTGTAATGAGCTTTTCTGTCCCCTACTGCAAAATATGAGAGGAATTCAATGTCTGAATAATTTTAAAATAATCCCTTTAAAAACAATTACAGTAAACCTTGTGCGATGAGAGAAACCCTTTTTCTGACATTCCCTTGAAGTATGGTTTCTTTCCAAGTGCGCTGTCAAGGTGCATAATTGGCATTAGAGTGGCAAAGGCACCCTGCTTTCAGTATAAAGGCAGCCTGTCCAGTGTCAGTTTGGTGCCTTTATAAAAAGCACTGTATGCACCACATAAGTAGCCTAAAAGTTTTATATCACACTGCAGGTATTTTAAAGCAATTAAGTATTTAGCAGACCTTCTGCAGGACTCTTGTGTGCTTCATGAAGGTTTTCTGGTAACTGCGTTGCCTCCGGCCATGGCAAAGGCTGGAGGTGCCGTTTTTGGACCCTTCTTCCTTGCTCCAGGGGATGAGGAAGAGGAAACAGTTTTGTGTGGTGTCATTTCTCTTCCCTGTTCTTTTTAGAGTAGCTAGCATCAGACTGCAGGTTTTTCCCAGTTAATCTGTGCAAGTTGCAGCCGTTTTGATATCAAATGTTTTCTGTGCTATAGTACCTCTCTGTTGTGCCTTTGGTCTCCGTGGACCATAAACCATTTTGCAAATACTGCTAATGACTGTAACAGTCCTGCTAATACTGATAAACAAGCTTATCATTGCAAACAGCAATAACTTGATTTATAGTAGTAAATTCAACTGAAGTTTCCTACCAAGTGGAATAGGGCTGAAACGGGTACCAGCAACTGTGGCGATCACGAAATGATGGAGCTGCGGCTACTTAGTAGACAAGTGTTTCGTAATTGTTTTGGACAGAAAGAGGAAGAAAACTTTATTTGATTGAAGAGGCTCTTTATGTTGACAACACACAGCTCCGGAGATTACCACAGTGCAATCACTGCAAAACTGCTTGTTTTACAAACAAAATATGTTACATTCTAATTATAAAAACAAAAACATGTGCTTTAATTTGACATACAGACAGAATTTCTCTTACTATTTTGCAAAGTCTTAAAATTGCCAGGGTTTCTCTCTGGAATACTAGTTATTCAGCACACACAACTGCTACTCTAGATGTCAAAAATAAAATATTTATAAGTGTATTTGATATTGTGTTCTGGCTCAAGATATGTATCCATCCAGCACTGCACTGTGATGTATAAGTAAACTGGTCTTAGGAAAAACATTTGTTCATATCCAAGGTTGTTCTTGCCAATAGCGAGATTAAATCAAAACAAGCACCACTTGTTATCTAATTTGCCCATTTTCTTAAAGTTTACTTAAAGTTTAGAAAGAATATGTTAATGTAATGATATGGTTGTGACAAAAGCCAACAAAATCAAGGAAGCAGACATCTGGAGGTGACTGTTTCCCACACTAAAAGAGGCAGTTGAATTAAAAGATGTAATGCTTAGCGCTTGGTTCTGTGCTGTATGACTAGTTTGCTCTGCTCTTTGAAAGTGTAAACGTGAACCCTAGTAAAACGTCTGGAGAAAAGCATGCCTTGTGGCTGCAGAGAAAGAAATGCTAAGGTGGGTGATGAAGAAGAGATCAAATGAGCAAGGAGGGGAGCAGAGGGAGAGGGAGGTGTAGGAATAAATGCATGTTTCCTTTTTGCATCCACCTGACTAACTGCTCTGTTTATTTTATCCACATTTTATGTATTCTCTGGAGAGAACTCTTTTACAACTCGTGTGAGAAAAGAGGAAGAAGAATGGTAGGCAGCAGCCTTGATTATGCCGTGTAAAGATCAGGCAGCTAGTAGACCGAGGCGTGCCTAGCGCTTGTGTGTTAAGAGCTGTTTGCTCTGTATCCAGTGACACCAGAAGCAAGGTGTAGGAAGGTGTTAATCCTCCGAACGTTAACGCTTTCCAAGATCATAGGTTACCATTGTCTGCTGTTATGTCAGAATTTGCCTGATGTTTCCTTTTCTCCTGTCCGACATCTGGTGGCTCCTCGGAAATATTTGAAGAGCCATCGTTCACTAGTTTGCAGGGGGGAAAGCCTTGAATAATTCACACAACAAATGATTAGGCAAGCACTTGTCTATCTAACTGAATTATTCTGCATGTTTGCTGAAGCAGTTAAGCAGGAGAACAGCATTTCCTTCTCCGGAGGGTTTACAGTGGTAGTATTGACCCACCTAGTTATTGGGTTTCAGCCTTATGTTGACACTGTTGTAAATGAAAGCAGCCTGGACAGGCACTGAGCAGCTGGGCTGGATAATTGTGAAGGATTCATGCTTGTTGCTGTTACCCCCAGTGTTTGTAGTGGGTTGTTTGCTTTGACTTTTGTTGAACTGTTGACAAAAGCATTAGATACAAATGGGAACAAATAAAGTGGTGAGATGCCAGGAGGGCTTGGCAGTAATGGTGGTTTTCATTCCGACTTAAATGGGGAATGTCGACATTTATCTGGATGGGAAATGGAAGGTGTGTTCAGCATTGCTGTGCTCCCCCCTCCCCTTTTCCCTTTCCTTACTGCTAAATATGTTTTGGCAAACACAGGTGAATAAAAACACAGCCGAGGCAATTTTACCATTGCCTTAACTCTTTGGCACCACATTTTTGAAGTTCTCTCTGACTGTGGATGTCTTGCTGGGCAAATCCAGTTCCTGGCATGAAAGGATTAAGTGTAAAAAGGGAAGTGGAGGAGAAAAAAAAGAAAGAAAAGGAGGGGGAGGTAGAAGGAGTAGAGTTGAGAAAAGAGAGGATTAAATAGAACAGTATACACTAAGTAGTATAGCCAGCAAAATTGAAGTCATTTACTGGAACGCTTTTAATTTGGTTTAAACAAAATACTCTTTTGTATATTCAAATGGGGAGTAGCTCAGCTGTTGTGAAGCCAGAAAATTAATGGTATTTTTAGTGAAATAGCAAAAGCATGTCAACAACATAGCTGTGGATGATAATGTTGGCATTTTATTCATGAGGAATTATCAATGCAGGTTACTGGACAACATAGTGTGACTGGAATGATTGAGCACAGGGGGGAAGCGGCTGTCCTTCTGTAAGATGATTTCATTTTGCATTTAGTCTTTCAGGAAGAGCAGAAGGAGAGAGAAAGAAAGCATTTAAAAAAAAAGTGTCCTTGTGGTTTCTGGCTCCCGGACACTAACCTTTTTACCTCTGTCTGACTCATGGTTTTGTCTCTGCTTCTTTTTGCCAGGTGTCCTTTCTTGAGGGATGGCAGAGAATAGAGACAGAAGAATAGAGTCGTGTTAGGATATCTTTGCTGAAAAGGCAATTTTGGCCCTGGAGGAGCTGCAAGTTTGTTCTAGACATCTCAGGCTCTTGAGTTTTGTGCCTGAGCATTGTTTGTTTGGGGACCCTTAATGCATTTAATGTGTTGTGAAATATGGTTACCTTTGCCGGTCATGGAGGAAGTTCGTGTATGATCTGGAAGGTCTTATCACTTGGCAGGAGAGATGCTGCATATTTGTTATTCTGGCTGTAGTTTTCTCGTAGCAATCCACCTCAGAGTGTTGTGCAGGTCAACTGGAAAGTGGCAAATAGAATTCACAGGGGTGAAGGCACCACTGTGATGAAAGGAGGCGACACGGTTTTGTATTTCTGGCTGAAGGCATACAAAGGTAGGTATTCCTTGTCTCTGCTGTAGCATGTGCCTCTGGTGGTATCTGAGGTGCCCGCAGGGTTTCAGAGCACCACAGTTGTCATATGCAGGTATTTTTTTTGTCGCCTGCCTTCATGCAGTTTCAAGTTATCCTAAAACCAAGCGCCATAGTTGCAGGGTAATGGGCGTTTATAGACTCACTTTAAGCAATCATCCGTGAGTGTTTTCTTTATTCTGCTTTGTTATGGTTGCCATATTGTTCCTAGCCTCTTCACAATACGAAAAGGAGGGAAGCACAAAAAGAGAAAAGGAAGAAATTGCCTTTTATTCCTGCCATTGCTAAGGTTTCTTGTAACGTGCAGTGTGTTTGTAGTGCCAAACCACAGCCCTGTGGACGTCAGCAAGAAGCATTTTGCCCAGATGTTAAATACTGTGGGATCAGGGCCTGAATTTGTTATTAATCCTACAAATATTAAAAGAAAGTGAAGAAATATCAAGCTATTTCCAGCAAACATGTACTGGGAGTGGTGTTACTGTAAATATCAGCTTGTGCATGATGAATCCCCAATTCTTTTTGACTCCCTCTTTGGGGAATACCCTGAACAATTCTACCGGGGGCTGAAGAAATTCTCATAGCAAATTTCAGCCTTGAATGAAGGAAAAATGAGAAATCTCTGAAAAGCAGGGACTTAAACCCCAGTCAAAACAGGTATATTCCATAATCATGTTTGTACAGCATTTGGGAAATCCAGTTTTGGATCATCTAAATTGTGCGAGAATTCAGGAAAAAGTAACTCGTGAATGTTCCGCGGCATTGCCTGGGTGCTTTTTAATCAAGCTCGGATAGTTTTCTGATTTCATGTGAAATGCACTTTCCCCTCTACTTGGTCACACAGAATTAGCTCTTTAGGCTAATCTGCTTTGCTTGCAGACCTGTAAGAAGGGCCCCAAGCTGTGCTTTGCCAGGAGAAGGCATGAGTTTCAGGAAGCCGAGACCTGGAAGCAGGAAGGTGCTACTGGAAAGAGTTTGCATTGGAGTAACAATAGTTTTGGATGATTACAGGGGCAGGAAGGAGGGAGAGAAGTGGCGTACCGCATAGGCTGAGTTTGGATTGGACTCGCCCAAATCACAAAGTGATTATGCAGCACGGTGCAAGAGTTTTTTGCACCATCTGGTGTCAGATAGTAAGAAAATGGAGTGCTAAACTGGCCAGGTTGGAATGAGAGTGGAGATGGGGAAAAAACATTCAATAATGTAGCATAGGAAACTGTGAAATAATGAGAGAGAAGTAGAAGCATGACAGAGAGGTGATGCCCTAAATCAGTGGTGCACAACCTTTAGCACAGAAGGTCTTTGCTGGCAACTTGCCATGAGCCAGTGGGTTGCACCTATTTTGCATCTAATTTACATTGGATTTTAATCAGATAAGCACACACCCTGTTTGTTTTTCTTATTTATGGAGTGCTGTAAATGCAAACACTGCATAGCACAAAGCAATAAAAGACTCTGTACATGGTGGGTTATAGTAAAAGGAGTGCTGATGGGAAGACTGGCTCTGCATTTTTGAAATCAGGGAAATTTATCTGACATCTGGCTGTCTTTGAGAAGGCCTTACACATTCTGAAGGTTTGAGTTTATGAGGCAGCTGCAAGTTTGGCTTTGTTCACATATCAAATACATAAGGTTGATTTGAGGAAAAATGATTTCAAAGATGAGCTTGCAGATAGCACATTTCCTGGTTAATTCTGTTACACATGGGTAATTTAAAAAACAACAAAAACAACCAGCAGCAGTATTTTCTTCCTGAAATTTTGTTCAGAGTATTAAGTTAGTTACATCCCAGATGTAGTGGCTTTAGGTTCTCGCAAGTTTAGCTCATTACAGTTTTACATATGATGCAGAAGTGTTTCTTCTTTTACATTTGCTATGACTGTGTGATACAGATTTATGCAAACTAAGAATGGGCTAAAGTTATTATTTGTAGACATACTAGTTTCTGGAGTTTAGTGTAGCCAGTCTGTTACAGTAGTTGGATTGCTCTAGTCACCTAGTCGTGGTTTTGCTGATATAAGGAAGACTGATTTTTTTATTTATTCCCCCCCCTTATTTTTCCATTTCAGTCTAGGATATTTAATGGATCCATCCCTCTGATACTGGAGTACCTCCAAATCTTCAATGCATTAATCCTTACAACAACCCTGTAAGGGAAAGAAACGCTCTCTAGGCTTCTGAAATTATCCCTATTTTATAGATAATGAACTGAGGCATGAAGAGGCTTAATTGACTTCACACAATCAGACGAAAGAGCAGACTACTGAACCTAGATTTCCCAAATATAAACACAGTTTTTCATCCTTGCTGGTTTTAGTTTTTTGCTCAGGCATCAGCTTTACCTTGTGATCCATTCTTACCTAATTCTTCCTTTTAAAATCTCTCAGTGGATTTGAGTCCCATTCATGGCAAGTGCGTGCATGCTTCTTTCTGGTGGTAGCTCATGAGGGCTAGTTTGCCAGCTCAGTCCTTTGGGGCTAATTCTAGTTTCTGTTGACTACCTCATCTCTGTATGTTTTGGTTTTTTTTTTTTCATAAGAGAAGCTTTGGTTGAATTTTTGTCCTTCCTGGGGGTTCGATTACATTGCTTTTGTGTGTGGTATGGATCCCTCGGTACAGCACAGGGTTGTAGATGTAGCAGAGTTGGTGGAAGCCCACTGCATTGTTGGGAGGGTCACGGCAAGGGGAGCATGCCTGTGATGTCCCCTCCTTGGGGCTGACCAGCCGTCACGCAGCATATATCCACCATGCCATGAAGCACACTGCCAAAACGCTGGGGCTAATGCTAACCCACCTTGGTAGCCCGCCACCCACCAGCAGCGTGACTCCTGACAGCCCAGCAGTGTCGCCTGAGCTGCTCCCCACCGTGTTACCTCTGGCCCGGGGCCACACTGGCAGGGCTCTGCCACTTTCCACATGTGGAGAAAGGCGGTTCAGCCGCACAGGTCAGGGTTGTTGGCACAGTGCTCCACTGCCAGCCAGCAAGGTGCCCAGCGCAAGCTGCTGCACAGCTGGAGGACTCTCCTGGGCTTCCCCCCATGCTGCTGCGCAGTGAGCAGCCCCTGAGGTGGATATGGGAATGTGGTTTTTGTCAGTAGTGAAAGCGCCCTGTGGGGAGAGCGTGTAGGCAGGGAAGAAGGATTTCCATCTGCGGGCTGGAGCTCCGGCTACAATTGTGCCTGCTGTGAAAGAGCTTGTTACACTTTCTCACTGTGAGGGCTCCATCTGGTGCTCTAGGTGTCTTTAAATGGAAATTTACGTTTACTGTCAGAACTAAAGTCTACGCACAATGAGCGGTCTGATGGTCTTACCAGTCACAAGAAATGCTGAAGGCCTTTCCTTCGCCTCCCACCCTGTAACATAAGGGGCAGGGAAGGACAGCGAAATGGAGGGGGACGGACTGGGCAGGTTCAGAATCTGTCCCCATCATAATAGGAAGCAGTAATGAAGACCCATTTTAAAATTCAGCATTTTCTCTGTCTTAGGGCAGGATTTAGCTCATTACTGAGAGTAAGCAAGGTGGCGTTGCAAGGAAACAAAGTCTGCTGTTGCTCAAGCAGCCCGGATGTTGGTTAGTAATCAGTGGTGTGACTTGCAACTCAAACTCTTAAATTCTAGCTGGAGTCTTGCTGGCAGTACTTTGTGTACTCGATGTAAAGTCCCCACTCCCTCATCAGGACAAGCGTGCCCTACATTGATATCAAATTTGAAGATGGTGTGTGCAGAACACATTAGGAAACATTGTGCTAGGTATTCTGACTTCTGCCTTGAAAAGTCCAGGTCTTGGCAGCTTCTAAGGAGAAGAAATGCACTGACAAACTGCTGCAATCTGGGAATTAATAACCCTTTCCAACTGAGAGACCCATTTTACAAATTATCCCATGCATCTTTCTCAAATCCTTTTTTTGCCTTCTCACCATCTAGCTGCTTCGGTCTCATCTGCATCAGTCTTTACAACTGAAATGATTTCTGACTGTGCATAAAATCAAGCTGTTTGGTTAGGCGTCCATTAAAATATGGGTGATGGTTTTTAACGTACTCCAAAGCAACTCCAAAAATGCTTGTCTCTGGTGTTGCTCTACTCGAGTGAATGGTGGCTAGGGGAAATTTTCTGTACTGAGGAAAGCTTGAGGAGGCTTTCCCATAACCCTCTAACTCCTGGTTTTATAGTGCTGCTTGGGCCTTTGATCTCTACACTCTTAATTGGCTCAGAGGGAGGTTATTTACAGTCAACAAGAAAACTACCTTGAAGTTGTCATTTTAATAAACTTGTTACTTGCCAGCTTCTCTAGAGGCATCCCAAATGGAAATAAACATCTTTCATTTTGTTTTATAAATAAATTTTAAAAATGGTTTCCTAGACAACCTTGATGAAATGTCAACTTCTTCTCAGATCTAAACCCACACCATAGGTATTGTTATCTCCGTCCCTGCTGGGTAATTTGTACACTGCAATAGTTTGTTTGGAAACATGCCTGTTGTTCTTTAAAATGTACTTAATGCTAGATTAGAGAACATAAGACTGACTTTTTTTTTTTTTTTTTGGTCTCCAGTTCATTTCTAAACCATTTAAAATAAAGAGCTTGAGCATGTATGGTATTTAAAAAACCTTTCACATGATGTTTTTAAAACAGATCAATTTCAGCATTAAAGTGTTAGGAATTCAGCCAAGGAAAATTCAACTCAGGATTGTATAGCTATAATGATAATGTATTATACCCGTCTTCCTTGAAAATGATTGTAGCAGTAGAGTTGAACCTAGTGAATTACATAATTTAGGAGCGTTTGCCAGAATGCTGTTTTAGGGGATTACTGTAGTCTTCCCTTAACAAAAGCAAAGGGAAAGACAGATCGTATTATGAAGTACTTAAATGAGAGAGAACAGTCTTCACAAATTATCTAAGATAACTCATTTGAATAGAACAGAAGGTCATGTGTGTGCATGCCAGTTATCACACTTTACTTGGCAGGGTGTAGGGGGAGTACAAGAGGGAGATTTTTGCTTTTCTTCTCCTCTAGCCTGAATTAAAAATGTATTGGCAGCTCATTGCTGACATCGAAACATTTCCAGCCAGCCTGAAGTTAGTATTTGATTGTGCTTTTAACGTTTAAAAAATTAACAGCATGACCTGTCTAATATAAATAATGAAAGGCCCAGAAAAGTAAAAGCTACTGCTCCTTCTCTTGGCAAAGCTCTAGGATGTTCAGGAATTGTAATGCATCTAAAAATCTGGCAGCAAGGATTGTGTGTTTTATTTTTTTCAGTCTTCAAAGTAGGTATTGGACATATAATGTGCTATTATATACTGATGTAACTGCTTTAAGACTGACTGCAGGATCTGTGTTCCCACCACTCCTCCATCCATTCCGCTTACTGGAGTCCTTGATTTGAAGAATGAGACTGGGGACAATTATTTTTGCAGCAGGCTCATGTCCAGATTCAGGGTAGCGTGCAGTAGGTATCTAAAGTTCAGCACATATGTACATTCCTCTGATTTCTCTGTCTGCCTGGTGACTTTCCTGAGATCAAAGCGTGCGCCTCAAGTCTGGCATCTGCTCGAGTGCTTTCCTGAATAGGAAATGGGATAATTTCCTGAACAAGGGTCTTGGGAACACAAGTGAGTGAGTGTAGATGAAGTGAGGCAGATAATGGGCTTGGATGTTATTTGGGCAGAGAGGTGAACAGTAGTGCTCAAAGATTTCTTTCTGGAAGATATTTTTATAGATGGTTGAGAGAATGTTTTTCTTCAAAATCAGTGTGAACTGCAATTTGCAGATATTTAATAGCACCTGGCCATGTTTTATCCACCTGCCCAATTAAGAGACTGGTTGAATAATCTGTTTTCACACAGGTGCTTAGCAGTGGCTCTGCCTTCCTAAATCATGGAGGGTACAGAAAAGCATAAAATATATTGAGTTTTCAGAAGCCACACAAGATCTGACAGGGGAAGAGATGAGCGAATTGCCAGTCTATTAGTTAATACCTGAGAAAAACACGTGAGCATGTTTCTGCTGCTTGAAGCAATCGGGGTGTGGAGTGAAAGTTTCTATTGAATTTTAGGGTGCTTTTTGTAATGATGGTAGCCTCTTGAAGGCTACCTCTTTTGCCATCACTTTTCTACTGATCAAGTCAGGAACAAATAGGATTAAAAATGGGGGGAGTGGGGGAACAAGTCAGAAAGTGTAGAAAGAGATCATCATCTCGATCTGTGAAGTATTCAGTTGAAACAATAATTTGCTTTATTTTCTTATCATCTCCTAGGTCATCTCTGCAGCAAAACAACTATAAAATCCTTTAGAGAAAAAACAGGCAGAGGAAAGAAAATGAAAGGGTTTTTCCCTGAAGGGTTGATACATATGGATAGATTGGAAGGGAACAGAAATGTGTAAACTCAAAACTGATGCCTTTGCCATCAATGTAGCCTACATTAGATGTAACCAAAATTAAAAATGTGGGGTGCTGGGACACAGTACCTGAGTGAAAGCGGCTAAATGGAGTGTCTCGTGGGACTGTCTTCAGACGTGGTCTCTGTGTTTTTAACGCAACAAAAAAAAAGGCTAATTAGTGCCAGGTTATATCCTTCTGGTCAAAATGAAGAATTAGATAGGGAACATAAATCCCAGGAGAAAGGTGTTAGGACCTGTCACATGAAAACGGAATCCACTTAGCTATCCATGGAGAAGGCAATGCTTAAAGCCTGATCATTACTACTTTAACATGGAAAATCTGGGGGGCGTGGGTTTTTACCTCCTAACCTCTGTTGCCGGTGCTGATGAGATTTTTATAACCCCTGTGGCTTGAGCCGCTGCAGGAAAGTGTTTGCGTTCAGCTTGGCTCAGTGCCGTACAGTCCATTTTAATCACTGTGCAAAGTGAAAGGATAACAGTTTTACTGTGGTGCTCCGTCTGAAAAGAGGGCTCTAAGCAAAAGCTGGCTATTCTTCACAGGGATTTCATGATTCTTGCAGATACTTTTTAACAAAGTGTAAAGCATACTGACATAGGCCTTTAATGACTATCATAAAACATTCCCTCCTTAGTGTTTTCTTACTTTTCCAAAAACTAACCGAATTACCTTGTGTGTTCTGTTTAAATTCAGTTGCTATGAAAATGTAATTAGTTTTAATATTCTGGAGATATGTTGGATGTTGGGAATTTTCTGTGTATGTCCGGCATCAGCTTTTGAAGAACGCTCAGGGAGTGCTGCTGCTTCTTTCCCTGGCATTGTGGCACGCTGCTGAATCAAAGTCCGTAATGCAGGCTGGTGGTTATCCTGCTCTCTCCCTTTCATGGTGGTGAGCCCACAATTAAATTGCTGCATTGAATGCTCCGGCTGGTTGAGCTTCTTCTCTTGCCTTGTGATTGCGTGCTCTCCCTCGCTCTTTCTCCCTAGTTAACTCCCAATACTCTCCTCTCTGTTTCTGTTTCTATTTTGCTAGAGCAAAATGAAGCTGCTCAAACTGTTTCAGGTCTCTGCTGAAGGAAATAGCGTGAAAGACCAGTAATTGGAACCCCAAATAAATATTTGAGGAGAGCTGTAGTTCCACGTTTCCTTGGCACTGCTCTGTTCCTCAGATTTACGAAGATTATATTTGCCCTCAGTTCTTCTGAATCTCTGTAACTTGGTGGCTTTGACCCCTTCATTTCAGTGTGTCTGATTTTGGGTAAAGTAACATTTAGGGGTTTGTGTGCTGTAATGACCAACAGGCAGGTTTGTCCCGAATTTGGGCATTTATTTTCTAAACTTGTAGTGGCATGGTTTTCTCTGTCTGGAAGCATTTCCAGACTTGTGCCATTGTTATCCAGGAGCGCATAATCTTTTCTGGGATCATGAGGGACAGAATTCCTTTGCAGCCTTCATATGCCCTGGGGCTCACCCGCCGTAGTGCCTATACCAGTTGCAATTTGTGCCTTAACACCTTCTTGCAAATCTTTTCACTGCATCCAAATTACCTACTCTGCTGTGTGCTGAAGCATGTGGGCTTAGTTTGGGGTCTGTTCAAAGGGGAGGAGATTGAAGTGCAGGTGGTGAATGGAGAATGGATCAGGTGAATTACTCTGTGGATTAAAGGGGAGGATGTTTGACAATGCCTGGGTTGTGTTACCATCAATTAAATTCAATATTTACGAGTTGGCAGATGTGGATGAGAGCAGACTTGATGGTAAATGTAATCTGTGAACTTTGAAGCTTCTGTAAACCTATCAGAAGTGTTTAACTCCTTTTCCTGCCCATCTGTTTCTTTTTCTTTTGTTCCCTGCTGAAACCAGCTCCTTTGTTCAAACTGTCTTGCTTACCAAAGAGTGCTTGTTATTCTAGCCACACTCCTTGATTTCACTACCTTCATGTGCCTGTGCGAAGATGTACTTTAACCTAAACCTGTCTTTCCTTTTTGCCTCACAGCTGTGTTCCTCTACTGCTTCACTGCTTGTACTTAAGCTGCATCGGTTCTTCTCTCCATCCTTTGACCCTCGCAGTTTCAGTAGTGATTAGGCCTTATGTGTGTTATGTCCTTCAGCCAGTGATTACTGGAGAAGCTGTATTTTAAAGGATTTATTGCAAAAATGCATCTGTGAAAGGCTAGCCAGCAGCCCTCACCATTGCTTTAAACAACTACTTTTCTTGCCACCAGCATGCACCTGTACACCAGGAGGGGCCGGAGAAACAACAGCACATGCTGATAGGATTATACACCAAAATTGCTAGGTATCTCCAACTTCTGCTGTGTGGCCTGCTTAGCTTTTCCAGCAAATTGATAAGTGTATGTTGAAATACATGACTGGAATTAACGTGTACAACCAGAGTGGTTTATTGTGCATTTTATCACCCATTTCGTAACATCTAGACTTTGATGCTTTTAATTAGCTTAGATTAAATATCGCAGTGGTACCGCCAGGGCTAACAGATCAACAGTGTAAACAGTTAAACGGATATTTTTAAAGAAATTACACGTGCACACATGTACATAATGTACGCACGTATCTATACTCTGTGCACGTAAAACTTTGCAGAACATAAATGGTTCTGAAGACTAACTGCTGGCCTTACACATTCTATTTATTCTGGACTTCCATATGGCCATCTTGTTGCTCTTGCAGCAGCATTGTACATGTAGACTTTGATGTTTTTTATGACGCTCTTATCCACTAATTAACTTCATTAATTTTGCAATTAGTGAAGTTAATTAGTGGGTAAAAATGTGATATAAAACTTCAAAGTTTGCATTTTAATCATAGTTTGTATTAAAAATAATTATCACACGCTTGATGACTAAACTCAATGCAGTTAGCTCAGACAGGGTCATGAGATATTAAAAACAACTTTGTTCTGTATCTTTCCTAGCTAGTTAGTAGCGTTTTTCACTAACAGTTGTGAGAGTTTGTCTGGTATCTGAAAATGCAACTACAGGGAAAAGGCAGCGAATGAGACCAAAAAAAAAAAAAAATTTGATCATGGTGTGGCTGAGTGGAAGTTGGGTTTCAGCTTGGGTAAACAGAGAAACAAGTTGCAAAAGGGAGAACTGAAAATATTAAAAGAAGTTCACTGTGACTGGTGGTATATGTGGGAATGTTACTTGTCTGCCAGCCTCCTCTCCTCTGGTGAGCCATTTCAGAAGAGATGTGCTCAGGGCTGTACTACCTGACCGTGTCTGCCTGATCACAACCTAAAAGGGAAAGGCACGGGAAGGAAAACCTGCTTGCCTAAGTAAGGACAGCAAAGGGGAGATGTTGGAAAATTAAAGCAAAGAGCGTAAAACCCCTGAGGCTGGAGTAGATACTGGGATGTAGTAATTCCAACCCCCCTGCCATGGGCAGGGACACCTCCCACTAGACTAGGCTGCTCCAAGCCCCATCCAGCCTGTCCTTGAACACCTCCAGGGATGGGGCATCCACAGCTTCCCTGGGCAACCTGTTCCGGTGCCTCACCACCCTCACAGTAAAGAATTCCTTCCTAGTATCTAATCTAAATCTCTCCTCTTTCAGTTTAATAGTAATGTAGTAATAGTAATAATAGCAACAACAAAAAGGCGTAGTAGCAGTGTAGGTGTGGGTGACCTCAGGAGCACCGCCACTATACGAACACTCCATATGGTGTCTGCAGAGCAGCCCACAGCGTTTTGCACCATCTCCCTCAGTTTAATAGAAGTAATGTACCTGTGCTTAGGGGTGTATGTAAATGTATGCACTTTTTTTAGATGGATGGGCATTTTTTATAGTTAGAGCTATGCAGAAGCTTTCATGTGTGGGAGGTCTTGGTTACAGTTTTCCACCCTGGGCGCATAGTCTTGGTGGGCTGCACTGGGCTGCCCCTTCCTCTCACCCAGCTCTTTCTTACACCCTGTCCTGTCTGGTGGGACACCTACCCTCTCTGGTGGGATCTCTCCCACCTCGTAGCACTCGTTACTCACCAGAGCGGTCTCCGTTTCACCCCTGGTATGCCAGAAGTTGCAGCACTCATTTTTTCTTTCTTTTTGTGTTCCTGGCTTAAGCACATGGCTTTGTCTGAGAGAGCTCAGTGCTCCAAGCTTAAGGCTGGAGCAGTGCCTGAGTCCAACCTCCAGTGCTGGTACGTCCATCTATAACATTGGCACCAGCCAACCAAGCAGCATTACTGCCCGGTCGTTTCCCTGCGATGCATATTGTATCCTTTTTCATAGTTTCTTTTATATTTTCAGCAGACTTTATAACAGCAATAATGTCATTCAGATAATTATACTGTAATTGACCTTAGCATTGAGCATCCTTGGCTTTTACTGCAGTTTGCTTAGTACTTCAGGATGGTCAGTTATCTCGTAATTCCCACTTTGTTGGGAATTATTGTTTTAATTATTACACTCCAAATACATCATTTTGGCATGGTACTAAGGGTACGCTGGGGAATGGTCGTATTCGTGAACGCTTTAAAGAGTTACCAGCTTTATCATGTGGGAGGGCTTTTCATCCTGTCATCTCTAGTCATTACTTTTAACACTGGTTTCATTTAATTATCACTTAGTCTGCTCAGGCCAGGTCTTCATCTGCAGGAGCTAGCATATGGGGAGTTAGGGCTTGCAGGATTTGAGGGCCGTTGGACGGCAGTGCAATCTGACCATATTGATTTCTTTTCTGCCATGTTACTGTGTGAGTCATCTGTATTAACGCAAGTAACTTCCAGTGGAAGTTTGGGGTAAAATGGTGAATTTTTTTTCTCTTCTTTTCCTAGCAATCTGAAGTATTAATGATTTCAAACAGAGACCGAGCACGCTGGTGTTTGCCCTGTTACTGATGAGAGTTTTACAGTTGCCTGAGAGGCTTGTGTGGCCCTCTTTACATTCATTTAGTTTGCACCTGTGTGGCACTGGTCCTCCACCAGGAGCAGGACACTGCGAGTGTTGGAGGGAAAACAGCGGGATCCTTGCGGTGGGAGATCTTTTCACCGTGTGTTCGCGCTGTGCTCAGCACTGCCCAAAGCAGAGACTGAAGCGTGGCATACTGTGCTTTACAGCCTGGCGCAAAAGGTAGTGTGGGTCCAGTACTAGACACAAACCATCCCTCTTCTTAAACAAATTATGCAAACAAGGCAAAGTTCTCCGCCTTTCTATAAATGTTGATGTTCAGTTGGTTTTTGTCAGCATTTTGTGGTGTATTGAACATGCATAAAAATGTTCTACCTAAGCAGAATATGAAAAGCCGGTACGTTTTGCTAAAAGAGAAACTAAACGTAACCTACTTTCACCGAAGAGTATTTTTTCCTGTGTCTGATCTAATTATTTTATGTGAGCAAACTCAGTGTTGGTAGGAAAATGCTACTCTCTAGTAGATTAACACATTTTATTGAAGAAAACAGCAGTGTGAAAAGACTTTATTTCTCTATAAATTTTAATAGTTACTAAAATAAGGACTCTGGCCCATTAAGTTACAGCCTGCCAAGTCATAATGCTGAATCACTTAATTTCTCTAAGTAGCTATCCTATTCCAGCTTCTTAAAGGCAGCTGTTAGGAGAGCACCGATGTTTTAATCAAGGAACAGGGCAGAGTCTGTCAGCGAAACAGTGTGCTTCGATGGAGGTTTTCTTGCATAGTCTGCAAATATAAGGACCTCTCTTGGACTATGTAGGCTTGCGCGCTCAGGAACCAAGGTGTGGGTGGGTACAGGATTATATGTAGACATCTGATGTCAGTGAAAACCATGAGGATGTTGTCACATCCCCGGTATTTCTCACTGAAGATGGATCCTTACAAGTGTTTACAGGCTGAAAAGCTATTGCAAACTGTAGTGAGAACTCAGTATGGGTAATAGTGTTGTCCCGTGCACACAGAAAATAGTAAGCATATGAAGATCTAGAGCATAGCTCATTGGCTATGAACGTGACATATCTTTATTACTTAGCGTAAGAGATAAATTTAGATCTGTCAGCACCAGTACCAGAGATCCTATGAAGTCAGAGATCTTTATGTGGCAGGTGCCTTGCATGTTGAAGGGAAAAGCAGCTGGTACTGCAGGGGTATTGTTGACTGGCTCCATGAAAGGAAAGGGGTAGGACAGATAAAACTGAGAACGTCTAGATTTGCTCTGTAGCAATAGACTCTTGAGGAAAAATGTTAGTTTTAGTACACTGGCCAAATTTCAGTCTGGGAAGTGAGATTCTCCCTGCTGTCAATAGGTGAGTTGTCTCCCGTCTTTCTGCTAATGTAGGGTGTGATACCACAGCAAGATCTCTTCATCTTGGTACTAGGTCTGATCCATCTTTAAATGCCCGATGTGGTACTCATCCTTTATGTGCTAGTGATAATTATCTACTTTTTCATTCTAGTAGGGAGCTTTAATTTATTACTTTATTAAGCAGTGAAATCAAAGATTAAAACAGTATCTATAGCACATAGCTAACTAGATTGTGAAAAATGAAACTATATGGTTTCAAATTTATGAAAATAAATATTTCTATTTAAATAAGTGCAGTGGTTTACTTTAATTCTTTAGACACCACTCTAATTTGTAGTTTACTGGTGATTATTTTTCTTCGTTTTAAAGCAAATTGCTTTCTGTAGGGTGAAGCTGAGAAATAATGAATTGAATTCACTTTACAAGCTGCTGCCTCCCAAATTGTAAATGAATATAAATGTAATAGGAGCTTACTATTAAAATCTTTTGCAAAAGACTATGCTATATCGTTGCAGTAAACAAATACATTTTTCAAGCCATCAATTCATTTAATGTTGCATTTCTACTTGGCCTTTATTTTAAGGCCTTCTGTGCCTACTGCCCCTACTGTCTCCAAATGTCTTAACACGTGTTGTCTTTTCAGAGCAAAAAATAACATTGTTAGTTTGTGTCATTTACTATAATAGTTGCTTAATGATCAGCTTTAAAGCTAAATCAGTGAATGTATTTTAACATGTATTTGCTCAGGATGGGAAATCCTTGTCTACCTGTTTTATAGTGTCAGGGAGAGAGAGAGAGGCAGGCAGCCAAATGGAAAAGACACAGGCTGTGTTCAGCACTAACTGTGTTCTAAAATTTTTATTTCCCTCAGTGTACTTAGAGGGTAATTAATAATTACCAATCAAAAAGATGGAAGGTTTTTACAAATTCCACCACCCGTTAATCTGAGCTGCTGTTGGCAAAAATTGGAAATTTTAGAGAAGTGGAGAGGAGGACCTGATGTCCCAGCAGGGAGAAATGATGTCTCATGTGACTTGGGCGACAACCACAGTGACAACTTCTGTGGTTAAGTGTTCTTAATGCTTACCAGAAATTTGTTGTGTAATAAGTTAAGGAATAGAAGAAATTCAGTAATAGCAATGGAACAGAAGTTGCACAATGGAAATGTTAATTTCTTGGTTTGTGTTCCTGGTAGTAGCTGTAAAATAAACCTGGGGAGGTGTGCACTGAAAACCCCAAAACCAAATTGCTGTGTTGTACGGTTTTAAGTGGAACAACAGCTGTCCATAGTGCGTGGAGAAAGAAACCCCGAAACTAGTGTTTCTGGATGAATGGGAGGATCTAAAATCCAGCAGTAGGGGCTTCTTTAGTTGTTTTTCCTCCCACGCCTTTATATAAGGAGGACAGAGAGATGGAAACAGTCAGCAGGGTTTCAACTGAGAATTACTTTAATCTTCATTCCTGTCAGCTCTAATTCTGCAAAATGCCTGAACACATCCTTACTTATGTACGTTCAGCCATTGACTTCAGTGTGAGATAAAGTTTAGCGCATGCTTAAATGCTTTCTTGAATTAGGGCCAAAAGCTGCTGCTGCTGCTAAAATCAATCCCAGAGGGAACTTTGCATCTTTCATTACTTCCTTTTTTTGTGTACCAAGATACAGGCTCCGTGAAGCTTTGGAAATATGGTAGGAGTTGATAAATGTTGCCTGCCTTGTTTAAAGGAATAGAGCAGAATTGTTGGATGACAGTGCATAAAGTACATACTACCTTCCTTTCTCTCCTGTCCCGTACGTGTGCTCTTTAATGATCATTACTAAGCGAGGGCTGCAGAATGGCACTGCGTTGTGTTTCTGTCTACTGCAGGCACAGCCTGTAATTGTAAAAGGCGCCAAAATAAAATGAGTTGAGGTATTTTCCCCTGTTCTTTCCTGTTTCAAGACAGTTCAGAAGCTTGCTTCTTTATTTGCTAGAAATCTTCATTCAAACCTTTGCTGAAGTGTGACTTACCTTTAGCCACCTTGTTCTTTTTGGTTTACACAGGCAAACACACACACACACGCTCTTCTGGGAGTATTGATTTAACCCTGTATATTTGTAAAGGAAGCAAGCCAAAACCAGGCCAATGCACAAAATGTATTCACAAAATGGTCCAAAGTAGCTCTACATTCCTCCCGTTGACACTGCAGTAGCAGCTATGATCTGTCAGCTGATCACCTTTATCTGTGTCTTGCAATGCATTGTGCAATTTTAATACAAGATACTTGCTGAGTAGCTATCGCTGATTAAAACCCAAAGTGCTATCTGTAAGAACAACTCCAAATCGTATTATTGGGTTAAGTTGTATTGAGGGATAGTGACAAATGAACCACAGTTCTGAATGAGCATCTGATGATGTTTTCTTCATCTCTTTTCTGACTGCAGAGCTCTTCGGTATCTCCCTCAGCCAGTTTCAGAACAGCAGAAAAGCACAGAAATTCAACAGATTATTCCTCAGAGAGTAAAAAACAGAAAACAGAAGAGAAGGAGATAGCAGCTCGTTACGTGAGTATATTGACTACCTTATGCATTGTTGAACTTAAGTGTTCCTCTGTAATTTCACCTGATTCCTGCTGCATACCTAGTTTTAAAATTGAGGGTCACATTCTTAACAGGTTTGTACTGCCTACCTCTAATGTCTGTGCCGGGTGGAAGGCTTCAGAGTGTAAGACTGATAGGGTTTTTAACAATATAGATACAGAGCACCTGGAAGGTGTGTGACAAGAGGACTGAGCATTAGGTAGGCTGGGACTTGGTGGATCTGGACTTTAGCTTGGCTCTGCTTCTCAGTGCAGTGTAACTTTGGATGAGGATTTCCATCCTGTGTCCTTGTTCACTAATGTGAAAACTTGGAAGAATGCTACAGATGTGACAACCTGTTAAGCAGAAGCCCTATAGGTCACTTAAATATTATAATTGTCTTACAACATAAAGCTTGGTAAAAGTTCATGCTATGTTGCATAGTTGTGAGCAGCCTTGCATTTCATTGCTTTATTGTTTCTTAGTACTTAAGAGACATGGGGATATTAAATGGAAGTTTCTAACACATTGTGACTTGTCATTGCAGGACAGTGATGGCGAAAAGAGTGATGACAACTTGGTAGTTGATGTTTCCAATGAGGTATACACAATGGTGTTTTTTCTACCTTACAGTGTGTGTGTGTCTTCAGTGGTTTCTGTGCGTATTTGGTATATGAATGAGATTACAGCCTTTGCCTCTGTAAAGGAGCTTGAAATGCCTGAGGGAATCCAGTCAGGTCGTCTTTCGTTAGAATGCAAATCAGATCTGTAACACTTACTTCTACAAAGTAGCAGTAAGTGTTTCTTGTATGAACCAAAAGTCTGCTTGAAATATTTGAAGCCAGCCCAGCCCAGCAGATAGGATGCAGCTTATAATGGTATCTGTTTTTTGGTTCACTCTGGCCATGACTTCATTTGTCAACTTTATCACATCAGCCAAGTACCTCAAACCTTTTCAATCTGTCACCTGACAAATGAGATTTAGTTGCCTATTTCAATATCCATGGATTTTTAACATTATTTTTCATGGTTAATGGCATCAAATTTTAAGGCTTTCTATTCTGGGGAGAAAAAACCTTTGTCTTCTGTTGTCCATCTCAATTTTACAGTTTTATCAGCTAAATCAATTAAGAACTGAAGTAAGATGTCACTTTTTATGACAGATCTTCTTTCCAAAGTGAGAATTAGTCAAGACAACCACTAGTGGCTAGTATGGACTTTTTATACTAATCCACGTTGCTGATATTTAGGATCCTTCCTCTCCCCGGGGGAGCCCAGCACACTCTCCACGGGAGAATGGCTTGGACAAGACTCGACTGCTGAAGAAAGATGCACCGATTAGTCCAGCGTCTATTGCATCCTCCAGCAGTACTCCTTCCTCCAAATCCAAAGAACTTAGCCTTGTAAGTATTTCAAAATGCTCCTGACCTATGATCATGTGCTGAAGCAAGTACTTACTGGCTTTCTGTCTGGACACAATTTGTGTTTCCACGGCTATCAGTAAAGACGTATGAAGCATCAATTTAAAATTCGTTTAATTTATCTCTTCAAGGGAGTTTAATAAAATAGTAAGGAGAAAGTCCCCAGCCTTTTTTTGGGGATAGGGAGAGGTTATTTTCACTGGTGGTGAGGGTAGATGATAGATGTGCTGTGCTGAGAGATGTTCTTCTCCTCCCCCATATGAAAAACTGTCATTCTGAGAATAAATAAAAGTACACAGGGGTTCCTTGAGCTGTTTTCCTGTGCTGTGGTTTATAGCAAATTCAGTTCCCTGCTTGGATGTGATTTGCTTGTTAGCTTTGTTTGAATTACCAGGCCATATACAACAACAATAATTTTTATTTTCTATCTAAAAAGTAATCTGTCATTTACAAGAGCCTTCCTTGACTTGCATCACAAATCACAATGCAAAAAAAAAAAGAGCTGCCTGCAAGTCAGGGGTGTTCTTTCCTTTCCTCTTTGTGACCACAGTTAATCACCTTCCTGAGCTGCACAGTAACTCCCCTCTCAGTTCTTCACAGGTCAGGGTACATGATTATTTAAAGAAATGAAAAAAAAAAAAAAAGAAAGCTTAAAGTGAAATGTAGTGCTCAGGGAAGGTGATGTGGTTTGCCTGATGAACAAGCTTGTCACAACAGTGGCACTGCACAGTTCCTGACTATATACCCATCACTGTGTCCATCCTGTGTTTCCAGCACCACGCTGGGCATGAGTTGTTGGTCAGTTGTGGGGGTTTTTTCTTCAACTTGTGTCCACTCAGCGTGGCCTCTCACAGAAATTCATAACAGTAATGGGAGCGGGTCCACCATGAGCTGAGTGAGATTTCACAGATGCTGCCAATGTAATTGTCAGCAGGCAATGATTTTCAGTCATTGACCTCATTCTGAATCATACGATACCCCCGATGAGGAAAGCTGTGAAGGCTGTAGTTAATTCCCAAAGCCATTCTGTCTTTTTCAGTGTCTCTGCAGCTTCTCTTCGTTGCCAGGGACTGTTGAAACCAAAACCCGACAGTTAAATATCACTAATCACACACGCTCTGGTTGTCGTTGGCTCTCTTTCCAACCACTACCTAAAGTAAAATAACTAACAACCTGTCTTCGTTTTTTCCTTTTTGGTGATTAGAATGAGAAATCTACCACTCCTGTGTCTAAATCAAATACCCCAACTCCACGGACTGATGCCCCAACTCCAGGCAGCAACTCCACTCCCGGACTGAGGCCAGTGCCTGGCAAACCCCCAGGTGTGGACCCGCTAGGTTAGTGTCTGTATATGTCAGTGGTGTGAAAGTGTGGCCATTTGTCCCTAGCCAGGCTATCTTTAAATCTACAGTGATGAGGCAGTATATTACAGCTGCTTAAAGTATGCTGAGCTGGTTCTTCAGCACTCTAATACAGTGTGGAGATATATATGTGTGTGTGTATATATATATATATTACTGTTCACCAGAACCGTATTTCACCTGATGGGTCTGGGCTGGCTGTTTGACTTCTCTCTTTTTTTCCCCCTCAATAGCTTCAGGTTTAAGGACACCTATGGCAGTACCGTGTCCTTATCCTACTCCGTTTGGGATTGTGCCACATGCTGGTATGAACGGGGAGTTGACCAGCCCTGGAGCTGCCTACGCTGGCCTGCACAATATTTCCCCTCAAATGAGTGCAGCAGCTGCAGCAGCAGCAGCGGCAGCAGCTTACGGGAGATCTCCAGTGGTAAGTGTTTGCCGCTAGTGCGTTCAGGGTTGAGAGCAGTGTATATCAGATGTAAGACCTGCAGGGTTCAACGTAGCTCAGTCTCTTTGTAATATCCGGGGTATGCTATTGAAAAACATGAATTAGACAGTCTTCTGTTGCCTAACTCTCATCTTTAATACACCTTTTTGTTTTGCTTGGGGAAAACTATAGGTTGGTTTTGATCCACATCATCACATGCGAGTCCCAGGCATCCCTCCCAATCTCACAGGCATCCCAGGAGGAAAACCGTGAGTAGCAAATATTCAACTTTAAAAGTCAGTCATCTGTTGAAGTTGTGTTCCCTTGCTGGTTGGAATTCCCCTTGGTTACTGAAAACTCTTGTGTGAATAGAAATAAACATAGCTATTTGGCAAGGGCAGGAGAAACACTGTTTAATCTTAAAAGCTGCATTTGTAAATTTATTTTGAAGACTAATAGCAGCCGACAAGGACTGGTTGGTACAGAGTAAAGGAGACAGAAATAAATGGAAAAAGGAGCTGAACTTTAAGGTGTTACTTGCTGAATCTGACTAGTTGCTCTTATATGGAAAGGCAAACTGGAACGGGATCTTGGCTTTCCATCTCTACTGTACTCTGCTCCTCAGTTTTAAAAAATGATTTATTTGTTCACAAAAGCCTTGCAATTACTTGCAAACTTATCAGCTGCTATAAACAGCAAGCAGTGTGCAGAGAAAGGAACACTGAAATGTTTTGTTTGATTGAAAATACTGGAAAGAATTATTGTATCATAATGTTCAAATTCATCCTTGATGGAACTGACCGTAAAAGGTGACCTGCTCTACCAAGCTTCGCTTGTTGTGAGCCTTGGAAAAAGAATACACAGATAAGAAGAACTCTCTGCTCACATCCCTCTTGAGTTAGAAAGGGGAAAAAATAAAACAATGATGTAAACCATATTGATCCAGATTTTATGTAAGGGTCCTCCATGTCCACTTCTTGCATGACACTTGTGGGAAACTATGACCAGCTAATACTGGAGAGTTTGAAGGGCAGGGGATGTTTGTGCCATTCCTTCTCTTGCTCTTGTATGTATGAACGTGTTTGTGGAGGATTGACTGGGGCGTGGTCGCAAACTTGCATGCGTGTGAGTAAATGCATACACTTAACTGCCAGTGAGCTTGTCGAGATGCAGGATTCATAACATATTGTGGTGATGAGCAATCAGTCCTAGTGCCTGTCACTCCTCTTGTCCATATGTGTCACACAAATCATAAACCATGCCCAGGTCTCTCGGATGTCACACGCTAGTTACCACCTCAGGTTGACTTTTCTGCTTGGTTGCGCTGCCCTGTTCAGTGGCTGTGTAAGGCGAGTAGGGAAATTGGAGTGCAGCAGCTTCTGGACCAGATGTTTGCATTAAAAAATTTGTGGGACGCAGATCTTCATCCTGCACCTGCAGCAAGCGCTTAGAAATGTCTTGTCATGATGTTCAAATGTTTGCTGGGTTCAAATTCATCCCTGGTGGAGTTGGTCGCCCAGAAAGAAGGATGACCGGCTTTACCAGGCTTTGCTTGCTGTGGTGTGAGGAATGACAATACTGGGGGTGCGGAGACCTCCCTGCTCACATCTCACCTGTGTTAGAGATGGGGGGAATAAAACATCAGGCAAACTGAACTCAAACTGGTTCAATTCCGGTGCATCTCCAAGGCTTTTGAGTGTTATTGATGTATTGATGACTGTTTTAAACATTTAAATGCAACTGTCATTTGTCTGCCGCAGGGCCTGAAACCTTTGAAATCTGTGGTTGTTTTAGCATGATTGCATTGATTTTTCTTCATCTTAAGTGTGGTACTTTTCACAGCTATCATTCAGGATTGTTGCTTTCTCATTTACTCTTCCTTTTCCCTTAGAGCGAAAGTTGTGTAAATTCCCTGTGCTGTTGAGTGTCTGTTGAAATGGAGCAGGCAGCGTGTGGCACGTCGGGGATCTGACCCCTAATACCTCTAATTTCACTTTGGAGATATATCAAAACACTGAGGATTGTACAGTATATAAGTAGAAAAGGTAGTTAATGTGAAAAGAAGAAAAAAGTGCTCACCAGGTGTTATAGCGTCAGATATTTGTAAGATATTTGGAGTACTTCAAATAAGCAACATGTGGTGTTAGTTCTCAGAGTGAAAAAAAAAAACAACCACTCAACCACCACAAAACCAAACCAAGCAACAAAGCAACAGTTTAAGCACACGTGCTGGTATGAAGTAATGAATAGAGTGAGAATAATGTAGTCACAGGTTGCTCCAAATCTAAGCTTTATTTCTGTAATTGTTAAATAAGTTCCCAGTGTACTTTATAAGCATGCTAAAAATCACTTTGGCTGATAAACGTATCATGGCTCTACAGAGAGTGACTGCATACGGAAATCAGAAAAGATGACAACGAAGTTCCACTTGTTTTGTTAAGAGATTTCAGGTGACCATCATCTGCTTTTTTCAGTACCTTACTGCAGCAAACAGGAATTAGGGAGATAATGAGGGAAGATATTTCAGATTTCTGTGGTGATAATCGAACCCTGATTCTACATATATAGGCAGTTTGCTGCTTCTGACAACCACAGAAATGTGTCCTACCCTTTCCTGAATGTGTTTAATGTCAAAAAATGGAGAATGATGATATGATCTGTCACTCAGACCTGCCAGAACAAGAAACAGAGCGGAGGATGAGAAGAGCCTGTAAAGCTCTGGGAATAGGGCAGAAAGGTGAAAATGCAGTTGCATTTTATCCCACTGAAAATTATTGTTCTAGTGTTAATGCACTGTGAATCTTAAATAACAAATTCAATAGCTGAATTCTGAAGACTGCCTTCTTCAGTGACTTTGAAGCAACAATTAAGGAAGTGATCTTACTAAGTATTCTCATAAAATGACTTTTTTAATGATTTCTTCTCATCCCACTACTATGACAATGGATTTTTCATCAGTTCTATGGTGATTCTTTTAGGTCTAAGGAAATTAAAGCCTTCCGTTAAGCATACCTTGGTCTGTGTAGGTGAACCCTCTTACAAAGTTTGTGCTCGTTTGTGCTCTTGTAATAGATGTGACATGTCAGGTAGCATCTCAGAACAAGAGAATTTCACAACCTAACTGTTCTCCCTGGAAAATATTTTGAGATTAAGCTGTTGATAGGTTATTCACAAGTGGCATAACTGGCAGTCACACAACACATTCTTTCTCAGTGAGAGCCCTGATTCTGGCAAGAGAAATTGGGATTTGTATTTGTTGTGTCAGGTCCACACACAAAA
>VWZL01004231.1:138906-264450 GCA_013396915.1 Stercorarius parasiticus | reverse complement strand
GAGGAGGGGGAATAAAAAAAGAAATTAAAAACAAACAAAAAAAAGAAAATAAAAAAGACAGCAAGCCCAAAAGAAGGAAAAAAATTCCAGTGCATTTTTGCTGGTCTGTCATGTCACGTGTTAGCAACCGTGCCTTGAGGACTTAACTCCTTGGCAGTAGAGGTTTTCACTGCACCCTCAGCTGCAGTGCTGGGCAGTTTTGCTCGAGGGGCGTGGGACCTGCGGTGCGGATGGGGCAGCGTGGCAGCAGTCCAGCTGAAGTTTGCACATTACAGTCAGTAAAGGAACAACCAAACGTCCCCTGTCAGTCAGCTACCTGCCATGCTCTGCAGCAGCCAGCCAACTGTTTCTGTCTTCCAGGGGACCCTGACCCGACCTTCTGTCCCTTCTCTGCATGCGGTGGTTTCCCCGTGCCCCAGGTTTAAGAATAGTGTCGTGTGTCCTTGCTCGTGCCAGAAATCATCGTTGCATGAATTGTAAAAGCTCATTTGATTGTTAGATGGTATTTGACTTCCCACGTTGAAAGAAGAGTATACCTAAGTTTATGCTTTGAGTGCCGTGCTATAGATAAATAAATGATTTCTTCACAAGATAAAAAAGATTGCAAAAGGAGATGAGTGCACAATCTGAATGCCCACAGTGGAAACACACTTTTAATTCCTTTTTCTTACTTAGGCTTGAAGAAAAACTTCTTAAATCACCCCTGGATCTTTTTTTCCCCTCAGAGCATACTCATTTCATGTAAGTGCAGATGGCCAGATGCAGCCAGTTCCTTTCCCTCCTGATGCCCTCATCGGTCCAGGAATCCCCCGCCATGCCCGTCAGATCAACACTCTGAACCACGGGGAAGTTGTCTGTGCAGTTACCATCAGCAACCCCACGAGACACGTGTACACGGGTGGGAAGGGGTGCGTCAAAGTCTGGGACATCAGCCAGCCTGGCAACAAGAGCCCTGTCTCTCAGCTGGACTGCCTGGTAGGTGAACAGCCTTATACGACAGTGGAAGAAGATAGCAGGTTGTGTTAAGATTGAAATGATACCTTTAAGGTACAAAAAACAGTGGCTATTTGAGTGCTGTCATTGGTGTCAAAGCTTGATACTTCATTTGTAATTTTGTTGTTTCTTTTAGAACTGAGTTTGAAGTATGTTCCTTGTCATACTTGTGTTTTTTTCCCCCCAATGAATCAAAACATCTTTAATATCCTAAAATTGTATTGGTAGGGGGAAAGATCAAAGACAGCACAGCAAATACTGTTTATAAACTTTGACATTTGTTGGCAATCTTAAAGCTTGATATCCTATCATGCTAAAAATTGCTGTCTTGCCGCTGTATTCTCAGAGAACATTTGAAGATTGTGTCACGTATTTTCTGTCTGTGTATGTGTGTGAATGCATTGCCCTGTCTTAATGTGACAATTAAAAATATCCCTGAGTGTTATTCACAAATTGGTTGAATGTGCTAACAAGATGAACCATTGTTAGCAGCTTTTCTCATGTCATTTACCAGTTCTTGGTAAGATGTTGCTTCTTGTTACAGACACAGTAAAATGAGAACTGTGCAGCACATGTAGACATATAATGAATTGCTACACAAGTTGCTACACAAATGAAGAAAATTGCCCAAATATTTTCCTCTGACATCTCTTAGATGGTGGCAGCAAGTCTCACTGGAACAGGCGGGCGGGGAGCGTGCAGGGAATTTGGTACTCCCCCATGCCGAGAGGTTAATGTGCTGAAATAAACAGAGTATGAAAATATAACTTTCTACACAAGCTGTCGAATACAGCTATTTTGAATTGGTTTGGGCTGGGTTCAGGTCTTTGCGTTCTGATGCTAATTAAGATTAAATATCTCTCACTACTGAATTTTGTAGATCAAGTTTAAGTACTTCCCTAATGTCATGTAATTTTCTGGCATTAATACACTTTATCATTGTCATAAGTATAAATGGCTCATTAAAACCAGGAGGGAATACAATACTTTTATGGATTTCTGCTCTCGTGTTAATGCTGTTTTCCTTTCCTCATGAGTAATCTCTTGATGGCTTCTGTCTCCACAGAACAGAGATAACTACATCCGTTCCTGCAGATTGCTCCCTGACGGCCGCACCCTGATTGTTGGTGGGGAAGCCAGCACGTTATCCATTTGGGACCTGGCAGCTCCAACTCCTCGCATCAAAGCAGAGCTGACATCATCTGCTCCGGCTTGCTATGCCCTAGCTATCAGCCCCGACTCCAAGGTCTGCTTCTCCTGCTGTAGCGATGGGAATATTGCAGTCTGGGATCTGCATAACCAGACTTTAGTAAGGTAGGTCGACAGAACTGGATCATCGGGTTGTGAAGAGTTAATTAGACACAGCCTTATATACTCTTCTATGTACATATGCTGTTTTCTTCGTGGTGTCTGCATAGCTGCTTCCAGTATTTCATTGCTAGGCAATAGCCATGGTAATACCTTGACAAAAGTCTATATAATTGTTTATAGGTTTTGAGAGTTTCATAATTCCAGGCCTGTTGAGCTGCCCGTAACTATAATTTCCTAAGATCAGTTGGTGTTGACGCTGCTGTAGGTTCTTTGAACAGATGGTTTTCTTTGTGTCCATGCAATACTCTGTGCTCACACTCCAGTCTCTTGAATTGGTGCTTCACCAAATATGTCTTGGGTAAAGAAGTGCGTAAATTACTGCATTGCAAACTTAACATCATAGGAGTATGGGTTGCTGCTCAACACTGATGTACAGTAAGCTAGGAACCAGTCACACAGAGCTGCTCTGTTCACCGTACTGTATGTTATTATATACAATATATCGGTATTGCAAGGAAGGCCAGGCTTTTACTCCCTGATGTTCCCATTTAGACAGCTCTTTTTTTTCCAGCTTTGTTGGTGACCTGCAGATTCTTCTTAAACTAACTGAATTCTGACGATCATGTTACATTCCTTTGTAGGGAGTGGGGTATTTTCACTCGAATAGTGGGTATCACACAGTCAGCAGCAAAGATCCCCAGAGCATCTGACTCGTAAAGTGTGCTTTTTGAAATCAAATTAGTGCTTAGCTGTCTGGCCTGATTGCTTCATCAATTCATCACAAAACTCACATGGTTGGCTGTGTCAGATACTGAAAGAAAAAGGAAGTATTTTGTATACATGCTCAGAACTGACTCTTTCCAATGTGAGAACGTGCGTATCATCCTTCAATATTTTCAGGCAATTTCAGGGCCACACGGATGGCGCGAGCTGTATTGACATTTCTAATGACGGCACCAAACTATGGACAGGAGGTCTGGACAATACAGTCAGGTCCTGGGATCTCAGAGAAGGGAGACAGCTACAGCAACATGACTTCACATCGCAGGTTCGATCTTAGAAACTTTAGCATGTTAAGAAAAATCTGTCATGGTTTTCTAAAACAAGCACTTCTGGTTTTTGCTTTTTTTTTAGAAGCAGAAAAAGCAGGCTCAAAGAGAATGCCAAAGAATTTTTCACTTAGTCTCACACCTTTTTTTTTTTTTTTTTTTTTGGCGTGGCGGCTAAACATCTTTCTGGATTATGACTATTTGACAGATTAGTACTTCTCCCATGAGAGTAGTGGAGAATCCTTTTTATAAAAGAATTGCCAAATTAAAGCGTTCCTGTGTGCAATCTGTTCCCGTTTCTGTAGATTCTTGTTCAAAAATATTTTACAAAAATATTTTTAAATGCTGTCAGATAAGCTAGGACATTAACTTTTATACCTTGATTCATTACTTTGCTATTACAGTTTTAATTGAGCTTTGTTTACATGAACTAATTTATCTTGATTACTATAGTAATTGGATTATCATGTTTTTAAAACTGTAGTAGATCAAAGTGTGTCTTTGCATGGTGTTAACAGTGTAGCAGGAATCGGTTTTGAATATCTCAAGCTCATTCCTTTACTGATTGAAGCATGTGCTGTGCTAATTCCAGATCTTCTCACTGGGCTATTGTCCAACTGGTGAGTGGTTGGCAGTAGGAATGGAGAACAGTAACGTTGAGGTGCTGCATGTTACTAAGCCGGACAAGTATCAGCTGCATCTTCATGAGAGCTGTGTGTTGTCACTCAAATTTGCTCACTGTGGTAAGCAAATCTTTCTGTGCCAGTGTTCTTCCTCCTGAGAAATTCCTTCAAGATTACCCTTAAGTGAAAGTGCGGGAGTAGTTAAAAATTAGATGTTAAATTTAAGTATTAAAATTATGGTAAAAATTCTATATGACTACTTTTTTCTGTGAACTGCTCATGTTGTGATTGAACATCGTAGTGCAGCCAGATGAAAATGTGACTGTTCTTTGTGTATGTTTTCCATTAATGTGTGAGTGCATTGGTTTTTTATGATTAATCTGTTTCTTGGGGTGCATTCCTTGAAAACAAAGTGCAACAATAACACTTAAACAATCTGTTGCAGGCAAGTGGTTTGTAAGCACTGGAAAAGATAATCTTCTTAATGCCTGGAGAACACCTTATGGAGCCAGTATATTCCAGGTAATAATCTCCTAAAAGCTATTTTCCACATACATTACAGTGCAGTAGAGCTGCACATCTCAGGGTCTTGTCATTAGCTTAAGGAGTTTTTAAATGGAAATTCTTAGCTAATTACTATGTTCCTTTAAAACTTTGTCTGTGATTAAAGAGAGATACTCTTTTGTCCTTTCTAACATTTGAGTAATTTAGCTCTTACAATAAAGTAGCCCTTTAATCTGAAATTGGTTTTGATACCCTTCTTTCTCACCTTCTTGTGCGTCTGGCTGTAGTACAGTACCCAAGTCGTGGTGTCAGGTGGGCATTCACTGAAGGTCCAAAATGTAGCTAAAACAGTGAAAGTCATATTCAACAGATGTATTTTTCTTGGATGAGATGTGTAAAGTCAGTGGACTGGAGAGGCAGATGCCTGAGCTGAAGACTGTATCCTTACAGAGGAGCCCTGTGGCGTGTTAATGGGAAGTTGTAACCTTTCTATAGTCTTTAATCCCTCTGTGACCAATGTTAATGGCACTTCAGTGGCCAGGAAAAGGAAAGTGGGATTTTTGGCATGTCCTCCTCTTCTTTCACCCACAGGTACTTCTAGGCTGGGAATTTTTTGAATTAAGTTAACTGGTGTTCGGGTTTAAATTCTCAGGTCTCACATGTACTGTTACCTGCCATGTCTCCACTTTTGGGGAGAGCACAGTTTGCCTTGACATGAGAAAGCTGAGGTCTGAGTTTTCTCAGTGGAGGCTATTCAGATCTGGAACCACCTCCCAAGCCCAAATCATGCTAACAAGAACACACCATCCTTAAAATTGATTTCAAAACCCCGGTGCAGCTTTTTTAATGAGGGGTAGAGAAAGAAACTTCCCGTGCAGTGCAGCAGAGGTTTCTTGGCAAAAACTCAGCATGATTGGTAAGTGTTTAGCTCTTGCAGAGACAAGCATAAAAGAATGTGGAGATGTGTAAAGAAAACATGCACTAAAAGAGCAAGTAAAATGTGACAATGCACATCATCTCAAAAAAAGGCAGAAAAGCTGGGAGAGGCAGAGCTACTGCGTCCTGGTGTCCCCTGTCTTCCACTCACCTGCTGTACACTGTTGCGCATCCTGTTGCACCACAGTGTCTTTTATATTTGCATCGTCCCTGATACTGGAAATTCCTTTATGCAAGGCTTTTGTCTTCAGTGTTGAGGAAATAGCAGGAGGAGATGCAGTTACGTCTGTGAAGTCTCTTTGTTTCATACCTGTGGGTGGGTAGGTCTTTTGTAGTGCTTCTCCATACGGATTTCTGGTTTACAACAAAAAAGGAAGGGAAGAAGAAGAAGAAGGTGGCTTTTTATGCATTTTTATGCAAAAGCTAGCGTATAAAATATTAATAAATGCTCATTGCTTGTAAAGTGTATAGAAAAGACTGGTTTTTGTTTGATTGATGGATCGTGTCTAGATGCATAACATTCACTTTCTACTGCTGTTTTTTATTGCCATAGAACTTTAGGTAGAACAAGTTTGGAGAAACAGTCTTGTAACAAAAGCTGCCACTACAGTACTAATATTTAAATGAGCTTTCGGTGTATACCCTCTCTATAAACTCTTTCAATTAATCTTCAAGCCCTTCTGGATTGAAGGATTGGAAAGACATAATTTTCTTTTTTCTTTATTTTTCTTTTTGTTTCTTGTAGTCCAAAGAATCCTCATCTGTGCTGAGCTGTGATATCTCTGTGGATGACAAATACATTGTCACTGGCTCTGGGGACAAGAAAGCTACAGTCTATGAAGTTATTTATTAGAGACAAATCTGAATGCAGACAGAACTCCTTCTCCTAGCACTTTGCTGTATATTCCTTTTTTTTTTTCTTTCTTTCTAAATTGAGAATTTAAATGCTCATCACAGTTGTGGAATTTATTTTTACCTTCTTAACTTGCTATTGATTTGTGAATGCTCATTAAGAACTTGTGATACCAAATTGTCAGATATCTACTTGGAAGAAGATGGGATAAGCATACTTAACAGTGAACTTGATTCTTTAATTATGTATTATAGCTGTAATGTATTTATTTTGTTTAAAGAAGGCTTTCTAACAATGAACTGACTAAATAAAGCTGTCTGGCCCGGCTTTAGTTTAAAATGTGCATTGTATACTTTGTGTTTTTGCAGGTGGATAAATTGGGGATCTTGGAGAAGGATGTTCAGGAAATAGTTAAAGTTACACTAAATAGACTTGTAGTTTCTATTTAAAAAAATAAACTTTGTTATATTTTTTAGTCCTGTTCTTGGATGAGACCTCTAAGTGTTATTACAGTATAATTATTTGGTGGGAAGATGCTGTATCTTAACTATTTTAGACAGTCTTGGAAAATTAGGAAATTGCAAACTGTAGCCAGTAATCTACATGCCTGTGATGAATGGCAAATTCAGTCCACATCTAAATTAAATTCACTTTAAGTAAGAATGTGCTAATTTATATATTTGCAATGTTAATATAGCATCTTGTGTACAGATTTGTTCTCAATGCTTTTCTGTTGATAAACATAAAGCATTTTGGTGTCAAGCTAGGTTTTTTAATATAAACACCTCTCTTTGTTATATTGTAGAGAGTACAATAAGTTGCCTCAAAGAATCACCTTTGTTACTTCTGGAAACTTTTGCAATGTTTCCTTGAAAATGGGGATATGTGTCTTTGGGCAATTTTTCAATTACAAGAGATTATGAAAAATATTTGATATGTTCTTTGGAAACTGCACTGAAATAAGAATGGATGCCTACCAATATACAAACTACAAAAGCAATGACCTCCGAGGTAGGATTTACAAGAGTACTCATTCCGACATACAAAAAGGAATGGATTCTCACTGGGATAAGGACTTGCTTTGTTCGCCAGCAGTTCAATCCAAGTCTTGATTGGATGTCCCTAAAACAGACGCAGACTGAGCCATTGTGCCAGAGACAACGTGTTATCTTTTTATGTTGTTGTTGTTGCTGTTAAACTATGATCTGTGACTTTTTTTTTGAATGCTTTAAAAAAAAAAAATCTTTAAGTCTGTGGATCTGCTGATGTACAGTGCCTTTGCTGCTATGGATCAAAATCAAAAGACCCGTGTAGATAAATCTTATTGTATAAGTAGAAAATTACTTAATTTCATACTAGAAATGGATTGATGCTGCAAGTTAAAATGGACTGTTCATTGAAGTTCCAAATGTGGTAGCAAAAAATGGTGTCTTAAGTGCTTAGTGTTTGATGTCATTAACAGTTTCGTAATACTCTACATTGTAGAAAGATTTTGATACTAAACTGTGTCATTGTACATAGTTCTAATGCATTGTATTGACCACCAGTACTTCTATAATGGTAGATTATTGTTTGTGCATTCAGACTTTTAAGCATTAAACATAAGTAACTTCTAAGATGCATTTTTCTATCTTTTTTTTCCCCCCTCTCCCTGATTCTTTTTGTACGTGATAATCTTGGTTGTGTGTAGGGACAACAGGCATTCGGTCACAGAGCATGCCACTGCAGATGCTTCGTGGTTTTGTCACTGAGAGACAATGCACAAAATTTCTTCCGAGCTGGAAAAATCAATGTTTTTATAGTTTCCCAAGTTACCTGACTGCAGTGATTCCGAACTCTTGGAGGCATCAGCCACAAGACTTTGCCATCTCCTGTTTGTGTAGTTTCTGGTCTGATACAAAGATTTACATTATCCCATACCTTGGAGGGAGTGAAATTGGAGGACAATTCCATGCCTGCTGAAGTATGTGGAACTCAGCAGGACATGGGGAGTGGTGTTGCACTGCAGCATCACACCTGGGTTTCCCCATCCAAAGCTAAAACCTGCTCATGCCCATGGAAGGGCTTCTCTTGACTACAGTTGGTTTTACATAAGAATTGAACCCAGCTTCCATTGAATTAAGACACAGGTTAAAGTGAACTAGGGGAAATGAATTCAAACACTACTGGGGGGGAAGGGAGGGGATGGGAGGAGTTGTGCTATTCATAACATGAGAAATGGAAAAAATCAAAGGGTGAATTACAATTAAATCTTTCTCCCGTAACCCATTTCTGAAAAGCAATGTTATGCATGTTGGAAATGCCCTGGCATGGAAGGCGGTCTTGCTGTGATGTACCAGCCCGTGGCAACTGCCAGTACCTGAACCCAGGCTGAGAAATTTGTTGTTTTTTTTGAAATGACAATACAAGGCTTAGGCAGATGAGGTCATTTAGCTGTACTGTGAGTGACTGGGTAATATTTATTGATGGAGGAGAGGCTAGAGGCAAGTTTGCCTCAGAGCTATCAATTTCCTTAGAGTTACCGGTGAAGAGTTTTCTAGATGTCCCCCAGAATAATGTACGTTTTCACTGGTATTGAGGTTCTATGCTACTTAGTACAATAATGCTTCATAAAGGTAAACATGGTACAGATGCTTTTTCTTAATTGTTACTCCTGTCTGAAGAGATATAATTTACCTGTTATAAATATTATGTTGGAGACACCTTTTATTTTCAAAGGCATTCAAAAATTTAAAAGGCTAGGGTGTACTCCATTTGCTAACAAAAGAGAAACCACCTACTTAATGTTTGCAGAGGATGTTATATTTTTATGTAATACTTCAGGCATAAGAGATTACTTAAAACCCCTAAGATAAAGCCTTCCTTTGGAAAGAATAAAATATCGCATACTCCTGAATTTGTACCAGAGCTAGTTTTGACAGCAAAGTAATATACTTTTAAAGCAACTTTCCATATATCTGTTTATTAATGTTTGTATTGATGGCTTGTAAACAGTCTAGGAATTAAATGCTTTAATCCAGGATTACTGCAGTTAAATGTGTAATCATCCTAATTTTTTTCGTGTTCAGGGTTCAGTGCAAGTGAGAGATGTTACAGAGCTACTTTCTGTTTTCCAGTTAAGTGTACATAGTGTCACCTTCCTTTTTTATTCTTTAGTTTCTCTTGCCACTGCAGAGCACAATTTTGTGCAAGATGTTTTGTTACAGATGGTTTTTGTGCCACAAACATGTGGCCAACATACTCCAAGGTACATCCACTGCTTTCTCTGTATTTTTCTTCCTCTCTCAAATGTAGTTGAGTGCAATGATACGTTATAAAAGCCATTTCTTTCTTATCCTTGTATCCTTTTTGACTGGCCAGTATAGACATGTTTAAGTGGAGCACTTTCCATCAAAACAGTATTTCTAAAAATATGCAATTTTAAATTATATTTCTTTGGCTTGTTCTTCGCTGAAAGTGATTTTTGTCTCCTTCTTTTTAAGCTACTCAGTTACGTAAAAAAAGATATGTTTTACAGGCTGTGATTTTCCTGTATGAGGGATTTTTACTTCCGTACTGGAATAGTTCGAATTGGATTTTGGGTTTGTTTTTACTCTGGCACCTGAAACACATAAGAAATTCATTCTTCCTGAAATGTTGATAGGCGTGTAAGAGAAACAGGAAGGTAGCTATGCAGGTCTGCGTATGTCTGGAGTATCTTCTACAGAAACACAGGTCAGATCCTGTGCACAAATGAGCTTGTCTGTGCGAAGGCAGCAATGGCTTACACAGCTGAAAATCTATCTCATTGCTATAGGCATAGAGGATGAAATCGACCCATTTGGATTGAGTTTTTTGTTTTGTTTTGAACAGTTTGGTCCTTTGATCCTCTTCTGGTTTTCTACTAGCATGTTTATTTGTTATCATCCCTACTGAAATCTGATGTGACTGACTTCTACTCAAGGATTTATGCTCTGGAAGAATGAAAAGCGCAAAAAAAAGAAATACTGTTAAATAAAATATGGTCAAATTTTTGTATGTGCAGGAGTCAGGAAACTCAAAGCAGTAGCTTGGGCTGAAACTGTTTCTCATTTGCATTGAACATACTACATCTTTGTGGCGCCAAATTAGCACTGAATACAGCAATACGAACTATGCTTCAGAACATCAAATATGGCTACTGAGCAAAATGTCGCTTTGAATTTTTCAGAGCAAATGCACTCTGAAGATCTCAGGCAAAGACCTGCTCTTACGTGGGGCACGTGGGAGGAGTGGTTGCATTCAGTACTGAAGGCCTTTTCTGGTATTAACGTGTTGCGGTGACCACAGTGGTATTGAAGAGGGTTGGGCAGTATGGGCTTGATGTGCAGCCAGCCAGTTCTGCTATGTATTTACATGAGAATCCCCCTTCCTAGGCATAGCAGGAGATGAATCCCGGAGTAGTGTGCTGTGGAAGATCATCTCTGACAAGCTCTTAAATAATGCACCTGTCACATCTGCTTTTGAACCAAGAGTTACTGAACATAACCCTTGAGATTTCACGTTTCTTCTGGTATTTGGAGTACAGCGTTTCCACCTCACAGCAAGAAATTTTTATGTCAAAACCAATAAATGTTCTTACTCTTACCAAATGATTTTCTGTCCTGCTTACAAGGAAACAGTATTATAGTGTCTTTTTTTATTATTAAAAATGGTGTAGTCTGACATTTACAACATGTCCATAAACCTGCCATCAAGTGCAAAGAAGCTCTTTTTGGGGGTCACTTTGACTCACATGGTTACATTCTGAAATGTTGTTGCAGAAATACATTTTTTCTTGCTTTGAGGGAGATTAACCTATGATATTGTATGCATAGCGTACACACTAAGGGAGGGACTGTCTTCTAGTCACTTCTGCATCTGTGGTTTGGACTTAGCTGATTACCCCAGAATGCTAAAATGCATCTGAAGGGTAAAATCAGTAAGTACAAATATTTAAGGAATTTTAAAAAAAAATCTGCTGTTCTACAGTAATTATATTGACCCAAACTGTCTTTTAATGTCATATCAAGGTAAGCATCTGTATTACACCTTCTTTTCATATTCAAATAAAAGAAGGGGTGGAGGAATTTAAAGCTAATCTTTACCTTTCAATCAAATCTGTTCTTTAAAAAATACCCCAACGCTAGTGCTTGGGGGAGTAATTGTCTTGGTTTTATTGTCATTATTCCTGAAGAATTTTATAGTAAATGTGCTGTGGCACAATCCACAGTAATTCTGTAAATTGGGATGGGTGATATGGCTGCTATTAAAAGCCAGCTTTTAGACAGTGCTATTGACATGAAAAAGTCAGTGTGACTTGGTGGTCAAAGGTGTTACCTCATTTCCTGAGCAAAAGCAATGTGGATTTTTGGCAGTATATTTGAATCAATTTTGATGTCTGTCCAGTGTGGCTTAGGGGAACTTCGAGGGGGTTTCAACAATTCTGTCTTGATTTTTTTTTTACTGTAATTTAGGATGTGTTTGATGCAAGAAATGGTACATAGGGATGAACCAGGTCCCAGGGCCATGGGCAGGAGGTGCCATGTGGAACAGGCGGCTCCACTCTGCTCTGTGCTGCCTGGCATGGAGTGAAATGATTTGCATGAGCCCTGTGTAAAGTGTTTTTACGTTCTTCCGCATGAAAGGCTTTATCTAAAGGCTAGCTATCCGTTATTTAGAAAAGTTTTCTCAGCTGTATTGAAATATAGGGGGACATTTTCTTCTGGGGAAAGAACAAGGAGAATCTCTGGGGAATCGGGCATTTCAGCCCCTTATCAAGCACTGTAAATGTGCAAATGAGGCAGTTGCACCGCTGCGTTATAAACTGTCGGTCTTCTGCTGGAGCGGGGAGAAAAAAAATCCTGAAGTACCTGGTATAAAGATGATAGAGTTCCTTGTGTTTCAGCATGGCTTTAAGGTATTGGGTATGAAGTCCAATTTACATTCATTTTAGAATAAACAAACATGGATCCTCTTGTGATATTAATGATGGCATGGCTGGCCATCTTACAAAAAATAATGGCATTGAAAGAATGAGGATAGTTACCAGGCTTTCTCCTCTCCAACGTGTGAAGCAATATTACACAAAAAGAATCTGCTCTTTTGACAGTATAATCTCCTAAGTGTGGACAGAGATGTTAGTATTTCAATGAATATATTTTTTTCCAAAGCAACGTTAGTGTCCTCCTCACATTTGCATATGCACACGTCTTTGATTAAAAAAAATCCCACCTCCATTGCAAATTAGCTTATATCATTCAGGCTTTTAAGAAGCAATCAGGATAGCTTCTCTACATCATATCAATTTTAGGGTTTTTTTGGGATTGTGTGTGACTCTGCTGCTATTTTCTCACTCCTTCCTCCCTCACTGAGAACATTGCTGAAGGTGGTGTTCAGCGCTCAAGAGATACTGTTGCTTGTGGCTTGGTCTTGATCTCGGGGTTTGCTCAGCGAATGGGAATGGAAAGCGTTCATAGGATTTGGTTGGCTGTAATAACTGCTGTGACAGCTGTTACAGACTCATTTGTGCCTCTTTCTTCCTCTGAGCAGCCTTAAATAAAGAGATGTGGTAGGAGCAGTCCTCTATCTAGCTGACCCTTCTGCTTTACCAAGTTTCACAGGTGCTCATCAGCTGGAAATGACAGAGGAGGAGAAGGAGCTGGGAGTCCTGGCTGGGCTCAGTGTGCCAGCGGGAGACAGCCATGAAAAAGACAAATGTGATCTAGGGTGTGTCAGGAGAGGCATTTGCAGCAGAGATAGGCAAGTATTGCTGCCATTATACAAGGCACTGGAGAGACCTCGCCTGGAATAGTGAGTACAAACCTCGTCACCCGTGTTCAAAAAACTTAATTGAAAATGGGACTGATAGGGAGAAGGACCTACAGGGCAGACTGGAAGATCAAGGGGATGGAGAATGTGTCATGTGAGAGAAGCCTACGTCCTTTTAATCTAGCAAAGTGACAGACAGAGAGCAAATACAAATGTCTAGAAATTCTTCAAATGTCTATTCATCAAGGGTGAAATGGCATTGCAAATGAAAGATGATGCTAGCACAAAAAGCAAGTGAAGAAAACAGTGTAGCCTGGAATTAAAGAGGCTCCTGTTAGAGCAGGGAGGCCCTGAAGTGGGTTTCCAATCTGGAGACTGACGAGAAAAAAGCAGACTGCTTTTAAGATGAAGCATGATACATTTATGAAGAGGTCCATGTGACATCAGGGCATTGATGTCCATAGCCCATAGGTCTCTTCCAGTCCTTCCTATGTGCTTGACCTGCATATATAAAAGATGTATAATGGTAATGGAATGAAGGAATGTTTATTTTGAAAAAAAGTTTGGTGTGAGGGAGGGAGAGGAGGAAGGTGGGTGAAGACAGTGGGAGAGAAGGGCTGTCAAACAGAAAACACTCATTTGGAGTGTTTCTCTGCAGCTCAAAAACTGGCACTTCTCCCTAGGTCTATTTATTATGACACTGCTTATCTAAAAACAATAGTTAAAAAGAAAACTGCACATTATTCAAGCTCTAATGCAGTGTGTTCCAGCCTTCTTAGACTCTCTGGTTTTGTACTCCATCAGCCCAGGCAAGTCATCTGGTTTCTTTCATAAGTTGAAGTGTTCAGATTTTTTTGAGCTTGGAGATATGGCAGAGGCTTCTTCTCCATGTCTGTTGCTCGTCCTGTCCGTAGCGCTTGGGTTCAGTGGAGTATCCCAGGCTGCAGCTATGCAGACTGATAGCTGTAAACTGCTTGGAATAATAGCAAGGGAAGAGAGGGAAGATGATTTTGGCTGTACAGCAGGGAGGCAAAATGACTGCAGTTTGGCGTAGTTACTTGTACTGGCTGCTACTGTGCACTGCTGTGAGAGATGTGGCTTGAGGACAAGGATTGCTGAGGATCCCTTTGCTTACCACGTCAGGAAGAGTAAGGGAAAATGGTGTTAAAAGCCAAGTTGTTCCATGTGAAACACAGGTAGCCTTCCTACATCAGGCTAGATTGTACCAGTCTGGTAAAATTTACCAGTGTCTTCCAGATCAGGCATTTCTTTTCTTAATGCCTAGCAAAAAGAAAATTTCTGATCCTGCCACAAGTATTTGTGTACTTCAGGCTGGGCAAGTATGCAGCTGGAAGAATGTGAACATGCATGTACAGGCTTGATGGATCACCATGAGAGTCGTTTGATATCAACTAACTTCTTGTCTGTCTTTCTTTTTTCCTTTTTTTCTTTTCCTTTTCAAACATAGTATTTTCTGAAGCTGATCATCAGTCCACCAAAGAAATCATTGTTGGGAATCCTGCATAACTTTTCAAAGAACTGTGAAAATGTTTAAAGTACCAGTGTGCAATGGTAACAACACAATAAAATTATGAACTGAGTTTTGTGTGGCCTCACACCAGTTTTAGTTATGAAAAAAAAAAAAAGTCTGATGCAATTAAGTTAGGTACCTGGAATGGTACCCAACTGGAATGGAGCAGGTCAGTAGGGGAACACCCAGAAGAAATGAAACAAATGGATGGCTGAATTTTCTTATGCAGAAAATAGACACGAGACTGATTGTAACAGACGTATTTAAAAAAAAAAACCAAAACCACAACCAAGTAATCAAAAGACAAGAACAATCCTCTGTTTTCCTGCACCGTGAATGTGCATAATAGAGCACAGGCACCTGTGCTTGGTTGCTCCTGTGTAACTTTTCATCATTCTGTGCAACGGCTTATGAGAGGAGACTGATGAATACTTTTCTGGGAACCTAAAAGGATAACGTGACTAATGCTAGCTGTGTGGTAACTCCTATGGTTACTCCTGACATCACTTACAGCGGTTTTCCCTTAGGGAATCACCTAAAATAACTAGTGACATTTATATAGCACCTTCATCCAGTGCACTTGACAAACCACAATTTATTGCTGAATTCCAGCCGTTTCTGGACTGTTGGGAGTCAGCTACTTCACAGATGAAGCATATGCACTATGGCATAAGTAACTCCATATTATTTTGAAAATACAGGATAGTTACTTCTTATTGTATGTAGGGATGTGTTCCATGATGCACTTGGTCATGTGGGCAGGTTTTGATAGTCGCTCATGGTTATCATCTGTTTCCCAACCCAGTCGTTCACACTACAGCAGCAAGATTTCTTGAGAAGGAAGGACATGAAATGATCATGTAGCATTTAGGTTTCTCTTGCTATCTTTTACTGACAGATTTACCCACCTTGGTGGAACTGAAATATTTGAGACTTAAGGAGTGTACAGTCAGTCTTTTTTGCCTGGTGGTCCTAGCTGGATCTAGGTACAGAAGGACTCTGACTTCAGCGGCATAACATATGGCTTTCATCCTCGCATGATCTGGTGATCTCTCACTGCAACTCACCTGCAGCTCTATGAATTCCAGCCTTAGGGGCATTCTTATGCCTGTGGTAATGGCATGAGAGGCAAGGAAGCCTCCCCTTGCCCTAAAGCATCTAAAACAGTTGTGGACTGGACTGGTTGTAAAATGGGAGCATTTTGGGTCCTTACAAGGGCTTTTCTCTCAGCCATTGCCACCTCATCTGACATATGCTCTTTCTCTGAGCGTTCCTTTCCCAGTGAGTCTTCCAGGAAAGGAATTTCGTCTTTTCTATTGTCGCTTTAAAAAAAAAAAAAAAAAAAAAGAAGTTTGATGTAGGCCCTTCAGCTTCTTGGGACAGCTCTCTGTTGTGTCCAACCAAAGCCTCTCAGCAGCTTGGCAATTTCTGGGTTTGCTGTACTTGCAGCTCAACAAAAAGAAGAAATCTTTTCATTATTGTTTTTGCTTTTTGTAAGGACTGGCATAATGGAAAAATAGAGTGTAACATTCCTTCAAGAATGTTACTAAATTTGTTCAAAAGATATGAGGTTGGAGCTAAAGGAAAATATTTCATTTTTCTGCCTTTTCCCCCACAGCTTTATGTAGCCCTAGCCCAGTTTTAATTTGTGGCAACATATTCTTTATGGAAAATAAAGAGTTCATGTTGCAGATTTACTGTTCAAGCTACTCAGTCACAGTGCGTGTGCTTCATAGTCCTATTTAATAGCCCAACTGGAAAAATGTTTGTCCTTCTATTATTGGTCTTTTGCTTCATTTTGCAACTTTTCCTTAATAAAGGAAAGGTTTTGTGTCCAAAGGAGGGCAGCAAAGATGGTGAAAGTTCTAGAGGGCATGACTTAGGAGGGGTGGCTGAGGGTGCTAGGTTTGTTCACCTTGGAGAAGAGGAAACTGAGGGGTGACCTCATTACTGCCTACAGCTTCCTCATGAGGGGGAACAGAGTGGGAGGTGCTGATCTCCTCCCTGTTGTCCAATGACAGGATGCAAAGGACTAGCTTAAAGCTCATCAGGAGAAGTTCACATTGGATGTTAGAAAAAGATTTTTCACTGAGAGGGTGGTCAAGCCCTGGAACAAGCTTACCAGGGCAGTGGTCATGGCCCCAAACCTGTGGGCGTTCAAGAAGTTTTTGGACAACAATACTAAATACATGGTTTAACTTTTAGGTTGCCCTGTGTGATGTCAGGATTTGGACTTAATGATCTTCATGGGTCCCTTCTGACTTGGGGTACTCTGTGATCCTCTGATTGTAAATTACAGACAGTTAAATACTTAAAAAACAGAAAATAAAGCCTACAAGCAAAATAAAAGTACCTCAAAAAAGGTCGTATATTTTTCCTTCATGGAAAATCTCAGATAATGGATGCTAATTCACTTTTTAAAATGAAACTTATATTTTAGACAAATTTTCATCTGGAACCTTTCTCATGACTCAGAGCGCAGTTTTTGCAGAAATAAGGATCTCCCTTCCTGCACATGGGCACCCTGTGCATGACCCTGTCTGTGGTGGGAAGCCCATGTTCAGTCCCCTGCTCTGCTGAACTCAAGAGCTTATGTGCTGGCTATTGCCAACACTGCAGGCTATTGACTCTAGCGATCAGATATATATGTGTGTGTCTGTGTATTTTTTCTATCTTGTTCCTTAGGTTGCAGCCTCTTCGGATGTGAGGATTGCTGCCTTTTCTGTGTGTACAGTGCCTGGGCCTCTCTGAGATCTTCATGCTTTGCCAGAACACAAATACTGTTGTGTCTTCATTGCTGGTTCTATAGATTTTTAATCTGTTTTACAGTTGATTGTTATAATAAACTTTCACATCAATTTGTTATGGTGGGTCTGTGACTCCTTTTTGCTGTCTTGGGCATTAGCAGGCTGGTACAATCTTATTCTGGCTAGGCTAGAAGATCTTAAAAGCAAGTTTGATATTGCTTTCTGTTAGATTATATACGCCTACAACTGTGACGTCAGCTGGAGTATGGAATATTAGACTGTGATGTAAATCATGTTTCTTTTTCCTGTAATGGCTGTAACAGGTCAATTATTCCACAGTGGCTCCTAATCAAATATTCTGATAATGTCCTCCGTTGAAACCTATGGAAATTTTTCTATGACGCTACTTTAACTTAGCTTTTATCCTTATTAAAATATAGTTGATAAATATGCTTCTTTATGAGACACCTCAATATCTATGGATTAGAACTGGGAAGTGTAACTATTATCTTTTACTTACAGATTCATTTATAAACTACATAACATTATTTCTCTGAAAGATTATATAAAGGATAGAAACATATTTTTAACATATCTGCTTCAGGAAATTTGAGATCAAAAGACAGGATAGTGTGAAAACCTGACACATCTATAGATATTCCAGAATGCAGAATGCTTGCATGTTGTGTCTCATTATGCAGAATCATGTATAAAAAGAGGTACCTCCCTGAGGGATATCATAATGTCTGTCAGTTGGTGTTTGCTGTGCACTACAGCGTTGCTCTTGGAGGTACTAGTCTCTTAGGAGGACTTAATGTAACAGGGAGGCTTGTAGTAGTTTCCCAGGCAGGCCAGAAACTTAAAATATTAAGCTTACTCTGAGTCTCTAAACGTTGTTCTAATAAATAGATTATCACAACTGGAGTCTCGTTCCTCCTTTTCTGAACCCAGATTCTGGATGGGTGAACTTTGACAAAAGACTGCATTGTAGTAGAAAGCCTTCTCTAGACATTGTTATGTGAATAGAGGGAGTAGAGCAAGTGTGTAACTGTGTCTCTTTTTTTCTTTTAAGTGCATCTTTGCTCATCAGTTGTAAAAACAGGTGGTGATAGTTATGGAAATCTGATTGTTGTATGATATTTGGAGTCCTGTATATTTTCTGTTCTGTCAGTTAGGGTAACTGTCATTTTCTGTGAATGGAGATGGTTGAAAGTACTTGATGTGCTCTAGGAGCTGGAAGCTGCTTCCATTAATTTACACCAGTATCTTTGTTTGCGTTTCTATTACAAGGCCTGCTTTATATGAAACTAGTAAAAATATATTTGCTTTTATTACAGACATTGTTTACATAAGGATTTAAGACAAAAATGGTGTCAGCGGGGTAAATATTGTGCAAAAGTTAAAGGAAACACTGAGATTTGCTAGAAACAGTGTCTTTCAAGATCCCCTGCTACTAAAGTTTTAAACAGCCTTTTAGTAACCATAGGAAAATCTATGATTGTTTACATAAAAGCATTTCAAGCTCTTCCTCTGTTATAAATTACGTGTGGTGAGTAGGTACGTTAATGTTTGCAGTAAATCTCTTTATCATGGTAAGATAAAAGGAATATTTATAATTTCCCTAAAATGTATTTGGTTTTCAGTAGATAAAAGATTATGAAGTCATTCCTCTAAAGGCAACTATATTTCTTGCAGTTGTTAAACTACTATCAGCTGTATAAAATTGGTTAACCCATTTAAGTGTTTCACCTATCCAATAGTCCTTTTGGTTGCATGCAGATAAGCTCCAAATGAATTGCATGTATAAACCAAAGATTTTCTCCTGAACAAAAAAAACCACCATCATTTTCTTTAGGAGACACCATGTATAGCCTGCAGTTTGCATCGTTTGCTATGTTTTTCTGATGGCTTATTTATGGGTGAATTCTTTTTTTTTTTACTAACTGAAACATCACAAAGTCATATGAGCCATTATAATTTGTTAAGGTAAAATATTATTTTCTGTATAAGCATCTGTAAACTTTGATGGACATAGGTTTGAGCTTGTGCAGGTTGGTCTATGGGTGGCCTAGGCATTAGCTTGAACATGCATCTGATAGTTGAAGAATCTGCTGCTCTTTTGTTCTGAGAAGTAGCAAAACCCCCAAAACATTGTCATCTCTTTTTAAAAATGCTGTCAGTTTTAACCTGCCTCCCTCTTCACTGCAGGCAATCTTATTTTTGCAAGCTACTGCTGGGAATGGTATTTCCTCCTGGAGAGGAACGTTTTGTTCCACTTTGCTTTGCCTTATATTCCACAGGACATCAGTTTTGCTGAATAAAAACCCCTCATGGGTGCAGGCAACTAGCTGCAAACCAGGATGGTGGGTGTAACTGTGAAGATCCTCCTGAGACACTGGTAAGACCTCTGCGTAGCCTGTCAGAGTCCTGACACTGTGTTGTCATTTATCTCAAGCAGAGCAGTTTTGCTGCCGGAGAGCAAAACGGGGTTGAAATTTGTTGTTGCTGCTTTTCATTGCAGTGTGTTAAGATCAGTGCTGTCCAAGTGGCTGGTGATGTACTTACCTCTGCTTGGACCTCCTGTGCCTTACAGCTCTCAAAAAATCTGCTATTTGATACTGAAGTAATCGACACTATAACTGTTCTCTACAAAATTCTTTTGAAATGAAAAATGAGCTAGATCTCTCAAGTTGGTTTCTTTTACATAATACATAAAAGGTGACTATGTATAATAATACAGTAGATGTGTTCACTCATTATGCTATAATTCATTTCATGTCCTATTGTGATGTGCCATTCTGTTTAATATCTGTAACTTGCTCAACTGAAGCACAAAAGTAGCAGAGCTGTAATGCAACCATTCAGAGTGATAAAGGATGATATATTTTTCTTAAAGGGACAGTCCTTAAATTTTCATCTAGTCTTGCTCGGGAAAATTGCCTTTTACTTCCATGTATTTTTGCTTAGGGTGAAAGCCTCAGGTCTAGAGCCAAGATTAGGGTATACAGTTAGGCTTTGTAGTTGCATTTTTAAACAACTTTGCTCCTATGTCTCTGCAACTAATACCTGCATTATGAAAATGCTTTTGGAAAGTGCATTCTTTGAATTCTAATATGAACTGTCAGAAAAAAAAAAAATCCACAACCTAACCTATTTTCACCTTCACAGAACAAAAAATGGCAGAAAACTTACTCCGAGCTTTGGCTTATTTTCTTTAGAAACAAATCAAATGTGAAGTCCAGCACAGGTGGGCAAGATGATGAGAAAACCCCCTTTTTCTCTTATAAACAATATGTTGTTGAAAGGAGTACTCAAATATACAACCTGTAGTTTATGTAAATATGCATCTGGAAATGCAAAGATACAAACACAGAGATAATACCTGTATACAAAAACTAGGTTTGCAGTCTCCAGAAAATATTGCAATCAACAGCAAGGATATATTAATGACGTTAAAAATAATTGTTATTACAATCAGACCAGTTGTAAGGTGACCGACAGTCTTCAAGATAGCTTGATCTGTGTAACGCTTGCCATGAAATACTTGAAATACAGAATACAAAAGGACACTCACAGTTAAAGAAGGAGTTCTTTGTTTAAGCCAAACAAGACTGGAATAAGATTATTCTGTTTATCTGCTCTTCTCTTTCTAATGTACAAAGAAAATTTTCAGGTGAATGTGGTTTTGAATGAATACCTCCTTTGGTCAGTTCCCCCTGCAGTATTGTAAACAGTCATTTTTAATAGACTATTTTAGTGTATTTTTTTGCGGTGATGGAAGCAGAGGAAGAAAAAGAGGAATGTGAACAGCTCTTCTCTATCAGATTTCACAGGCGTGTTTTTTTCTTCAGGAGAAGGAGAATGGATAAATGCCACTTATCTGATCTTGTTCCCTGAGAATTCCTGCCAAAGGTCTTAAAGTGAGTAGTTTGAGGTTTTTGTCAGCATTCAGATATCTACTTACTGATTATGATATGGTGTTTAGTTGCGTGTACTCACCAAGAAACTTAACCTGAAATGCTTTTAGGTCAAATCAAGTAATTCACAGAAACAGCAGAAGATCAAGAGCTAAGCCATGCAAAACCACACTTGTGGTACAAGTGGCTGGAGCTTAAGAGAATTGAATTTGTCTGCAATTGTGCTTATTAACAAAAGGGTATTTCATAATATTACTTGTCCTTTTCTTGTATGGGGACAACAGGGACCTAGTGATTGCTAGTGAAGTGTGATTAGATGAGCTTGAGTGGTTGTGAAGAAATGCTGAGCAATCTTCCCAAAATATGGAGACGTGCTTTAGAAGTCACACTGAAAACCTGGTAAACTTTGTTCTCAAAATCACAAGAGTTATAAGATTCTCGCCAGATGCTACCAAGTACCGTGTCATGTGTTGCAGCAGTAATCTGCCCATTGGAAGAGCAATAAACAAGTGTAAAAGGTATTTTCTATCTCAAATGGCTTTTAATGACCAAGGAGAGAATCTCTTTTCCCCGGCTCAACCTACTACCACCTCACACCTTTTTTGCATTAAAAAAAAATAATATTCTGAAGTCTACTCCTTGCTAATCCAGTGTGGGTGTGTGTCCTGGTCATAAATCTCTGTGTCTCTCTCTCCCCTCTCCTCGGAGCAAGAGGTGGGGGAGAACATCTGTCATCTTGTCATTGGCCAAACTGTCCCAAACCACGACAGTGTGAAAAGCATTCAGCATTTTGATTTTCAGCCGCATTGCTGTCTGGGAGAGACTGTTAGGGGAAATGTGATGTGAAAGCAGGAAGAGGCCTTCCACTGAGAAGATGGACTGGGTGAGTAGGTACCTGGCCCTGGTGCCATTTTCTGCCACTTTCAAGGAGACCTTGAATTGCAGAAAGGCAAAGGAGGAGGAGAATCATGTTGCAGCCCTTTCAAAGCTTCAAAAGCTACTGCTGACAGGTGTGCAAAATTTAGAGCAGTGTATTACAGCATCCCATCCCTAATTTAGAGCTAAAGCATGTTTCCGAGAATGCGCTGACTGTTGCAGAAACCACCAGTACAACGCTGAGAAAGCTCCTCTCAGTGAAAGCAACCCCCTTAGAGAATAGCTCCTGCTATGGGCTTAAAATCAGTGCTGGATGCCTGCCAAAGGGCAAATGTTTTTGGCAGCTCAGGAAAAGGATCCACAAAAGAAAGTGTGTTACCACAAGAAAGACTAACACTTGCCTCTGGATATATATCCTGGTTTGTGGAAAACCCATTAAATACAGTGACTGAATCCTTTTAGTGTTTTGGGGTTCTTTTATTTTCTTTTATTTGCATGGGTTACATTAACAACATTTCAAAGTGTAAAAACTTTTTTTTTTTTTTGCTAGTATGAAATAATGAGATTCTTCAGACTTACTGCAGGTCATGCATTATTTTATGCTGTTCACATTGTGTAAAAATATTTACAATATACTCTGGAAGTGAAATAAAGAAAACAGTCTTTTAGCTGAGCTTAGATTCTTACTAGTTTTATAACAAGTATTAATCACTTATAAGAAGTATTACTGACTGTAAGATTTAATTACATGATAGCAATTAGACGGGAAATTTTCAAAGGCACCTGGCCACCTCAGTCCCACCAGCTTACAATAGAAAAATTGGCAGCTAGACTACCTTACTAAATTGTGCTTTGAGACTCTCTCCCTCACTCCTTTTCCAATAACAGGACAAAAGTGAAAGGGTGAATGGCTTCACTTGAGCATTTCAAACTTTCTGGGTTTTAGAAATCTGAAACAATTGAGGCTGGACAAACTTCCAGTATGCCTTGGGTGTTGATTTAGGGCAACAGATTTCTTTACTGAGTATGGTTGGTGTTTGGTTTTTTTGTTTTGTTCTGGTTTGGAGTGGGGCGGTTTTTGTTGTTGTTGGTGGTGGTGTTTTTTATTTGTTTGTTTGTTTGATTTTGGGTTGGTTTTTTTTTTTTTCCAGAGCTGTATGCTGTATTGCATTGTTGAACTTTTCTTGCAGTCTCAAAGAGAATTATTAGACATTTGTGTAAAGTTGACAGGCACTGACTACTTTCTTTGGAAAGCTGAACTGCATCGGGCCAGTTGTGTAGTCTGAAACCATGTTTTCATTAAAAGTTAGTAAGTGTCTTTAAAAGTTTAATAGGGCTGTCAAACAGGATGCATTACAGATATAGGCTGTATGTAGATAAATACAGCCGTATGTAATTCTTGATGTCTGTGATATTCCTTCTGACTGCTATCTCAAAGGAATAGATTAGATAGCATGGACTTCTCACACCATAGAAGGATGAGAGTGCTTTGGAGACATCTCATGCCAGGCATGTTCCCAGTCTGTTTTGATTGCCTAAAAAATTTTGATTTTTTTTTTAATTTTTTTTTAGGTGTCAGCTTTAACTGATCAAGTAATACATGTTTCTCAGCCTTTCTGATGGCTGTTTTTTGCTTTTGGCTATTTGCAACAGTCATCAAAGTTTTTTTAAGATATGAGCTTACTGATATGATTCATCTCTACCTCCTAGTCCTTATTCATCCAGCTCACGTATGCAATGGTCTAGTTTTGTTGTCTTGTGAGATCTGTATACCATGCAAATCATACAAAAATCATACATTATGTTTATGAAACTATTTTTTTTTTTTCTTTTTTTTACTCTTTCCATCCCATTTCTCCCTTTGAATCTCTGGAAGCTTTCACGGCCTTCTCATTTAGCAATACAATAAACACAGATTACTGCTGGCTCCTTGATGAATGTTTTTTAATGCTTCAGAAAATCTGATAATCAAATTAGTTACATTGATTAGATAGAGGAAGGAATGCTGATGGTAGGTGAAGCCTGAAACTTAGGTTAGTCTTTACTACAGCAGGTAGGCTGGAGCTGTGTGAAGAAGGAGATGGGTCTGTTACTCTCATTCAAATGGGGATTTCCAAACAAACTACAATCTGAACCCTCCAATTGCTTAAAAAGATCCATTACAGGATACATTTCTAGACCGTCTGAAATCTAATTTATATCAGTTTTATCTAGCAAATGTTATTACTCTTCCATTTAACTCACCCTTGTTTTCATTGCTATAATTTGTATAAGAACATGTAGTTTTAATATTGTTGACTGAAAGTTAAGTGTGTGTGTGTGTGTGTATTTCAACTTGTGGAACATTTTTAGATTTCCTAGGGCTTTTGCCTGGTTCTCTGCTTCAATCTTTCTGCTCCATCTGTTGCAAAATAAAAGGGCAAGTGAAATATTTCAGAGAAGAATTATGTCTTAGAGATCTAAGTTTTGTACTGTGGTGGCACTCGAAGTTCAGGTGAGCCTGAAGTGATTACAGTTCTTAAAACAAAAGTCTGTTCTTAATGAGAATTGTTAAGTACCAGGACTTTTGTTTTATCTTGGGTAAAGGAGAGAGGAAATTTCTTTGTATCAGAAAGAAAAAAACTATTTTTGGTGTTATATCTGTTGTAATAGAAGAGAGTTTGTACTCTTTTATTTTAATAAGAGTCACCTAAGGCTCAGCTTCAAGAAATCACGTAAGCATATATTTTGATCCTTTTGTGTACAGGGAAAAGCTGTACTTATGTGTGAAGGAACATTTTATATGTTCTACAAAACTTGTCCTTTTATTTAACACTCTGTTTGCCTAGCAATTATATTTGTTCCATGTTAGTGTATTGCAGTGCTTGCATACCATATGTAAATACTTATGTAATTCCTTTCTCGGAGTGGGAGAAAATGAGATATAAAAATCTCCTGAAACCAAAAAGAGAAATTTTACTTTCCTCCTTTATATTTGGAAATATATCATAACTTATAAGAGTCCACAGTGTGAATATTAAGAGAAGATATATTCAGGATTTGTTTAGTTTCCCAAAGGTCCTCTGCTCCCAAGACATCAGTGATCAACTTAGTATTGTTAACTTTCTTAGTATGAAGATGGTTTGGTTTTCAACAGCTCTTTGGAGTGCTTATGTGATTTAGGGGGCTGAGGTGATTAAACTCTATGGTCCTGAATGCTTATCATCACTGGTGTTCTTGGGACTGCAAAACTCAAAAGTAAATGGATGAGCAAAACTGCTGAAACCTTGTCTAGTACTTGTATAGAGTGTGACATTCTGGGAATAAAATCAATTTTCTTCTGATTTGGTGAATAAATCTAAGTGCAGTTTTCAGAGTTCAGAAATCTTAATTTATCTGAATTTCAGCCCTGTTCTTTTTCAGTTTGAGAAAGTGTTCATGACTGTTAAAACAAGAATGAAAAATATGGGCATGAAGCAGATGTTACTTTTGCCTGTCAGACCAAGAATTGGCTAACACTGAATATAACTCTGCCTAGTTCCCACAGATAATGCAGTATGAATGAAAAAGGTGTGAATTGGATCTTGAGAAAAAACTTTTACATATTTAGATAAATAAATGGACATTGTAATTCTTAGTATAGATTCAAATAGACATATTCTTTGAATATTCTGTTTTTTCTTTCTCTTATTCAGTCTACGTTCACTTAATATACCCTCAAAATACTGCATACTACTGGAGCAGCTATTGGAAAATAGCTCCCCCTGTGGACACTGTATCCCTGGTTTGTGAAAATTGTAGTATTTCCAGAATAATATTAGATAAATAAACATGCCATTCCAGAAAGGAATGCTGAGGGAGGGAAGAAGGGAGGTGTCCTGCAGTAACTACTCCAGCACTTTCCCCAAAACAGACAAAAGTCCAAAACCCCAAAATAGTTTTTTCTAAGTGAAGATTAGTCTAAAGCATGTCTAAAGGTTGCCAACATTTCTAAAGAGTGATAAAGCCCAGGACTGCCTTTGTTAGTAGTTAACAAGAGCTTGAGTATGGGTAGCTAAATTAACAGACATTTTGCACCATGCTTAGCTAGTTCTTTGGTGAGAGAAAGTCTGTGTTTCTAGTAAGACACTGGTCTGAGACTTGGGACAGAGCATTTACTCTTACTGGTGCCAGGAATGACCTCAAGCAGATTGCTCAGGTCACATTTTGGCAAAAGGTTTAAGCACAGATTTACGTCCCAATGTTTGCAAGATGTGTTTCATGGAACAGAGAGAATAATCCCACTGCTACTTAATTTCTCACATGAAAAAAGAGGGAAAATACCAACCCTTTTCTGTGCCCGTTTTTCTGCATGGTCCACTTGTATTGTCAACCTTCCAAGACAAGTATTTTCTCTCTGTAGAAATACATCCTTTTTGTAATGCATCTCTGTCAGGTGAATTGGTTCATGCTATCAACTGTGATCACCGGCTCCCTAACAGTCCTGAGTTTTCCCTGAAATTTCTTGGCACAGCTGTTTGATTGAGTATTGTCTAACCTGTTTCAGCCAAATGACAGAAAGACCTACTATTGAGCCGGGTTTTTGCAGCGAATTTGGGTAATTTAGGCTTGGATGAGATGGTCATCCAGGAGCAGCAATGTCATCTGACAGTGCATAGCACTGAGAAGCAGGGAGTGGTTGCATCTTCCGCTGGCACAGACATGCTGTTTATGGGTCCAGAGCTGTCTTGTAGACAAGACAAACATAGTGCAGCTCTTTGTAAAGGGATCCTCAAATAGTACAGCTATAGAAAAGTCTGTCTCTTGTAATGGTTGGTCTGTTAGTAGATGAGTCAACTAGTCCTAGTTTTGTTTGTTGCATTTATGAAATCTTTATTTTTTTCTTAGATTTGAATGGTGGATTGTTTTTTTTGGTCTGTTTACAGTATGCCTCATACTCGGACACATGAGATTTTGGCAGGGTTGCATGTTTGCTATTTTTGAACACTTAGCCAGAGTATATTATATCTAAAAACCACACATATAATTTTCTGCTTTAAAGCCATAAGAAGCTATTTGTCAGTCAATCAAAATAAAACTGTCAGAAATCCTAGAATTTTATTTTCACGACTGAAGCTGCCAATCCCTTTCCAAGACAGTAATATTACATTTTCAGTCCTACTAGCTTTCTATTTTACCATTTAAAAATGTAATTCATACAGAAAAAATATTTAAGAGCAATGTAAGATTGCATATTATGTCCTGAAAAGTCAGGAAAGCTGAATACAGCATGCATGAGACCTCAACCTATAAACAGTCCTTACTGTAGTTACACCCTGATTTAGGTTCTGCTTTTCATGTGGATCTCCATTTCCATTCTTATTTCAGAGAATCACAGAATCACCGAATCACAGGGTTGGAAGGGACCTCTGGAGATCATCTAGTCCAACCCCCCTGCCAGAGCAGGGTCACCCAGATCAGGTTGCACAGGAACACGTTCAGGCGGGTTTGGACTGTCTCCAGAGACAGAGACTCCACCACCTCTCTGGGCAGCCTGTTCCAGTGCTCTGACACCCTCAAAGTAAAGAAGTTCCTCCTCATGTTTAGGTGGAACTGCCTATGCTCAAGTTTGTGCCCATTATGTCTTGTCCTGTTGCCGGGCACCACTGAAAAGGGCCTGGCCCCATCCTCCTGACACCCTCCCTTTAAGTATTTATGAGCATTGATAAGATCCCCCCTCAGCCGTCTTTTTTTCCAGACTGAAAAGACCCAAGTCCCTCAGCCTTTCTTCATAAGAGAGATGTTCCAATTCCCTAATGATCTTTGTAGCCCTTTTCTGCACCCTCTCCAGCAGTTCCCTGTCCTTCTTGAACTGGGGAGTCCAGAACTGGACACAGTACTCCAGATGTGGCCTTACCAGGGCAGAGTAGAGCAGGAGGATGACCTCCCTGGATCTGCTGGCCGCACTCTTCTTGACGTACCCCACAATGCCATTGGCCTTCTTGGCCACGAGGGCACATTGCTGGCTCATGGTCATCCTGTTGTCCCCCAGGACTCCCAGGTCTCTTTCCACCGAGCTGCTCTCCAGCAGGTCAGCCCCCAACCTGTACTGGTGCGTGGGGTTATTCCTCCCCAGGTGCAGCACCCTACACTTGCCCTTATTGAATTTCGTAAGATTTCTTTCCACGCAACTCTCCAGGCTAATTCGTATCATTAGCCTTTGAAATGGGAAATTAAACTAAACAAAATTTCTAGGAGGTGTGGGAAATAGGTTTTTCTTGGTTTCTTTCATTCATTCCATCTGTCCTGAGCCAGCCCCTTCATCTCATTTTCCAGTTGAAGTTCTTTGCAGGAATTGGTTTGAAGATTGCTGATGTTTTTTGAGCTTATAATAGACAAGGTCCGTAACATTCTTGCTTCTCGCTTATAAAGTTGCTATGTAAGATCTGAGCGTAGTCATCTGCTCTCAAGTTTTCCACCAGCCTTAGCATTCCAGATGGTGATCTATACATAGGCCTGGTTGGCTATCACCACAGTCTTTTTGGTATTGCCAACTAAAAATCATCTTTAGGCAAGAGGTGTTGAAAACCTCTAATTATCTCTGTGCATTTTGCTCCATATTCTGTTTTAGTGTTGACAAGGCATCGCTGTTGCACGTTTTCAGTTTAGTTTTTAGTTTAGATCAGGCGGCTACATCAGATCATTCTCACTTGTCTCAATCCATTCTTTGCTGTTGGGGTTTGGTTTTGTTTAGATTTTTTTGACAGTTGATCTTGTTCTTAGCTTATTCCCATTTACAATTTTTGGCTTTCTTACAGTTACCGCTTATGTACAGACATATAAGCACACTACTTTTCTTAGCTTTGGGGGGACAACTTTTAATTTTAATTCATTGAAACTTGTACTGTATTTTGCATCATCCATTGTTCTTTGTGAAGTTTCCAAACCTTTACATGATGTATTGTATACAAATTTCATATCCCTTAGCTATTCCTTTTCATCTGGTCGATTCCCATATACTCTAGTCTGCAGTCACAATGGCTGATCATGGAGACACAAACACGTACTTAAGTGTGTGAGCTTGTGCGTATACACCATGCACAGTTCTGAAGAGGGATCTGCTCCAGTGCAAAGTGTTATATCAGTACTAATGGCTCATTTTCTGTCATCCAAAGGACCACATATATATACATATATTTCAGATTAGAAACTAATTTGACAGGTATTAATGCAAGTTATTTTCACCTCAAATAGTACTTCAGACACTTGAAATTAAATTTTTGTGGTTTTTTTTTTTTATGTTTTACTACCTTTTTTATCTGCAGAATGGATTATTCCAAATAAAAAAAAAAGGAATTTTATTTTTCCGTGAGGCTGTACATGGAGTGGGGCAAGAGTGAAAGACAGAGGAAGACAAATGTGAAGGCTCTATGAGCAGCTCTAACAGGGAGAAACATAATTGTCCCCCTGCCTGTACTCAGCCTTGTGTCTTTCTTTCCTCTCCATCTGGGGGTTCACACCTGCCATATTGTTAGAAAGGCTGTTTATATGAATGTTCTGTAAACTGCATGGGCCCAGCATAGCTCAAAAGGAGAAAATTTGATTTCATTTTGGAAATGACATGTTAGGAAGCTCAGCTGGAAAATTTGATGCGATAGTAACTTTCAGCGGGAGGAGGTGAGAGTCAGCCAGGGGAAGCTGAGCACATTAACTTCCCCTTCACTATGGGTGGGTCTTGGGCCCTCCCTGTAACTTAATTGCATCTCTTCTAAGAAAAGACAGCCTCACCCGAGCAGAATTATTTTTTGTCATTTTTGTCATTTCAACAAATTTCCTTAGATTTCCAAAAAGAAAAAAAGAACCTAAGACTTGAGGAATGTTTTAGATAGAAATAGTGCAGTGAGAATCTTGAAGAAATTAATAAACTAGGCCCCCAAGTACCTTGTGATAAATGTTGAGTAATTGATACCGACTTCTTTTTGTTCCTTTTCTAGTTTCTGCATTGTGCTGGTTGGGTTTGGACATCTTTTTCAGTTTTTTTTAATTTTTTTTTTTTTTATTTTAGGTCACTGTTGGCCTGTGTGAAAATGTGATTAGAAATTTATATTTCTCTTAAATGTGGGATGAATTTTCATCCAGTGGCTGGTGTTTAGGTATGCTGAGTTAAAAATCAAATCAAAAGAAACCAAAACAAATAAAATTCTGATTATCAAAGCAGTTTCTAGTCTGTACTCCTTTGGTAGAAAAGGCGAACAGACTAATTGATTGCATAATGTCTTGACATCTGAGTCTCCAGTTCTTTTGACATAGGTATAATTAATGACATAGCAATGGTGGTTCTTTCAGTGTGAGATTTCTCTTCCCCTTAATAGGTAGGAGGACACGTTGCTAATTGTATGAATCAGACAGAATGCAGTGTTTGACTTTCCCAGGGCTGTGTGCATGTGGATATGGGGATCCTGCATACTTTCTTGCCAGAAAGTTGAAAGAAGCTGAAAATGTTCACCTCAGTGTTATTAGATTTAATGTGGTATTTCCTGTTGATCTGGTGAAATCAGGACAGAAGCTCTCTGTAAGCAATAATCTATGATATGTCAATTTACTGATGATAAAATAATTCCACTATGCAGCTATAAGTGCTTTCTAAAAGAGAAATAATATGACAAACATCAAAGGGTAAGCTGACACTGGTAAACAATCATCAATTATTTAAAATAATTCTGTGAAAAACTGCAATATCTTATCAGTTTCAAACATGAAATGTGAGAAAATTAATTATTTCAAATCACCTTCACCTGAAATTGAATTTTGAGCAGTACGTTTCCTATTTAAAATTGGTCTTTGTGGAAGCTCCTTTCATTCAGTGCTAGCGAGTTTATTTTGAACTGACTTGGTAGGAATACAAAGGTTATTTATATCAGGCCATCAGGCCTCCGCATCTCCTGGAGAATGCAGGTATATACTTTGTTGTCTTGCATTTGTAACTATTCAGCCTCATGCAACCTTACTTATGCAAGTTAACCTTAAACAGGGACAGACACAGGGCAGATGGTTTTAGCTCATAGAGAGTCCACCCCATCCGACTCCAGTTCTGCAAAGGTCCTTTATACATTGTATATTAGTTTTGAATCCGGGGGCACAGTCCGTGTGCCTGAGCAGACGTGCGAGTACATTGCTGAGGTTTGTCCTGATATGAGGCTTGATCCTGCTCTTGGTTGGTGCCAATGACATAAGGCTGTCTTTAAACTCCAAATGAGTAAGTGGTCCTTGTAAAAGTAAGTTTCCAGGACTGCTTAGCAGATACCCTGCTTTCAATCATACTCCCTATACGGGACAGCCATATAGCTAATGAAATGTACAGTAGCCAAGTACAGTAAATTAGCCTGGATGTTTGATTCCGTTGCTCCTCTCCTGGAGGAGCACTTCAGCACAAAATATAACACGCTTGAAATTTTAAGTCCTCAACACTGCTATTCCAGACACTACCTTGCTTGATCAGATATGTGAAATAAACAAATAAAATAAATAAATAAACAAACAAACAGAGTAGGGTTACACAAGAATGAAATAATATATTAGTCTTTCTCTCCTTTTCCCCGGAGAAAATGTGCCCTAATGTAAATAGCCTACTGCTATATTTCTGAAATATATGTAGTTTTAATTCTAACACCCTATGAAAAGGAAAATAAATGAGGGGTTTATATATACTTTATATATTTTATAAAAATATATTAAGTGCACTGTTTTTTTATTCACGGTCTTGGTGTTTCTATGCATCTGATAGTTTGGCATAACAGTTCATGGGATAACATTAATGCCATAATCTAGTAAATCAAACCACAACAGGCAACTGCTGTCTTCTAATGGTGCTGCTGTTTGCTCTCTACAGCTCGTAAGAGGTGGAGACAAAGGCCAGGGGCCCTGAACAGTGTGTAAAACCCAATGTCCACCCCCTTGAAATGCTTTGAGACAGATGATGGAAATATTCAGCTCTTCTTTAACGCTCATCGTCCGTGGAGCTAAAGTGCTTTGCATTGGCAAGCCGGTGTGTGCCATGCATGTCTCTGCAGTGGAATCATGTCCCCAGGGACAACCAGGGTATGACCTGTGAAGGAAAGGGGGCCCGTGTTTTGTTGGCATCAAGTGCAAACTGCATCACAGCTGTAAGGCTTTGGACACACAGTAAGGGGGAATGTCAGCCTAAAGAAAAAGAAGTTGGGAGGGTAAGCCATGGCCATGGAAAAGAAGTGGTTTCCACAACATATAGCAAGCCCAGGTTTCCCAGTGTTGGGTGGTGATCTCAGCTCGGCTCTGCCCTGGTCATACGAAGAGCCAGAGGGTGATAATGGTACTATTTAGAAGATATTTATGCTAATGTTGCCTTCACAGTTAACAAGCTAAATCTGCCAACAACGAAGACTTTTAAATATTTACTACTTTGCTTCTAAGGCAATCATTTCTGACAAGCTAGGAAGTAGCATTAAAGCACTATGGAAAATGGTTTATAATCCTCTTATATTTATCACTTGTATTTCTGGGGTCAAAGATGATGTCATTTTTCAATGGTTGCCAGCAGCCATATGCTCTGAAATTACAAATAGTGTTAACGGAAACCTTCATTTGTCAAAAAATCCAGATTTTTTTTTGCAAGTGATTTCTCTGTGTGATCTTCCAGAATACCATTGTGTCCCTCATAAAATAAATACTAAGTGTTAATCCTTTTAGCCTTGTTAATCGTTGCAGAGCGGTATAGTGCTACTGTTACTGCCCCCATTTAGCTTTTTTTCCAAGCAGCATGACAGGATGCTTTCAAGGGATGCACGGGCCAATATTTTTTTCTATGTCAAGGGTGTTTTCTTTACAATCATTCATTTCCACTGTTAAAAAGGGATGATGGCAATGAGAAAAGTACCTGAATGTAAAACACTAGTAAGATATTCTTGTTCTGAAAATTCTGCAAATGTAAGAGGCTGTGAGTCATTGAAGCAGACAAACATAACTTCACGTGCAAAATCTCTGTTCAGCGTAGCACTTAAGCATGCACCTAAGACACTTTGCAGTCAGTGCTTAAATTTAAACATGTGCTCTAGTGTTTATTGAATCTAGTTCATGATACACATCCATGAGTATATTTATTTAATGAATAATCTCTTTTAGTGCAGATTTTCCTTTTCTGTAGCTCACCAAGCCTCGTTCATTTTAGTATCCTCTATTAAACATTTGTCCTTTTCCCAAATACTCTTTCAGGAAGGATAGGGCCTTTTCTCATACTGTGTGTGACTTTTCGATTGTGAGAACTTGGTTTCCACCTCAGCAAGATTTTTGAGACCTTGCAATGCTGGATGACATATTTTCAGTCTTATCGTTTTAACTTGCATCAAGTAAAAGCTGGCTTTATAGGTAAATTGTGTATAAAATAAAGGTCATCCTGAAGCAGAAGATAAATCGTAATTATAAACATCATGATTGTTTGCACTACTTTGTACACAATAGGAAAACTGCTGCAAGGCAAAGGGTAATTTGTTTTGGAATGAATAATCCTAATTTTAAACAGGAATAAGTTACATCAGTTTATACCGTTTTATATCAGGCTATCAAGGCTACATCTGCCATGGCATTATGTGTTTCACCAATGTCACAATATTTGTACAGAAAATCTCATTATAGACAAATCCATAGAGGCTGTCATAGAAGCAGTGGGCAGCAGACTTGATAGGGATATATGATGCAGTCTCCCTTCTAGTCTTGTTCACTGGAGGGAGGGTAGGTGGTTGGGGTGGGGGCACCACTGCTGTATGGGTTGTAGAATCAGGACAGACTTGCAGCACATGACTGTAAAAAGGACGTGGCACACATTCCCTGGTGCTGACTGCTCTCTCTCCAGCTCTCCAGCTCTATCCAGCCAGCGTGTGGGATTTTGGACGGGGTGAGAGGGCAGCCACAGCGCCATGGTGCAAAGGTGCTGGTCTCTCCATCGGGGCAGCAGGGAAGTGGGCAAGAAAGAGGAGAGGTGCCTCCATAGCAGTTGGCCTCAGAGATGCATAGTCAACAGCATAGGTCATGCCCACCAGCTGAGGATGCAGCTCTGTGCCTGGAGCAGTATGGTCTGCAGCTTTTCTCTGCTGGGTGCTTATCCCACTGTTTTTCATACACCCCCCAAAGCCTCTCGAACAGACACAACATTGTCCACATCCCACATGGCTTCAACAAGGTGAACTTTCCCATTTTCTAGCAAAAATATTTTTTGTGGTTTTTTTTTATTTTTGTCTGTTTGGTCTTTTTATTATTTTTATTTTTTTATTTTTTTTTAAAATTGGGTTATTATTTCACACCAGATCAAAATATTAATCTTGGTTTTAATCCAGGTTTGTATAAACTACTTTTATATGCTTTCTAACCTTCCATTAACATTCCTACATGTTTTTTGTGAAAGTTATTCTGTTTTTAATCTTCCAGGTAATCTCTACCAAATTGTAAAAAAAAATGCAAACATCAAGAAAAATATTGGCTCGTGTAGTTCTGCTGTAAATGCTAGTTCTACACAGGGAAAGCATCGTAGTCATCTGTTAAGTTTCAAAAAAATATAGAGAGGTGTAATTGCTTGTCACAACATAAACTAAAAACTATATTTCTGGGTAAACAAATATGGAGTCCAGCTTTCCTGACAGTAATACTAAAAAAATAATTTCCTTTTTATTAATAGATACTGCAAAAAGTGTCCTTTCTTTTTAGGAAGTAAAAATTCATTAATGAAAAGTGCAAAAACAATCTTGAAACATCACGATTGTGTGTGTGTCTATGTGTGATGTATGTCTACATATAAAGATTATTTTTACACTGCATCTTTACATAGAATAAAGGAAAACATTAATAATAATGAAAATGATACATTATCAGAAGTATTATTAGAATTTGTTAGATTAAATTCTGGCATCTGAGTTCCATTTGAAACACACTTCTTACGACCAACTTATAAACGTCTCAAAAAAATACTTAGAAGAAAAATGGTTGCAAACAGGTAGTCTCTTCATCGAATTACTCTCTAATAAAGTTTCCGTGCAGTATTTTTATAGTTACCATATTGCCATCCTCATTCAAAATCAATATTAGTGTTAAATTCTATCCAATATACATTGGAAAAAAAATCCCTATTATTAATATTTTCGTTCAAACACTAATTGCCACAGATTGTAAACCCTGTATTGCAGTACAGCATTTTAATACGTTAAGGTGTTACTCTTGCCATTTTACTTATCACTCCTTTCAAACATGTTGAAAAATAAGAGGTATGAGTCATGCAGACCTACACTTACACCATAATAAAATTAGAATATGGAGTTTTATATAATGCCAAATAAATTCAGTAGTTTGGTGAATAAACATCATTGTGTGATTTCAAGTAAGACCTCACTCTAGTGTGTAAAAATCCCACTGCATTGATGTGCAGTGTAAATAAACTCAGCTCCTCACTGCAATTCCTGTTTCGTTATTGTTAAATACAACAGGAATTCCTGCTTTTCTGAACTATGTTGGAAGACCTTGTACTGAAACGTGACATGGCTATCACTGCAATGATCTTTCTTACCGTATCCTGGAGCGCTCTCTTTACCTTTGCACCCTCAGAAGTTGAATTTTCTTAATCATTGGAAGATAATTAACGGTGTTGGTTGCCTGCATGATGTGAGTGGTTGTTCACAGCTTGGGATCTGACAGACCAGTGTTTTTAGCTTACCTGTCATAGCAGAATCTGGTTCTACGGACTATGCAATTTTTGAACTTGATGAATTCTTTGACCCGATGGTAAATGTTATGTCAGAATATTACCATTTCTGTCCAAAACTGTAGAGCTTTGAAGAAAGGACTGATAGGCGTATAACCTTATTATGTGGATTATTCTATACAGGTAGTTTTGGTAAAATAAATGATTTGCAATTGAATAGCTGAAATTCGGTCAGAGTTCTGTTCCTTTCTCAGGAAATATTAAGCCCTCGGTGAAATCACTGAGGTACAATAACTGAGGGAAGAGATACAGAACTATATCTATCATTTAAGCTACAGTATTGAGGATCAAACTTAATGAAAAAAGAAATTTAAAACAAACCAATATATTGAACTTTCTAATTATTAAGAAGTCGGAGATGAGTTGCAGGGAATACGTTGTTTCAGATATTCTGGTAATGTTAGTCTTACAGATTTATCTCAACAATGCATTGTAAGAATATGGCACAGAAACAAAATGAAAGCTAAAGATAAACCAATTTTCTGAAATGAAATAAAACCAGAGCAGAGAGTTAAGGAGAAGAAATGTGTGACAATATTTAAAAATTCCTTTTTGCTATTATTAATATAAATGGAAACATATCCCCTTACTTTAATGCATCAAGGCTGACTAAATATTAGAGAAATAACCTAGTCATGTTTTCTGTATTTCAGGAGAATGATTTGTTAAATTTACATTTCTTCATTATCTAGTAAACTGTAAAACGACATTACTTAAGATTTGTCAAAGGTGCATATATTTTAACTACTTCAGCTGAGCAGAAATAAAACTACTGTTCTTTAGCTAAAAAAATCTCATTGTGGACAATTCTATTTCAGTTCTAGTGCCTTCTATAGATCTCAGAGTAAGATGCTTACTAACCCTTTTATTTTAACTATATTTGCTCTTATTCAAATCCCTAAATTGTTTATTTGTACAAGTAAGGCTATCATTAAGCAAAAAGACCTCATATCAGCACTGAGGGAGCTGATCTTCTCTGAAGTCAGGTGCCCTATTGTGGAAAGGAGGAGTCAGTTTAAATTCTTACAAATAACCACTGAATTTGTTCATTTCCAGTATACCTCAGTTTCAAATACCTAGCTGATGCATAAGTAATGGGAATGAACTACAAATTTCTGAATTAAAAAAATTAAAAATAAACCTTAGAAGTGGCAATCTGTGCCATGGATTCAGCTTTAATTACTGAATACAGAATATTAATTCTTGCCTTTTCAAGAGGCGTTGTATTTATTTCTACGCGTCTGTTTTGTACAAAAAAGGGTATATTAACTGGGTATATTAAATATTAAACTTTTTTTTTTTAGATCCATGGGATCCTGAACTCATTGGTTCTCTTCAGTAGGAAAACAAGTTCCAGAAAAACTTGAAAAAAAGGTTTTTTTAACTATGTGAGTAGCTTATTCTCTAAACCAAGCACTTAAAAACCGCACAATGCCATGAAATGTGAATGTGTTGTAGTCCAAAGGATAAGATTCAGGATTCTGTAACAACAAAGGAGGAATGACTTTAAAAAATTATGACAGTTTTTTAGGTCAAGGTGACATCAAAGCTGTCACAGAAGCTCAAGTTATGGTCTGTGAGTCATGGTTCACTCTTCTGTTCAAAATAGTTTTCTGGCTGGACTAATGCTCCTCAGTAACTGTAACAGAAAAGAAATTAAACATAGCTATGAACTATGAATATTTTCTTTTCCCTTTTTCCTCACTGATTTGTTAGATAATTTAACTTCTCAAAATATCTTAAAGGTTCTCTCAAAATGTCTGTCTGACAAACTGATGTGAACAGCTTGCATTTTGTTAATGATAAAATTATGTATGAGAGCTTGGAAAATTACGGTTTTTTATTTCTGTTTGATTACAGGCAAAAACTGAGTTAAAAATTGGTGGCAGAATCTCAGCAGGATTATAGAACACTCTTTCCAAATTAGTAAAATATTATTCTGTTTTTGTGGATTGTCCAAGATGCAATTGATCAGTTGTATTTTAGACATTTACCGCGTTGTGGGGTCTTCAGTTTTAATAGGCAAATAAAAGTAAAAACTTCTAAATGGGAAAATTGTCTGATGCAGCAGATGAAGTGTGAGATCCATGTTATAGCACTGAAGAATCAAACTGGGTTTGAAAATATGGTTGCAATACGTTGATGTATGTGTCTCTGAAAAGTAGGCAAGTTAAACTCTTCACTGACCTTCAAGGGGTAGGTAGTTGTTTCACACTCTCCAGATAGTCAAACACATGAATGAAACAATCAGGGCTGAAAATCAATTTCTACATAGGCAGCAAAATAATAATGCAATTAATCAATGAAAAGAACTTTCATTATTGCATTTAGTTTAATTTGTTGTCTCCCCATGAATAGAACTTTTGGGTCTGGTTTGCTGAAATTACTGCTTACATAGGTTTTGTGACCTGTTTTAGCTCAGCTCAAATACTGAGAACAATGAGTTTTTCTTCATAATGAAAAGATCGTTTATGTCTGTACCAAGCATTAGTGAGAAGTTGACTCATCTGCTATTTGTTGTGTAGTCCATAGGACAGTTGGGGGTCTATAAGTTGCGTGTGTAGAAAGAGCTGAGAAATGCTGATGGATGTGGATCAACCCTGTTCCCTATATTTTCAACTTGTTTCACCTGCCCCATTTCTGGAACAAACCCAGCAAAGCTACAGGCCGCTCACACAGAGAGGGAGGCACCATCCATCAGGGAGCGAATAAACAGAGGAGATAAGAGCCTCCTATTGAAAAACTAGTGTGGCAGAGAGTTACTCTCATCTTTTGGACCCCTCTGGACCACTGGTTAAAACTCGTGCCACTGCAAGCAAACTTCTCCCCAGGGATTTCATGGTAGACTTTCAGGGGGTGGTGTAATGAGAGAGACTGTTCCTGCTTCACAGGGAAGGAGAACTTGAAGGCAGGGAGAAGCTGAAAAGCAACCTGCCTTATATTCCCCAGTACTATTCAGTCTATTTCACTTTATCTACTGGAAATGCCCTTTCCCAAATCTACTACCACGAGGTTGGTAGGGTTGTTTCTTTCTTGTTTGTTTGTTTATTTTGTTAAAATAAGTGACCTGGCCCTGGATAGTCCAGGATATAACTAGGATATAACATTCATTTTCAAAACCCATTTTGCACGCTATTTTAAATAACTGACTGAAAAGGGAAGATGTGTGAATGACATATTCTCCATGACAGCAGTGGCGAATCAAAACCGTTAAGTGGGGTCGATGTGAAAAAAGTAATGGACTTTGAATCAGACTGGGCATAACTCAGAAGCTTCATGACCCAAAAATTGGTGCAAACATTTTCTTTGATTTGTGGAGAAATGGATTTGCTTTTCCACATCTCGCATGTTGAATGTCAGATCTGCCAGTGCTGAGTTTTATCTACTCTCCCATTCAAGGGAAACTGTCATATCTGTATGATGTCAGCATGAAATCATAGGTCAGCTTAGCTGCTCCTGTATGTGAAACATCTGAGAATCTTGCAATAAGTCATAAACCCAGTGATTTTCATGTTTGTTTTGCATACTGTGAGCAAGTTTGTTATTCTCTTTCAGACTTTTTTAGTGTGCTGTGATTGCAAATAATTTGTATGTCTTTCCACTCAAAAATCCACCTGGTATGGTAAAAGCAAGCAATACAGCCCTCCCACATTCCGATAATGTGCCTTTGTTTCTGTGGGAGCTTTTTTGTTTTGAAACGGGAAAAAAAACTGTAGGTCAGAACCTTTAATCAGTTTGGCAGAAAGAGGTAATAATTAGGCTAGAGGCACCTAGAAGAGAAATTCCTGCATAAGGAAATTTTTATTTGATGGCTGTTGGCCCTGGATTCTGGTCCTCATTTGTGCAATAGGGAGTATTGCATGAGGAAAGGCAAAACTTCACTCTTAAGTACTCGTGGTTTAGAAAATATGAAGGTCTTTATTCCCCACAACACAATTTAGTGGGGTCTGTCAGCAGAGCAGAATGTGAAAGGACATGCAGAAAAGTGGAGGAGATCTGTTTCTCACAATCACAGAGCTGGAACTGCTCCACTTTTCTCTACCTCCTGCTGTGCCAACAACTACAGACAACTTAGTTCGGTATTGATACCTCTTTGAAATGTTGCCCGTGTGTCCTGACAATGCAAAATATCAAGCACCTCCTGTTATTCAGGGTAGTCTATCAGTTGCTACTGGTGTAGCAGAGTAATGGCCTCATTTTATTCAGAGTAATGGCCTCTCTCTCATAGGCTGCATGCTTTTAGAAGAACCATGAATGATATTTCACTATATTCAAAGTAAGCAAGTCCTTCTTCAAAAAGACTCAATATATTTCATGTGAAGTTTTTTAAAAATCCCGTATTTTGTTAACAGCCCTTTAGTGAGAAAGGGGGAGAGTAAGGAATAAATAAATAATTAAATTATTCTACTCCTTAGAACAGGTATCTTGATTTATATTGGATCAAAGGCAAATGCCCTGTTAGTGGTATAGCCTTGAAGACTTGAAAAGCTAACATTTTTGCATTTATCAGAATAAATTAATTCCTGCCAACTTGACAGAGGCAGACATCTCCAGTCTCTTAGGTCTATAGTCCACAAAGAATCAGATATCTTTAGCTGAAGGTTGTACAAAGCTGAGAATATTCAATGTTGCGGGCTCTTTATGATGTACAAGGCTGGGACTCTCATTTAACATATCTTTGCATGATGTCTAAGACATTTATATCTCAATCTAGTCAAGTCCTTTGGATGCTGAAGTATAAATGATTAAAAATATGGCAGTTTCAGAAACACCGTGAAAGCCTATTCCCATTAGCTAAGAGTCTAGGTATAAAATAAACAATTGCAAGAATTAGGAGTTCTGTTAGGTGGTGTTTTATGTGAAAATGTGACCACATTCAATTTAAAGGAAGTTTTGCCTAAAAATACTGCCCTTGGTGTATAAGCTACTGCTGAGGAAATATATCAATCAAACTTCCCTCCCTTCATTTGAGTTGTTCACTAGAGAAATGAAATTCTGTAATGGGCTTCCCAACTGGAGTAATGGTACAAAAGTGGTTTTGGTTGTATGATGAAATCTGATAACTTAAGAGTGAGGTTATATGTTAAGCTCTTTCTTGCTAATAAAATATGCATCTGTTCTCTATCTTTACACCTGAGTCTCATCTTTGTACCTATGAAAGAAATCCTAATACAAAGCTACTGCAGCTACACAATTTGACACTTTTAATTTTGTTAAATGAAATAGATGCTAAAAGAAAACATGGGACCATTTATAGTACTTTGAAACACTTTTGGATAAGAAAGTAACTATGGATATGTTTGGGTATATTTCAGTCTTTCTAAGAACTTCACTCTGTATCATTACTCTGGAGCAGTCTAATTCTAAAATATCTAGACCATTAATTTAATTTTTTCCTAGTGTGGAAATTGTCATATAACTTCCCATATAGTGGGTTGAGGCTTTTTGGCTGGGTTTGGTTTTCCCCCTCCACCCAAAAAAAGAAAGGTCATCTAAACACTAGTAAGACACAATGGATTAGTACTGACCGCCAGAGAGTTAGAAGACTGCTTGACTATGAGTGGTACAATCTATGAGACAACTTCTCTTGATTGCTCAAATACAAATGGACAACTAAACAAGTAGCATATGTGAATGTACCAGTCAAAGGGATCCTGAAATAAGTGTTGAATTAAAACCTTAAAAAAAGGCTATGGAGGACAGAACAGCACCTTGTTTGTTGACTAGTTAAATTTTATTTGCTCTTTTAAGAGACACTTTAGTAGGCCAAGGTCAAGAACAACACAATGGACTATTGTAACATGTGAAACTGAGCCCAGTTTATTAGGAACAGTTTACAGAGTGTTCACAGATAAGAAACATGAAGACAGGCATACTCTTTCAAAAGAGGAAGTATATGAATAAAAATTCTATTTCATGTCCTTGGGAGACCAAAAAAATGTCATCTTAGAGGAACTAAAAGGGAGATGTTCCAACTCATGTAAAAGGAAAAATTAAATGTCTCAAAACTGATGTAAGCCAAATTGTAGCCTTACAAATATAAAATCAAAGCTGTTGAATATTACTTAATAATGAAGGAGCATCAACTTTTCCCCTAACACATAGATAAAGGAACTGAGAAACCTAATCGATTATAAGACGTATTAGACTGTGGTGCTATTTTTCAAGTATTATGAGAGATTATTATGGAAACAATTGCATTCTTTCTGACAGTCAGTCTCTGTGGTCAGTTTGTTATGATTAATAAGAGTTTGGAAGTAAGTTCTGGTAAATCATTCTCATTGCTTTCAAAAAGTGCACGTTTTGTACTGCAATATGTTTGCAATGTCAATACTCTGGATAAAGAAATGACAATGATTTCTTGATATTTTGTACAACCCTCTTGTATACTGACATCGTTTCAGTTTAATCTCCCTTTTTTTTCTCCTGCTCGAACACTTTGCCATTCCTATGGATTTCAGAACATTAAGTAGAACTCTAAAGTACAGGGCATGATGAGAGGGAAACTGTGTAGATTGACACTGTTAATTATTTGTGAAGTTATTTGTTAAATCTGTAAAATCAATTGTAAGTCTTCCTCTTTCTTGCTTATTTGCATTTAAATAAAAAGTTGAGCATATTTCCTTATGCAGTTTTTAAAATACTGCTCTCTCCGTAGTCTTCACCTTCATCTTCAAGACTGAAGAAAAACTGTCAAGAAAATCAACAAGTTTTCTGCCCTTGTTAGACTAAGCCCTTAAAAGCACAGCTGAACGACTGCCTTCTTCATTTAAGTACAGTTTATCTATGTTTATAAATGCTTAATCTGTGTATCTTTTAAAAATATCCCTATAGGTTGAAATCTTGTGATCTGACAGAATGTAGCAGGAATTATTATTTAACCAAGTGTCCCTGGTCTACAGGACACATGGAGGGCAACAGACCATGTTGGACATGACTGGCTGGCTGAAGAAATATGTTCTGGTTTGCAGTTCTTGGGCATGGAGAGCATAGACTGAAGCAGGAATCCTTATTGCACCTGCAGTACTGGCAGGAGAACACCAAGTGTAAGCAAATTATCTGAAAGATTAATGAAATCATCACCAATGTGATTTTGTGAAACACCTTATAGACAGACAAAATCTTTGGCTATAATTCAGCAAGTACCAGAATATGTATTTAACTCGAAACATGGAAAGAGTCCACATAGAACTGCATCATCAAATTGAAACACCATTTGAAAACGTTTACATCTATCCTCTTTCAGCTCTGGTGTTTAGGCAGGGGATTTTCACCCCACTTGTAGCTTGCCAGTATTCTTTGCCAGGAGATACCTTTTATTCTGATCAATCAATGTTATTTTCCAGCAAAGGACGGTGAAATGCAAAGGTGGGATGTGAGAAAAGTGTAGGAACTGCCTCTGCAGCATTGCTCTTTGCAGAGTACATATTAAATCCATGACTACATGTGACCGGACCCTTTGTTCTAAACTGCAAAATGAAAAGGACCTAGGGATTAAGTGACTTTGCTCTCCGCAGAAGAGTTTTGGCAGGAAAAAGTGCCTCCTGGGGAAGCCTTCTACACTATCAATCTGTTATTGGCAGGAGGACTAGTAAAAATCAGCTTATTCAACATCCTGTTACATGAAATTCCCAGGTTACTGTTGCCAATCATGTACCAAAAGAAAATAAGTTCCACTCAGTTTAAACGTGTGCTTATACATAGACAGATCTGGATTATTAAATGTGGCATCATTAAAATCTCTCTAGATGGGTAATTAACAGCACGAAGTAAATTAAGCAGAGACATGTTGTATCTAATTTGAGTTACTGTACACTAGTTCCTTAGTGCATACCTCCAGAAATTGGCATGATGGAATGTAGAAATAATTTTTCTTAATAAGAAAAATTAGTGGCAATGTCACAGAAGCTCATTGGAAGCTCATGCCATGAAATTACTGCAGACGTTGGAGACATTAGCATGCATTTTGATATCTGCACTGGATTTTATAAACAGGATGTATGTACACTTTAGAGTGAAAAGCTTATTGCTGCTCTTTTTCTGAACTGTTATTCCATAAAAGACAATATTTTATATTGCATTTTAGTTACATGATACATGTTTTGTTGGTATCTTCAATGTCTTAACTACTTGACGTGTGACAGCATCAGCAGAAGGCTGGCTGCAATATAAGCTTTTGGGGTGTGTGTTACAGATGTGTAAACATCTGAAACGCTGTTTTAGAGTCTAGGCCAAATGCAGGACGGGTACTGCAGCAGAGTGAGAATGTAAATCGGTGCCTCTGTCAGCCAAACACATCACAAATTTCTGCAAGGAAAAGAAGTAGTTTCTCTATAATTCATATTGCTTCTGCTTCCGTTGGTGGCTGGGAAAGGCAAACCATTTTGGATTCTTTTCTCACAGTGTAGTCAGGGCTTTTACTTGTGCCTGTTTACAGTTTTGCAACTAGAGTTGTGTTTCTGTTGACGCTTTCTCCATGACAACAGGAAAATGGGACAGACAAGTGCGCTTTTCTAACACACAGTTTTTGCTTTTGGGGCAGTCTGATAGCATCCCTAAGTGGATGACTCGTATAAGTTCCTTTTTCAGTGGTTGCCTTACATGGCAAAGAAGTGTTTTACATACAGATAACTACAATACATTAGTTGATTTGTGCCAAAAATATAGTATAAACAGAGCACTTTCAGAGTTAGCACAAGGTCAAACAGATGAGGTCAACTACAGGGGCAGAGTACAGATCTGACCTTACCTGGGTACTTCAGTACTTCATGGAAAATAGCGAACATGCTTTGTCTGTTGTTAGGATTTTTGAGAAAGATAGCACTGTTTTTTTGTTATCTGGTTATAGAAAAAAAATACCTTTGAGTCAGTCCAGAGAAAGCCTTAGTGCTTGCCTTTACAAATTTGCTCTCAGAGAAATCTGCTTGTTGAAACGTTTGCTGCAAAAGCAATTTTTAAGCAAATACAAGAAATGGTCGTTGAAAAAAAGGTACACTGAGAAATGTAATTCCCAATCCTAAGAGTTTTTACTAGAAACCGTTGGCTAAGTGTTACTTCCCATAATTGAAAGCCATGTCCAGACATCTCTGCTCAAAAATGACAGAAATGAGTTTTGTTGTAATGTGAAAGAAACTAGAGTCTGTGGGCATGATTCTGCTCTCCGTCACACAAGGTGCAGAATGCACATATATTTTAATTGACTGCACAACATTGTAAAGACGATCATAATCAGAAGCTATAAATCCACTAGGCAGGTTGGGGCAAGAACTGATGAACCAGGAGCCACTCTTAGGTATGCAGGAAAGGACTTACAGAAGTAAAGATATTCACAGCTGTCAACTAACATGTGTCAATGGCCATTGTAACAGTGAGAGCTGGTGACCTGGCAGTATTCATCTATGAAAAGCAGTGTACTTGCTCTTTGTTTGTCTGCTGTTCCTTATTAGGTAACACCCTGAGCTCTGTTTCATCTATCACATTCTGCAAACTTGTGTAATTTATTTCCCACATTTTTTTTTTTTCCAAGCTGGCTTTGCCTTTCAAGATGAAGTGTATTTTTGCTTTTCCTAACTTGAAAGAGGGCTCCTTTTTTATCAGACCCCAATATTTTCTCAGGACTCAACTTAAAATATTTTACTGTGTTAACAAGTATATATATGAAAACCATATAAAACGATTTGGATTTCTTATTGGTCGTGTCAGAAATGTTACATACTTATGCCACAGTTTCTAGAGGTTGCTGACATGTCTTAAAGGCACTGTTATCTGAGAAATTATCTCCTTAGCATCTTTCATCTAAAAGAATACACGCCAATAAATTATTTGCTTGGAAAGCTGGAAATATTGTAGATGTCTTTGGACTGGCTCAGGTCTGTTTGCAAGGACTTAAGGATGTGGTTGACCTGTGCTCTCCTGGAATACATTTTGTCATGAAGTTGCACCTTAAATTAATTTGGTTCACATGTTCAAAGACAACTCCATGGTGAACACGAGAGCGCTGGAGGTGGGGATTACTTCAGGGAACACATTCTTCACCTCAGCTGAAACATCAATGCATCTGTATTGATTCCAATCTTTCAAATATTATGTTCAATGAATGCAAAAGCCAAATATTCTTATGAGATTCCTGATTAACATTCACCTTTACAAAAATAATATTTACATACATGCCTGGATTTTTCAGACTGTTCTGTCAAACTACATTTGGATCCTTATTCAGCAACAGTTTAAGCTTAACTACAATACTAGCAACAAATGCTAGAAAAAGATTATTTTTTTCCCCTCTATTTGGCAAATTTTATTTTATGAAATGAAGACACTTGTCTACTTTTTCCATTAAGCTGTTATTTTTGATAGAAATTCATTAAAAAGAAAGTGTTTAATCTTAAAGCCTGATATTTTGATTTGAAAATGTTGCCATGGTACCCTACAGGAGCTGTAGTTTGAGCCTGCTAGTCTGCCAGTGGCTCAGTTTCCCCGGTTAGATCACATTTCTCTTGATGTGTCTAGTTTTACTTCCAGGATCCTCAGTCAAGTCTGTATCTCAGGAAGTGGTCCATGAAGAAAAACAAGTGGTTTAGGATATTAAAGCTACAATATTTGGAGACTGCACCAGGATTTCCAGATTTCCATTTCCAGTTTAAGCTTTTTGGTGCTGGGGTCTTTTCTGCTTGTTTATATCTCCTGAATATATTTCTTTGTAATTTCCATGGCAAGAGATTTATTTGTTGAAAATCTTTGTTTAGTTAAAAAATACTTTGTTACCCCCAAACAGTTTCAACAGAAAAAATAGTGTCAACTCTGTGGCTATATTCTCACATGTAAAATCAATGGTTTGCTTTAACTGTGGTGCAGTATTTCTCTGACCTACCTCCAAAAGCAGAAGTGAAATTAAACCAAGAGTTCACATCAACCACTTGAATTACGAGACTTTGACATGATTTCAATTTTACACATCATTTTCCTCAGTCTGTTGAAATAGATAAGCAAAGTGGGCAGGGGGGTAAGATTTTTCAGGACTGGATTTGCAGCTAATGTGGTTGTCAGAGCTAAAGACATGCACATTCCCAGAAGTATTTCTATCTGTTATATTTCCTTGAGGAGTCTCGTCTTTCTGAAATCACCTTTTGCAAGGTAATCAAGTATTCCCCAGCGTGTGGCTGATGGTGGTCCCAGGGCTGCATACTTTACGGCATGCCTCCATCAGCCTTTGACATAGGACAGAAACTGTAATTTGGAGCCAGCAATGTAAACTCCGAGACAATGGAATAACTTTTAACTGACCTAAATCAAGCATAAACAATAGAGCAGTTTGAAAGGTTTGGTCTACAAAAAATGTCACAGTCTATGGAAGAATGCTTCCTCTGTTTGATTTGTCACTAGGCTTCTCAAAACATGACACTCCTTGAACATAATATACTTTGATGATAAACTAGATTAACTTTCCCAGTACAAATGAAAGGCCACCTGTTGCCAGAATGCCCATATTCCTTGTTGGCTGTCTTGTAGCTGTCATCACTTCAATGCAATCTGCGCCCAACATGCTGGAATATAATGAATATGTCAGGAGTTGGAGGTCAGCCATCAAAGTACATGAAAACTTGGCTTGCATACAGTGTCAGCATGGAGGCCTTGCCTATCATCTTGTGCAAAGGATTTCTGCACTACTTGATTTGTTTGCACAGGGTTTGTTTCTGTTGGATGGAACACATTTACTGAGAGGCTTTTTGACAGCCCATTCAAACATTTTCAATTTGGAAAACAGTGCTTCCTGTTTCGGGCTCTGTAACTGATGGCTGGTGTGAAATGCCACTGTAGCTGATCATGCTTTGTGTTTATTGTTATTATTTTAGCTTGAAAAGCGCCATGATGAACGTTGAAGTATTTTGATGAGAGAAAAGGATATGGCACGGATACAGTGTATCTATCAAATCTTACCCCTTTTATGTACATTTAGTGGAACAAAGTTCCTTGCTTTCGCTTTATTCAGCTCTGGTGGAGATTATAGTTCTCTTTTGTGGCTTTGTAATTTGTCTAGATTAAAGATTTCAGACTCTTACACATGGTGAATCTAGCAGTTTAAAGTACCATGGACATTTTAAAGAATTTGTCTAAAGAATTCTTAAACTTCTGATGAGCTCCTGTCCTCATTATGTAATCTCTTGGGTGCCTATTTGCAATTTTTTTAAAGTGACCTGAAGCATATGAGAAAAAGTTGAATTCTCTTTTATGCCTCTTCTCCACATCCTTCCCCATCATGTTGAACCATTTACACATTAGGAGCTCTCAGAACATGAGCATTCATTTCTTGGCATCAACTTTCCTCCTCCTCTTCTGCACAACATATCCTTTCTAAAGCTTCACACATTTTCTTGATTTTGTAGGTCAAGTTATCTCTCTCTACATATACAAATTAAGATGTTCTGGGTAAGCTCCAGTAATAGACCTAACCCTGGCCCAGCCTAAGGAGCGCTACCATTTTTGAAAGAGAAATTTCAAAATATTCTGGGTTAACAAATGTTGGGGTAATGTAGTTTCTCCACTTTTAAAAATAAATTTGGATATCTTACTTATTACAGGCCAGCTTGTCAAGGCCCTCAGAAAAGATGTCTCTGACTGCAGAACACAGAAGCATGAAAAGCTGTATCTGTGGTTTGGTTTCTCTTTGTGGCTCCACCAACAACTCTGCATGTCCCTTTTATGTGTCAGGCCCTCTAAAATTAGCTCTATCTCCTCAACCACCCTCAACAACCACAGTGAGGATAGCTGAGAAACTTAGGAAGGGCTTTGGGAAGATGACAGAGTTAGCTGTGAGACATTTCTTTTTTCACTTTTGATTTATGAGAAGAATGGGTCCAGGCTGAGAAACTGGCATTTAGGGAGACGATATCTGATTTCTAGCTTTGTAGATAGAAATATGGGTATCCTAATTGTTTTGATTTCTTAAATGAACTGCTTCATAGTTACTTTTCAGTGTCATTCACTTTGGTTTTGATCTCAGAGGTTATGTTTTTTGAACCTTTTTTCTTAACTGAAAAGAAAAAAAAAGAAGGTAGTTTAGCTGTCCCTAAATTATTAACAAAAAGGTGAAGTTGGGTATTTAGATAAAAATAGAAAAAATAATAGCAACTTTTGGGAAAAACAAAAGGCGCAGGTTGAGTGCCTCCTTGACTGAGGGGTTTTGGATCCCTACCTTTTCCCAAGACGTACTCGTAACTCAGATTTCTAACTTGCTGCTCTGGTTGGTCTACTTTGGCTTGTTCACCTTCATCTAAAATATGGTTTATTCATGAAAACCCGGACATCCTGATGCCTGCAGGTAACAAGCAGCCATTGAGTCACGGAAGTTTCTACTCCCCATATGACTCTTGCATTTGATGCAAATGGAGCTGTGTCACCAGGAGAGTCTGAAAGCCCCACTCCCCTTTCAACATATGTGGGTTAAGAGCTTTCCTGGGAGATGTAGATTTGAATCTTTTAGGCAGATAAGGGATTTGAACTTGTATTTTTTTGTCTCCTTTGTATTTTGCAAAATATATTTTAATTTTGTGGGATACATCACAGTTAATGTCATTGATGTATCTCCAAATTAAAACCATCATAAAATACGTAAAATAAAGGTGAAGACGACTTAAAATGAGCTGCTCCCTGGAGAGAAAGAGGAAGCACTTGCATTTGCAATCTAAAATTTGTGCTTGCTTACACCTTTTAGATATCTTCAGAGTTTATGCTGTGTACCTGCTTGTAATTGGTAAGAACGTAGTCAAAAAGTAAAAACTTACAGTGAATGACAATGTACAAATTAATTCTTTCTCACAGTCACTTTATATGGGTGTATAGAATGTAACATTTGTGTGATTGCTCTGAAGATCTTGTTTCAAGTAAATAGAGTTTACATATGGTAATATAAGAAAAGAAAGCCTATGCCATGAATCACAAAGAACACGCTAGAAGCAGAAACAAATTACAGAGGCACTCTAACGTCCCTCACCCACTCTTCTCCCCAAATCCCCACCGGATTTAGACTTAAGTAAAATTTTCAAAGGGGATATCTCTTCCTAGGTGATAGGCTAAGATAGAATTTATCTCATGAAAACAGAAAGGGTGACAACGTACAACAATATATCGCAGTATAGAGAATGGTCTTCAGAGCAGTCGCATGTTACGAGGTAACTTGTGGCCAAATTATGTGCCTTTACTGTTATACTGGCAAACAGACATAAACAGGCTTGAAGTTTCTCAACCATTGGCAAGTCCTCCTTATTCCCATAGGGTTTGAGTTGCTAATTTAGATTTGAGATGTGATTTTCCATAAAACCTATCAGTATGTGACTTCCAGATGAACTCATGTGCTTAACTGAGGAATGGAAATCTTTTTAGTTTTAGAATACTGTAATTCACAGAGCTCATCTTAGAGAAAGGTTTTTTTTTTCTTGGACTTTGACCCCTTCCATTATCTCTTGCAATATGATAAACATCTGTCAAAAATGAATAGAAATGCTTTTGTGGAAGCTGACATTTTCACGTGTATACTGAATTCCTGGGGAAAAAAGAAAGAAATTCCTGCTAAATATTTAATACAATGAAGCTGGGATTTTTTCAGCAATTCACTATACATTTGTTCACAATGCACATGGGAAATGGTAATCCTTTATGCTTGTCCAGTACCTTTCTTTAAAGGTACTTGAGGTGCTTTATGAACATTCATTAATTAAGTCCATCAAAGATGGACTTTGAAAGATAGGTGCATTTTGCTGATCCAGTGTAAGAGAAAACCTAGAGCACCAGGACTTTACCCAGAGCCAGGGAGCAGCTGCACTAGGAAATATGTCCTTGTCATTCAGGCATTGAACTGGGACTTTGTGTAACTGTGCACTGTTTGGGTCTCTATCATGGGCTCACTATAATGTTTTTCCTGAGAAAATCCTGAATGTATTGTGATGAAGTAAGTGGTGAAATTCCATTGCATTCATCTAGGTCAAGATTTTATGTCCCGCAAACATACTTACATTAAGAGAGGAATTATGTTTCCTTATGAAACAGATTTTGATACCCTGTTAGATTGGGAGAAACATTCATGCTGGTGAGTTGTTCATCCAAAATGCTACAGAGATTTCTACTTCTAGCACCCAGCCTGAGCCACTAGGCTGTACTGAACTTTTCAGAAAAGCTGAGAAATTTAGGGTGTAGATGGAGGTAAAAGAATGACATTAATTTCAATTAAAAGATAATTTCAATTACCACAGAAAAATGCCCATACCTAACAAGAATATTGGCTCCATCCAACCCTGTATTCTCTACATTGGACAATGGCTAGTACCAGATGCTTCAGTGAAAGTGCAAGAAATCCCACAGTGGACAATTATGAAATAACCATTTGGCTAGGGCAGTCAGACCCATGACCCATGTCCAAATGTTTTCATTTAACACAAATTGCTTCCACATCTTTAGTAATCAATTTAATGCAAGACAAAGTTAAACGTGTCCTGGAGATCTGTAGCTTGATTCTTTGTTTAAAATGCAACAGCACCTGTCTGATTAAGGGTCTGGAAAATGATTTGTTCCTCCCCTCTCCACACTAAAAAAAAATCAGCTTCTTCAGTTGTTAAGTCATGTAATATCTGCCTTGTTTAATTGCTGTTTCATCTTTTCCCAGCAGCACTCAAAAATCTTTAACAGGCATATTCTTATTGCTAGGGCAGGAGCAATAGTGGTGCTGTGCCTTAAAGGACAAAGGGGGGCAGTTACCAAAATGCAGCTTTCTTCAACTACCTAAGGAAAGGTCCCATTATATTTATGTCTAATTTCTTTTGTCTTTGCAAACAGGATCGTGTCCTACTATTTGGTGCTGCTTACTTTGAGTGGAGGTATAAATGGCTGAAAGAATCTGTGAAGGGGCACTGTGCTCTGCCACAGCCTGGCATAATGCTGTGACTCTTTGTTTTCTCCTGTGCAGTCTCCTGGCAAAATCCCAAGGGGTTAAGGCTGAGGAGTACCTATAGACTTGCCTCCAGCCTGTCCCATATAGAGCAGAGCATAGACTCTCACACCATGCTCTGGTACGTTTTATGTGGGTGCCTGGTACTTCTTTGTGTGCTTCTGTGCCAACACCACATTCATTCACACAGCCTTATTCATATAAGGCTGCTACTAACTATGCAGTAAAATAGCTGTTTACAGTTACATACCAAGTGAAATATATTAATACATCTCCTGTAAAATGAGTTTAGTACCTTTAAGTGGATATTAGAATTAAAAACAGAGAGAAATGGATATTGGAATTAAAACCTGTTTAACAGATGTTCCATCTATTATATAGTTAATCTCTCATTCTGTAAAAGCATTTAATAATCATTTGGTATATACACAGTAACTCCCTCATGAAAATCTAAATTAAATGTTTATTTGGGGATCTTAACCTAAAGCATTACAGAGGAAAGATTGTTATTGATTCCACATTGAACCCTAGGCCTTGTTAATTAATTGTGTAATTTAAATTCATTATTTATGGAATTAGTTAGCCAAAAAGCAGAAGCAATACAATATGTGTGTGTTGCTATGAAACATGCTTTCAACGCCAAGTAAAGGAATTTTTCACTGGCCCTTGTTATAGCTGTATGTTCCTTTAGGAAGGTCCTGCTTGAATTATTCAAGATTTTGCCTTATTAATTGTTCTTGGAGGAAGTAGATGTAGCTTCACAAATAATCCATGTGTTTGCTTATGACTGGAATTCAGGGACCGCAGGCCAAACCCTATGCTAGTTATAACTTACATAGCAAGGGCAAAAGAAATATTATAATTTGAAGGTTAATAAGGCATCAGAAATTGCTGTATGTAACACATTTTAAATTACTAGGTTTAGGTAAAACTCAAAACTAGGAAAAATCTACCTAACAATTAAATTAAATCCATCCATCCATCCATCCATCCATCCATCCATCCATCCATCTATATAAAATATATACATGCATATACACACACACACGTATCAAAATAGATTTCTATGCAAGCCTCCCTGGTGGTTTTAAGTATATTAATACTAGGCAGCATTTCCACTTTTTCTTATATATAATCTCATGTGAAGATACTATTAGAATTCTCTGTCTTAGAATGACAGAATTTTCTGTCTTTTTTCTTTGTTTTTTTAGGGTGCTGACTTAGGGAGAGATATACATACAAGTCTAGAAAATGCTTTGTTGGTTTGGCTCTTCTTCCACAACTTTTATGTTTCTTCGTTTTGCATTTGGGTAAATGGCATGCAGATTTTATTAGGATTCTGTGCATGAATAAGGCTTACTGTTGAACTGTAATAGCTCCTTTACTTTCTCTGAGTTCCTTTTTCCTTCTCAAACCTCATTAAAAGACCTCTCCACATTACGTCATCCTCCAAAGATCGCACTATATGTGCACAATTACTGTTTGGAATTTACTGCTAAATACTTACTCTGTCTGAGCGGCAAAGATCAATACATTATCTGACTGGAGGCTGAAGCATGCTGTGACTCACCTTTACAGATGAAGAAATCTGAAAAAAACTTACCTTTCTTCTACTGGAAAGCTATTGAGGAATCTTCTGAAAGTTTCTGTGTGTCTTCTTCTGGTAGCAGTGGCTCAGTTTGTGTAAGCCTGAACAATTGTGAAATGACCGCCTCAGGGCAAAAAATAATTCCTGGGTAGCTTGTAACTCCAGGGCACTCGAAGTACAGTGCAGGAGGCTGCTCCTGGACATGAGCAGGTGGAAAGGCAAAGCTTCCTTGATGAGATACTACCTTGATATCACTGGTGGCTACTTTGTAGAGTTGAAGCTGCACATGGTCCATACTTTCTCTTTTTAGGAGATGATGGTAGCCTACGTTCATGGATATATAGCTCCACTCAGTGAGCTCAAGGTCAGTCTCCTCGTTTGACACTGAACCTGTGTACAGCTGCCCTGTGCTCAACTGGTACATCTTCACTTTTATTCTCTGCATCTCATGCTCCTGAGATTCGTCCCAGTCTCTGGGAAGTGACACTGCTACACGAGCGTGTGAAATCCCACGTTGCCATCCTGAAGCTGGTGAGCTGCAACAGAGCTACCCCTAAATTGAAAGGGCGGTGTGACCCTCAGGGCTGAGCTAAGCCATCTCCACCTCTTACAGGTAAGGAGATGCTTGCTGGGGAAGAGGGACAGTTCTCAGAAATGGCCCAGAATCCGCTTTCTGGGTAGATAATTTTCACTTTTTTCTTCCCTTCACCCTACTGTCTCAAGCACATACTGAGTGCCATACTGATGCTGCGATAGTTTGTGTCTGATGACTGTGAGGCAAAGGTGCGACCAAGGACTGTGTGTGAGAGGCAGCTTATCTCCAGAGCACGTACAGAAAAACTACAGCAGGCCTCATGGCATACGGCCTCATTCTTCATTAAAAGCTAGGTCTTCCTTCCCCAGGTTCTCCCAAAAGGATCCTCTCTGTATTGGAGAGGACACTGAAATGAAATTATATTAATTTGTGAGGAAGCCTACACAGGTAAAATGGCATATCTAGAAATTAAGAGTCTTAGGTTCTTCTTGATGTTACTATTTGGACCATGGTGCTACCTGTCTATTTTGTGAGAAAAACTGGCAAATATTTTACATGCACTGAAAATACAGCTCCCAGTCTCTATAAGATGGCAAAGTTAATGCTCCTGCAGGGACTGAAACTGCTGTATTTCTAATGTGTGGGTTTCTGGTTGTTTCTTTTTTTTTTAAGAGATTAGTTGTACTTTTTCATGATAGAGACTTTGATGCTTGTATATCTACTAGCCTGTTTACATACAGGTGGGTAGTTAAATATACACCTGCATATGCATATGCGTGTGTGTGCGTGCATGCAAATGAACATCTATTTACTGAGTGCACATATCAACTATACTGGTAGCAAATAATACATACTGTTGCCTTTCAAAAGAAAATTCAGCCTTTAACATCTCAATAACTTTGGAGTACAGGAGATAGTGGAAATTGGGACAAACACTGTATTGGTACAAATTGTTTTCTTGGCTTCTGTTTTCTACTTGGGCAAAAAGAAGGATTTAAAGTAAAGTATTCCAAGAAAGTGCTTAGTTATGCAAAACAAACAAACAAACAAGCAAACAAGCAAAATTTGGCACAGATAATAATGAATCTGAATCTGTTGCAATCTGAAACACTGAAAATTGAATTTGCCCCTTCAGATTTTAATTTTCTCAGAAAAATAGAAAAAAGGAACAGTCTTTCTACATCTGGTTCCTTCCCAACTGCAGTCCAAAAGTATTAGTGATGTACAGTTTTTTCACCACAAGTCTCTAGACAGTCTCTAGTAAAGTAGTTTTTAAACCCAACAATTCTGATTCTAGATATGTATATGTATCAACAGCAAATATAACTGATGTCTGTAAGTTTATTATAAGGCTTGGCTTTTTTCCTATTTGCAGAATTTTCTGTTGATTTTCTCCCACATAGCCAATTATTAAAAGTTCTGACTTTGAATATTCTAAAGTAAGAGATTGAAAAAGCCAAGGTTACTTTTGTAACACTATCAAGGTCAAAACACACTTCCTGCAAGACACATTTGTGGGTAATACACATGCATTCACTATGTGCTTATGTCATATATTTCCTCGTAGAAAATGCATGTGTTATGTAATACATATTAAGGTTAGATAAAAGATCAGAAATGCTTTTCATGGAATAATAGAATCATTTTCCCACAACGTTTCTGAAATATATTTTGTTTCCACTCCAAGTACTAAGGTGATCAGTAATTGCATGTCTAGATGTAATTTGGGTATACCTTTCAGTTGGGCTGGGTTGATGAGGCATAGGTTTTAATCGATTCTATTTGTGTGCACTTATTCTTTTATTACCTGCGTGTACATATAACATGCTTTACAGACTACCTATTTCTCCATAGTTAATAAGCAAGAGAACTACCTTAATATGTTAGCTTTTCATATTGTATACAAAATGTATTATTCCTTGGTCTCTATATAGCGAGTTTGATTTCTACGTGAGGTTGAGAGGCCAGAATCTCTGTGATTGGGTCATTCCTCTATTTTCTCATGTTGCTTTGTTTATGACAACGTCCTTTGCTATTATGTTGAGAGCCACGTCTCCTTTTTTTTATTTTTTTTTCAGTCTCTTTCTACTCTGAAGTAATACTGCAGGAAAAATAGCAAGCATAAATCCGAACATCAAGGTAAGTCCCACCATGCTACAGTGTACAAATAGCTGTTGATGAGTTTGCCATGCTTACTGAACTGAATAAATATAAAAGCTTTTCGTGTGCATTCCTATTTTCAGTCCCAATACAGTGCGTTAACCTCAGAATATCAAATTGAATCAGGGGTTTTGAGAAGAGCTGGCTCCAAAGCAGTTAGAATGACACTCTTCATTACACTATCTAGATTCAGGTTTCAGACAACCATAACCAGTGCTTTCACAACCTCTCACCTAAAGTCAGATAATGTACAGCCACCCAAATAAGCCATTGAATTTCCCTGCAAGTGCTTCTGAACCTCTCGAAATGTGGAGTCCATGGAGGCCCTGAAAACTGAGACTGAAATTGTTATGAAGAGACTTTACTGGATGAAATTTTTCCTTGCCAGGCACAAATAAACAGCTCTCAATAGGGTGCTCACCACACAGTGTGTCAGCACATATTATGCAGTCTGGTGCTGAGTGGATGTGTCAGCTGCCCATTAGACCACACTAAAATAGAATTGCTGGGAGCCTGAAGCATGAAGCATGATATTAGATAAAGTGATGAAATTTCACTCGATTAAAGAGCCAGGTCAAGGACAGTTACCTCAGGAAATTCCTTTTTTCCTAGAATATTCTCACAAGTTTGATAAATTTATCCTCCTTTTCCGCTTATTTTCGATTATCATTCAAATTATATGAATGGCTGCATTTACACTTGCTGGCTTACGACATATTGGGGACGATGGGAACAGTAGATTTTTATTATGTAAAAAAGGGGAGGAGGCAGAAAAGAATTGACTGCTCCACATTAGAGGTTATAGGAAATGTTAGATTGATTTGTTTAGAGTTGTTTGTGTTTTCTTCCTCTGAGGTGAGAGCAGCTGGGATTTTTTGTTAGGCTCACTGAATGCTAGCATACAGCAGCACCTGAGGGAATAGAAAATTGCTCCCTTTATCCACGGGAAATGCATGCTGTTGGCAAAAGGATCTGCATCTGTTTTGCTTCTTGACTGGAGTGCTGAGGCCTCACCTAGTCAGATAAAGCTGTGGATTTGATTTAGTGTCTGTATCAGCTCCTCAGAGTGCTCCACAAGAAGAAATTAGTGCACACGGCTAAATCTGCTGCGTTTTATTGCAGTTTATAGTTTGGCAAGAGCCGTCTCTCTCCACCTCCCTCAATTTAATTTCAATTAGGATCACAAGTTGCTCTGAAACCTAAGAGGAATCCAAAAGGTTAATTATCATTGAGTATGTCATCCTTGGAGCCAGTCCCTGACCCTTATCCTGTGAAGCTTTGGTACAATTTCTAAACAATATATGACATCTTGCAAATTGTTTTAATGCTTATTAATTAGAATATGCAAGCTCTTCTCTTTCAGTGGGTCTCCTCCTCATGCTATGCCAGGTGTAAAGCAGACTTTGCAGTTAATTCAAACCCAGTCATCCTTCTCACACAGTTGCCCATTCACCCATGTACAAATGTATCATACTGAATCGCATCAAAAATTCCAGACACTGACCCTCTTAACTGTTTGGATGTACTGGTGTTGAATTCTGGGCCAGTTAGACATCGGAGGTTACAAGACAGCTGCCAGATAATTACATTTAGTCCAGGCTGAATTTGATTCCTTTCTGATACAGTATTTTCTAAGATAAATAAATTAACTCCTACATATATACTTCTTAATATGTGCAAAGCTTGCCCTGGAATTTTAGATGCATGCTCACAGGGACTCAAATGCTCTTTTGGTATCACTGATGGAGCTGAAAAAATATAATATTTTATTCACCCTGAAAGCAACTAAAATTTTGCAAGGCTGCAGTTACCACTGGAGATACCTGTTTGATGAATGGGTTCATGAAAAATGCCCAGATCAACATAATACAGAGGTTATCATAAAATATGAGACCTTAATATAAGTCTAGGGAAAATTACCTTTTGGATGACAAATAGCATGACATTCACCCCCTAATAGGAGTAATCTAGGAGTCTCAATAGACACAGTAATCCTACCCAAGCACACATTTAGAGTCTCAAAGTATACTGCATGTAACATTTTGTGTATAACATATTGATAATAAAAATACAAGATATAATATGGAGAAGGGATGCGCAGCAGAAGTGAGGTCAGGCAATTGTAGAGGCATACTGATGAAATCTAATAATTGTTTTCCATTTCTGCTTTTCCTGTTTTGTGGGATTTTTTTCTTCCCTCCACGCCCCACCCCCTCCCCCCCCATAGATGACAGTTTACTTTCTGCTTCGGTGAAACTAATCTCCCAGAAAAAAGGCCACGACATCCATTTTTATTTATTTAGATTATTTATTTATTTTTACCAGTGAATTCTGAGTCTAACCTCAATAAAATTTCCTCATAGAAAACACACACACGTACACCAGTCCTGTATGAAGATGATGAATTTGTTGCTTTTCATCTGTATGAAGTTAGGATTAAAGTAACGTAATGCTTAGACAGACAAAAGATAGCACTGTTTGAAATGGGTGGATCTTAAAACATACCTTTCACATCCTCACTGGACTGGCTTCCAAAAGCTTGTCTGTCACCAAATACAGGCAGAGCAACCTGAGCGAGGCTTTGTTGATATTCTCACTGTGTTTTGCACTGCTCATGGTGCCTGCAGCAAAGCTCTTGTCTCTCTCTCGTTTTTGTGTTTTGTTTTGTTTAGCATTGTTCTTCAAAACAAAGCAAAACAAAACAAAACAAAAACCTGGAGCCTTTTGCTTAAATTATTTTAACATAATAAGGCCCTTAATGAAGCAGGGAAAGTGGATGTTTACTGCTGGTTGACAACACAAGGACATGCCCGTTTATTAAAGAGCCTGTAGAAGGAAATCTGATATGCCACTTCCCCCCTTTTCCCATTGCTGGAGGAGTGATCAACTGCTTCTGCCAACTCATACCATCTACGGGAAAAGCTGCCTGCTCCAAGATCCTCTGCCATCCTAGTCTTTTCTATCCATTCCCCTGAAACACAACCAATGCTAAGGCGTGTAAGCACCCTGACAACTGGTAAGGAAATGTGGTCATACTTGTTTGATTTTTTTCTTTTTATCATTTTATATTGCCCAGTGTTTGTGCATGCTGGGGCAGGGGAACGGGAGTGAGGGACACTCCCATCATTCATGCATGGGATAACCCTTTCCCTTTCATCAGTCTGTAAAGAAAACAGTATGGGAAAGGCACCAAAAGTGGACTGTTCAAGCTCTGGAGTAACATCAGGATTGCAAACACTGAAAAGAGACATTTCACTTATTTCTCCTGGGAACATTTTCTTAAGGAAGAGTTTAAGTGACACTGTGAAAGTGTGAGGCAGAGGCTTGTCCCTTGGCCCTTTACACAGAGCGACAGTCCAGCTTAGCCCTTTCTTTCTTCAGGTTGTGCACCCTGAGGTCCACTGTAAGCAAGGTCAAGCTATAATGTTTTCTTGGGCTCTGGCAAGGCCCAGCTGCCAGGGAATGTAGATTAGAGTGAAGTGCAAACACCACCAGTTTCCTGCCAAAACGCTCAGCAGACCTGTGCCATGGGGAAATAGTAGTTCAATCGGTGTTCCCCACACTCCGAAAAACCTGAATCCCCAAGCTGCTGAGCAGTATGTTTGCAGTTTTCATTAAACTGTATTAGCTGCTCTGCTTCGAGGACCAGGGTGTGAGTCACCTCACACAGAGAAACTCATGGAAGAACATGTTCCTGAAATGTTATCTTGAATACCAGGAACGGCTAGCAATGAGGCTGTGTTGGGTAGGGCATGCTGCAGTGCCACACCTGATGGTGAGGCAGAGTCCTCTAAGCAGGAAATGTTAGCTCAAATCTATCCTTGTTGTTTCCCAAGGTTTGAAAGCTGATTCCTGGCCTCTTCAATCTTGTGAAAAGTGAAGTTGTTCTTCCCTTACACCCTGCTAGCCCACTGTACGTCATGCAGGCTCTAGTCAGCATAATTTGTATCTCCCCACCCTTCCCTACAACCTGTCTTTTGCAGCTTTTCCATGATATAATACTGCCCTTTTCACCATCATGCTTTAAACAGCTGAGCAGTTAGCACTGATGACGTGAGGTAATGATACTTGTGTTAAGGCTAGGTAAAATGAACTTGATAGTTTGTGTTTGAGCGTTACTGATTCAGCCTCTTTGCAAAGTGAGGTAGACAATCCTGGATGGCTTGTACTTATTGTTTGGGTAGTCTTCTTTCCCTAATGACTGGAGGCATCTCATGCCTTTTAATGCAAGTGGAGTTTATATAAAAGACAGTGGTCTGCCTCAGTCTCCTCTGCTCATTATTCCTGCATGCCCTCTCAGATTTATGTGCGTTACATTTGGCAAACATTAGTTTCTATGTATAGTTGCATTTCAGATGAATTGGCTACTTAAATATGTACTGTAATACTAGAAAGTGTTTGCTTTACTTTGCAACATAACTACCTGTGAAGTGTTATTTTTCAGAATCAACAGTTTTGGTCCACAGACAGTCTGACAAACCGTTACAAAACACAAGGATGTTATGAGGCTTTTTGGCAAAAAGAACAAGTGCTGTCCCCACATCACAGGTGTGATGGTCTCTGCTCAGAAGTGTGTAGGTTTATATAGTCCATTTAGATGTGAGAGCAAGCTCACTAAGAGAAATGCCTTAAATCACTGGATGTTCAGTTTTGGTGACATTTCCTCAGTGTCACATCAGAGGTGTGCTGCAGCTATCTGGGTCTGAATCCACTGAAGTACATCTACAGCATTGTTCCTCTGCAATAAGCAGCATCACCATAAACAGTTCCTCAGTCTTTTTCATGGATCTGTGTTCAGAACTGCATTGTATATATTACAGAAAAAATATCACACCTTCCATCTTTGCCTGAAGCATCATACTGACTAAACCCAGAAGTTCAGGTTTGGTTTTTGGTTTTTGTTGTGTTTTTTTTTTGTTTTGTTTTTTTTTCTTTTCTGTCAAGGAAGTGAAAAAAGACACTTGAGAGAAACTTTCCTCCCTTATTTTCTGGCAAGTTTTGAAGTTAGACTGATTTGTGACTCTGCTAAGTTTAGCTATGTACTAGCTGAACCTGTACAATGATCACAGACTCAGAGATGGTCCTTCACCTGTCTCTAGCACCTCATCTCTTGTGTATAGCCTGGGCAAAGGTGGTACAGAGACAAGCATTCACAGGAGATTCTGAGGTTCCGCATGCAATTTTCTGTCACTGAAATCCTCTGTTAGTGTATGTTCCTTCACAGTATTTTACCTGCAAGTAGGTTTATTCCTAACATGTACCCATGAGTGAATACTTCTTAATTCTTTCATTGTACTGCACTGCGAAAAAAGCTTTCCCCTTGGAAAGTCCATTATATCAAATCCACTGGACATTTTAAAAGAAAACAGTGTCCTCGCTGGCAATCTGTGTGCCACGTTTCAGCGCTGGGGAAGTGGCACATCCAAACCATGCAGAGGAAGCAGAAATGCTGACAGGCTCAGAACGACTGCAATGACAGTGTGTGCAGCTGTACTCATTTGATTTACAGAATTTAGCAGTAGTGGTTTTATTATAGTGCGTCTGATGTTCTTAAATGTTGAGTTTTTTCTAATATTGCAGCTGAAGGGCAAGCTTGTCTTGTGATTTTTCTGCTTCAGTTAAGTCCTGTTTATGTTGCATCTTGCCAACATGTCATCCCATCAAGGTGTCTAAGAAATGTATTATGAGATAAGGTTTTATGAAAAGAAAGCTGAGTTTATAACTATTCACATTATCTTTTCTCTATGGAAAAAAAGCACACCATCATCCCATAATTAGTACTCACTTCTATTGTGTAATACTGTACCCACTTTCCTTCTCCCTGACCTACTTTTTGCTTGTCTTTAAAGATGTAATTTAACTGTCTTACCAAAATGAGTTTGACTCCCTTTTTTAGATCATCCTACTGAGAAACAGAGCTGTTAGCCTTTGATTCTGTCTATCTGGAGAGACTAGTGATCAAACCTACAAAGATTTTCTCTTAAATCCAGATATTAAATGAGATTGTGAGACTTTGGACATATTACATCACATTTTAATAAAAAAGTTGAGTACGCATGGCCTAGATGACACTAGTGAAAGGAGATGTAAATTTTGCTGGGAAACCGTGACCTGAGACCAATACACCTCTGTCAGTGTGGAGGAAGAGCTAGGAAATATAAGGTGCAAATCAATGGGCAGGAATGATCAGCTGTACACGTACAGGATGGAGAAAGTTAGAGAATGCAATTATTAAACAGAAGGGTTAGGGGTTATAATTGATCAGAAGTCGAAATTAAGGCTTTCAGCGCTGTCTCCCATAACAAACTGATGAAGTATTGACTAGATAAGTGGACAGTAAGGTAGACTGAACACTGGAAGAAATGTGGGGCTCAAAGCGCTGTGATCAGTAGTCCAAAGTCCAGCTGGAGGCCAGGCACTAGCGGCGTGCCCTACATGTCAATATGTACAGTTTATTTTCATTAATGAGCTGAATGCTGATGCAGAGTGCACCCTCAGAAAGTCTGCAGATGACACAAAACTAAGAGGGGTGGCTGATACACCAGATGTTGTGCTGCCATCCAGAGGGTTCTCAACAGGCTGGAAAAATGGACTGACAGGAACCTCGTGGAATTCAGCAAAGGAAAATTCAAAGTCCTGCCCCTATGAAGAAATAAGCCTATGCACAAATACAAACTTGGGGCCAACTGGATGGTGAGGAGCTCGTGATCTTGGTGAACATCAGGTGGACTGTGAGCCAGCTATGCACCCTTGTGGCAAAGAAGGCCAACAGCCTCCTGGGCTCCTTTAGGATCAGCCTCAGCAGATGGAAGGAGACGATCCCTCCTCTATGCTCAGCACTGGTGAGACACATCTGAGTCCTGAGTCTAGGTCTTGGCTCTCCAGTACAATAAAGATATGGACATCCTTAAGTGAGTCCATCAAAGTATCATGAAGATGAAGGGCTTGGAGTATTTGACATATGGAGAAGTCAAGAGAGCTGGGACTCTTCAGGCTGGAGAAGAAAAAGCTCAGGGGGTTCTAAACAGAGTGCATAAATACCTGATGAGGAGGTTTAAAGAAGATGGAGCAAGGCTTTTCTCAGTGGTGCCCAGTAGCAGAACACAAGACAAAGTACAAGTTGAACAGAAGAAATTTAAACATAAGATTGTTTTTTTCCTGTGAGGGTGATCAGACACTGGAACAGGTTGCCCAGAAAGGTTGTCTGTTTAGCCCACAGAAAAGAAGGCTGAGGGAAGATGCGATAATAGTCTTCATACTCCTAAGACTGAATAATCTATTCTACATGTGTGTGAACGACGGACTAGGAAACAGTACGCTAGCATTGGAGTAAGGAAGATTCAGGTTAGACATCAAAAAAACCAAACTACGTACTAGAGAAGCTGTGAAGTTTAGTTTGCTGACTATTCTCAAATAGATTAAAAAGTGTCTCAGGAACAACACTGGTATTGTTAATTCTATGACCAGGAAGAGGGATCTCTAAAAATCCTCAGATCTAATAAATATGCTTTACTACTTAGAATAAAGTACTCTATGGAGTACAGTAGATATGGAGTTAAGGAATGGGTATAGCATAGTTACATGTGAATACCAGTAAGGGGTAGAGGTAGGAAGTTTAGCTAGAAATTCCTGTCATGGGGCTGTTGTGATATCAGTAAACACAATTCTTAGAATGAGAAATGATCTGACATTTAGTGATTGATGTGAAATCAATTTCCTTGAAAGAGGCTTCATATATGAGCAATCATAGAATCACAGAATGGTTTGGGTTGGAAGGGACCTTAAAGATCACCTAGTTCCAACCCCCCTGCCATGGGCAGGGACACCTCCCACTAGACCAGGTTGCTCAAAGCCCCATCCAGCCTGTCCTTGAACACCTCCACGGACGGGGCATCCACAGCTTCCCTGGGCAACACTGTTCCAGTGCCTCACCACCCTCACAGTAAAGAATTTGTTCCTAATATCCAATCTAAATTTCCCCTCTTTCCATTTAAAACCATTACCCCTCATCCTATCACTACACTCCCTGATGAAGACTCCCTCCCCATCTCTCCTGTAGGCCCCCTTTAGCTACTGGAAGGCTGCTGTAAGGTCTCCCTGGAGTCTTTTCTTCCCCAGGCTGAACAAGCCCAACTCTCTCAGCCTGTCCTCATAGCATAGGTGCTCCAGCCCTCTGATGATCTTCGTGGCCCTCTTCTGGACCCATTCCAACAAGTCCATGTCTTTCTTATGTTGGGGACTCCATAGCTGGACACAGTACTCCAGGTGGGGTGCTTGACCTGCTGGCTGTGCTTCTTCGCATTGATGACTGAGCTGCTCTTTTGGTTTTTTACTCTGCTAAGGGGAAATAGATTATTTCTGAAGTAGGCATCATATTTACACTTGTACACTTGCTTATTCATTCACATTTACAGTTTATCAAACTAGTTTCATTTCTTCATATCTCTTCCACTAAAATAGATTATCCAACCTGGAGAGCTTTAAAAAAATGCAGTCTTTGCCTGTTTGCTGCTGAGACAGATAAGATTCTTGGATTCATTTGTAGCAAAAGAGGAAAGAAAGACAAGCACATAATTGGGAGACATCAGAAGCCTACAGCTTGTAAGGCAAAATCTTGCAAAGAAATCACTGAGTTTCACCACAAGGCCATTTCCCAGCAACCTCCTTGTCCAGTAACTTTGATCAAGCCTTTCTTCATGAAGGCCTAAAGAACAGCTGACTGATCTTTCCTCTCCAGCATCTGCTGGGGAAGCTTCACATGGTTTCCTTTTGTAGTCTAGTATTTTACAGTTTTAAAAATCTTATTTTCCTGACAGTATCTTTTTGTCAAGGTATAACTCAGTTCTCTTATGTTTGTTCACGGTAGTCAAATTTATGTCACTGAAAGGCTTGTGTGTTAGTTCGTAATGCCCAACAGAGAATTTAGGAATCTGAGCAATGTTGATGCACTTGGCCTGGAACATCTTAATATCAAATAATAATGGAGAAATTCAAGTCTGCTCCTCCAGATTTCCCTGTTCCTCTCCATCCCTGAAAGCAGCTCTACAAGGTGAGGAAAATAAGATAGTGTGGAGAAACAAGGATGATACCTGATGTCCTGGTTCCAATGGGGATAAGGTTAACTTTCACAAGAAGCTGGGACTGGATATGGCTGACCCAAACTAGCCAAAGGGGTATTTGATACCATGTGAGGCCATTCTCAGTTTATAGCTGGGGGAGCTGGCCAGGGGGGCACACCATCTCTCCTGCCCTGAAAGACTGGTAGGACAGATGGAGCCCAAAGTCATGGATTAAATGAACTTAATGGACATTTTAGAAGGATTACCTATAGACTAAGATCGGGAAGAGAGGTGGTGATTAATTGGAAAGTGTAAGACCTGGGCATGATGTAGATGGTATAGAATAAGGGGGGGATATTGTCTTGGTTCTGGTGGGGATAGGGTTAATTTTCACAAGAAGCTGGGACAGAACACAATGGCTGACCCAAACTAGCCAAAGGGCTATTTGATACCATGTGATGTCATTCTCATTATATAGCTGGGGGAGCTGGCTGGGCAGGCAGGAATCACTGCATGGGAGTGGGTTGGGCAATTTGTGTTCCAGTTGGTGAGTGTTTACATTGCATATTAATAGTTTCTGTATATTCTTTTACCAGTACTATTGTTGTTATTGTGCTCTTCCTTTGCTGTTCTGTTAAACTGTCTTTATCCCAGCCCACGAGTTTTGCCTCTTCTGATTCTCCTCCCACCCCGCGAAGGGTGAGAGAGTGGCCACGTGGGTCTTTGTTTCTGTCTGGGTCTAAACCACAGCATCTCATCATTAAAAAATATTAAACACCTCTTCTGGTGGGAGGTGAGAATATGATCTTCCTGTCAGGCTGTGGATACAGGGCATCCAAGCCCACTAAGGAGGAGATGATTGAAGAAAAGTGTGAAGATAAGGTCAGGAGTTAAAAACAACTAGAGAAAATAGGTGCAAAATATGGTATCTTCTGTGTTTGTTTGGTGTTTTTTTTTTCTTTTTTTCTCTTTTTTTCTTTCTCTTTTTGGTTTCATATCCATAACCTGCAAGCTTCTTTAAGTTTGCTTTAGTTTTGGCTTCCAATGTGAACCTAAAAGAGAATCAAGCAGTTCTCCCAGGCTTTCTGCTGTTTGGTTCATTGAAACCTGGGCAAATCTAAACAGGCAGATTTTGCACAGGCCTGATCCCATACATTTGTCTTCAGTGTATTTGATTTTTCTTCTTTTCTGCTTGCCTTTTTATGTTGTACAGCTTACTGCAAGTGTATTACACGAAGTTGCATAAGCTGATTTAAGCCTGCATCATGCAATGAATAAATGAGGAAGAGGAGGAGGGAAATTGAAAAAAAACAACACCAAAGCCCCTAAAGAATATTTTCCTTGGAATGGTTTCTTGCTCTGAATGTAAATAATATAGCTAATATCCAGTAACTGATTGAAATTGTTGGCAGCTCGTTCAGGAATAAAAGTGTGGCAGAAGAAAACAATGAATTAAAAATCCATCATTCTGAAACGCTCCAGACTTTTATCTGATGCCAGTTCCATCAATTGCAATATGTGGCCATTAGTACTCATACAACTCAACTATGCAATGAAATAGCATATTAGCATTTAACCTGAAAAAATGAAGTTATTCAAAATTTACATAAAATTATGGAGTAAACTCCAAACAGGTCGCCCTAGAAATGTATAATTATGCTCAGCAGTCCTGTCAGCATACATAGAAACAATTTTATTCCTAATCATCTTCTGCTTTTATTCACTCAGGAATATATCATTAAAATTTCCACAGAACAATGAATCTTAATAGGTGCTAATGCAATTGTGAATTGTGGTAATTGTTACCTAAATTAATCTCTGTACATTCAGTTTCATGTTGCCCTATGCAAAAGGAGTGTGAAAGATAATATAAGAACTGAAATATGTATAAATTATGCTGTTCTTTTTAGGCAGTATTTTGTTACAATTTGCTAGTTTGCTGAGAGATTTTTATGGGTAAATCCTCTAGGATCATTAGATAAGTAACTTTAATTAAATTGTTTTTATGTAATTTTAATTTATCAAGTTGTTTATTTTTTCTTTACACCTAGGAATTTGAAAATGAATATTATGCATTAATGTATACAGTGTGTAATAACCTTCTATGTAAAGGGAAATGTACAGTCATCTATTATATTTTTCTTCTTGGTTGTATATACCTAGTACATTTATGTCTTACTGTACATTAAAGTGGTATGTTTTGTAGGTGGGTTTTTAAAGTGATTTACAAGACCAACCTAAATGTTAGAGAATTCTTCTGGAAAATATAAGGAACATTAAGCAATTTGCTTTACTGATCAGTGAAATGCAACCATTTCTGGGATGGAACAGAGTAGCTTGTTCGTCAGTTTACTCTGCTCCTGGAGGCAAGGAAGGAAGATTACTACCATATTTAATTGAAACTACAGTTTGAGGATTTTAGAAAGACAGAAAGTAATTACTCTGACCAAAATTTATCTACCTACCAATGCAAACATCACCAGAGGGTATGGAAAGACCAAAATATAGTTTTGTTGATGTGAGGTGACCTCAATCCAGCTTCTATAGCTTTTTCCAGGGAAAAAGCCCTCTTAGCTTGACTAGCAGAGGTTGCCCCTTTCATTATAGAGGCTCAGCTGTGACACTGATTGTCATTCAATGAGATTGTGCTTATCTGATGATGTCTTCCTGTAGCTCACTGTTTTCGTTTTTCTTTTTCTTTTTTTTTTTTCCAGGATACCACCTGGCTTCCTCTTGGTCCATCTTCCAAACTTTTCTTTTGGTTTTCATTTAAGAACCGAGTACTAAATCTCTCCTCTTGCCAATACAGCACTTCTTGGACAAATAATCCATATGTTTTCTTAATTGGTAGTCTGTTCCTACACTTGCTCCACCCTGTTCCAAGACAGTCCACTACAGGCAGCAGAAGGTTTCATTAAGGAAAGAAAGGATTATGAACCTATAGGTTTTGGGAAGAAAAAAAAATGATATGTATAATTTTTCTGATGTGACCTGTTGCTGATACTAGAACACTTTCATCCTTTAATCTCATTCATCTTGTCTGTTGCAGCCATGACCATATCAATTGCAAAATATAACTGTTATATATGACGTGAATGATAACAAATCATATCCTTTAACACACTAGATGGGTAAAAAGCATGTGTGATTGGAGATCTTAATGCTGAGATTTTGTCAAACTAATGGCTTTTATTTTTAATAGAAATGTTGGTGTTGGTAGCATGATTGGAGTAACACAATTTGATTTGAAATGAACATCTGGAAGATCAGAGTTAACAAGGATGAGTTAATAGGCAATTTCTTGAGTAACTCAAATGCTAGCAGCATTCTAGTAATCAAACATTTTTGCTCATTCTTGTGACCTGCTATGTGAATTCTCACAGCTGTGATAGAGTTTAAGAGTAACATGTTTATTTATACATTGCTTCCCCTCTAATGCAGTATATTTTCATAGAACTAAGTATGTGTAGGGTTTTATGATGATTTAAAAACCTGGCAAATTCTGTATTACAGCCATAGTGTTCCAATATTCTGTGCCCATCTGGAACTTGTAGGAGAAGATTACTGTGGGATCTGAAAATCATTGCTCATAACTATGCATAGACAACTAGCAATTTCTATTTCAAATGATTCTACTTGAACACAAGTTACTCGTCACAAATGACAGAGGTGAACTCTTTAATTTCCCTTCAGTAACATTTCTGGTAGGAAGAATAAACTCCCAAACTCAGTGCTTCTCTTGGAGTTGAGAAACCAAAATCCAAAACAACTGGTCCACCATCCCAGACAAGAGCAGATATGCAAGGGTTGAGAAAAGGAAGGGTTTATTCAGTCTTGACAAACCCATCCTCAACTCATTCTTCATTGAGATCATGTCTTGTGTAAGTTCTCTAGAACAGAGGAAATTATTCCATGCTGGGCTAGAGAAGGAGCAAATTGCTCAGATTAATTGTTGAAGGAACTGCAGTCCTTAAAAATTATATCTTTGGTGACCAACATGGTCTAGAGACTTTGGGGAATGCAGCAGGACAGGAGAGAGAATATTTGTACTCTGTGTATAACTGTGTGACTTTGCAACACCACACAACAGTATTAACTTTTATGATTTCATGTCTCTTAATCATCTCACTGTTACCCACTTCCTAACTCATATAGCTTTGTATGACCTCTGGAGGGCAAAGAGCTCAAGTCACATTAGAGAATCAGCAATGACCTTAGATGTCTGACTGTAGGTATGAGATCCTTTCTCCAACACAAGGTATGAGCACGTGTGGTCATTGCCGTAAAAAAATTGTAAGATTTGCATGTAGCACACAGATATATGAAATATGAGTTATTCCTTGCTCCAAAACAGAAATTCCTGTCATTGATATAAATTCACAGTAAAAACCGTAGCAGTTAACTAAACTAAAATAATAAATGAGGACATGATGTAGTGTTTGATCTTACTTAGCTTAGAAAAATAGCAACTTGTACTTTCTAACTTTGGTACTTCATAATTTTAAATGAAGAGGTTACATTTATGTTTTGTAAAGGAAGTACATAGTCTTTTAGACTTTTCAGTGAAAAGCAGTATATATTTTGTGTCTGACTGGAGTAGTAGTTTGAAATGGTTGCAATGGGGAAGTTTGATTTTAAAGATTGTTCAGTGTGTTCCTGGCTTTGCAATTGACTAGTGCGTGGTCATGGTCAAATAGTTTTTCTATCTTTGTGCAAGTTTTGTCAATTTCTTCTAATGTTGTGAATTAATAAGCATAAAAAAGTGGTAGCACTTAGTGGCAAATATGCTTATATTCTACCAGTGCGCAAATGTAATTTGCACTGTGATAGCTCTTAGCCAGTATCTCCAGTTCCATACTCATCCTTCTTTCCTACCAGGGGCATGGAGAAGTTTTAAAGACCTTGCTGGATCTTCTGCATGGTGTGGGATTTGTAGAAAATTCTCTCGTCTTTCAAAGAGTAATATTATTTTCCAGCGTGGTGTGACTGTTTGGATGGAAGAGTAATGCAGAATGTCATTTGTTTGTTAGAAATATTAATAATAAATAAAGTTGAGGGGCAAAATCGGCCACGACCCTGAGATGCTCAGAGATTATTATAAAAAATAGCAACCTTTAAGTTGGAGTTACTGAAAAATACTGTTGATTTTTTGGTTTGTGGTGTTTGGTTGTTTTTTTTTTTCTATATATATGAAAGAAGAATATTAAATTAAGGGGCAATAAAAGATAGTTAACTAGAAACCATTATAAATCAGTTACCTGATTCAATAGCATACAATATTTCTAAACATTTCTTATGGTGGCAGAGAGTGTGGATTAAATCATGTTCATCAAAAAAAACCTCCCACACACAAAAAAAGACCAACAAGAAAAGATTTGTATAACTACATATTTCTAGAAAGCTTGGATGGTGCTACCCAGGCTTAGTTCCTAAAAAGTGCCTATGTCAATTGCAGTCAAAATAGGTTGGGGTTTAATGTTTTGGACTGAATTGTTCATACTGATGTATGTGGGAAAGATGTGGGAAGAAGAGAGGAAAATTTGTCTGCTGAACTGACTGGCAGTTCATACATACAGACAGACAGATGTGCTGTTCACTGGACATTACTTATGAAAAGACAGGTATCTTTTCTGTGTTTTTCAACTTGGTTCAATTAACTACAGTAAACGTGAGCATGAAGGTCAGGTAAACAAGTAATTGGAAGAAACTGCCACACATCTAGCAAAATGACATATTCACTTAGGAAAGAACATTTCTTCATTGTTTTGGAGGAAAGGTCAAGAACAAATTACTGGGCAAACTTGACCTGAGTAGCAGATAGATAAAGTGCAAACAGTGCTGAGAAAGAGGAGCCCTTGTGACACAAATAACAACAGCAAAGAAGCTAGCTGAGTATTCCATAACTTTCATTTATAAACCTTCATTTCAGTGCAGTACTAAGTTATAGATAGCAGTGAGAGTAACATCAGTTTATTACCTGAGCACTAGAAGAGCCTTCATTTTTTTGGGGTCTATCCCACTCTTCTTATATACAAAAGAATTCAGACTTGGAGGATATCTTTAATATGCTTGATATCACAGGCATTTTTTTTTTCTGAGATTCTCTTTTCTCTGATATATAGTATGTACATTTTGCATTTCAATATTATAGCGCAGTTCATGCATTGAAAGACTTTTTTCAAGGTGCGAACATTGTCACTCACAGTCTGTAATGACAGGTTGTTTTAATTCTGTAAAATATGCTGGTTGGTTATCAAATTGCAAGATAGCCACAACTGGCATTCAATTTTGAACCATTTTCTCAGAAACCGTCATAAAAATATTTGCAACAGGAAAACTGCACATAATGGGGTCAGTGAAGGCTTACCATTACCCATGCTTTGCCAGTCTGTCTGTTGTATTTGCTTGTTGTTTCAGGTCTTGACCTTAGTCCTTGCCTGATGTGATGGTATCTGAAGTCTTCACAGTACCTGTCCCTAGGAGGTCTGATTGCTGTGTCTAACTATGCTCAAAATCAAGTAAGTTTTAGTCTGGAAATCTGACTATTACATTTCAAGTAGTAAATCAGTTTTCTGGTGTAGTTACCCTGCTGGGCTAATATTAATTTCTATTGAAAAAAGAAAAAAAACCACCCACAATTTTTATCACCATGATGGAGTACAAACTCTCCATTTTACAAAGATCAAATTGTTATGCCAAAATGAAGTAAAACATGTCCTAGATGCAGCTGCTTTAGGTAATCTATTATTGAATGTGACCTGAAGTGTGCGTTTGTAACAAAAATTCAGGCTTCCTTTAAAGCGTTGCAATTGCAATTTGAGATGGGCCTAAAGCATAGGTATTATGAAAACAGCTGGGTCTGAGTCCCTCACAGGACTGAGCGACTTCAAATCTTGAATCAGGTTGTGAATTTAGCTTCAGAGTACCCATTCATTTGAACAGGAATGCAGAATTCACAGTGTTGAATTTTTGAGAAGTTTGGTTACACTTCTTACTCAAATATAATGAAAAAAGAGGAAGGAAAAAAATAGAAAAAAGGAAAAGAGATCAGTTATCTTTTACCATAAGTTGGAATTTGGTCTTTGTAACTTTCTTCCGATTGCTTCCACTCCCATTCAGTGTCTGACTCAGCCAAATAGGAATAATACTGGGATTTCTTTAGATTCTAGGTTCAAATACTTGGGTTTCATGGCTATTTATATTTACAGTTTAGCAATGACCAGTAAGGATGTAACGCAGTAACTGCTGGATCCTTTTTCTCACACATTAAAATCTTCGAAAGGGACAACTTAGCAGAAGAGTAAAGTGGGGACTGTGAAGTGAATTTGCCTTTTCTTCAGTTGGTCAAAAATGTTTTCAAACTGTTGTTTAAATGTAAGAAATTTGCCTTCCACTTCCAACACATATAACTGCATAGCAGCTCAGGTTCCCAACCCTCCCCTTTTCCTCACTTTTTTCCCCCCCTCAGATCTTGCTATTTCAGGAAGATGATGTGGGAGATATTCAAATCTCTATACCTCGTTTAGATGACAATGGTTGTATTGAGAACTGGGAGAAGCTACTGGCACAACATGAACACATTCCTGTGACAGGGACTGTAAATGAAGATTGCAAAACTGACACCTTTCTTGAACCTGTTTTCTACTTTGAAAAAAAGATATCTTAAAAGCTGATTCCAGGGGGCACCCCTGCTGGCACCAAGTGTACAAATAATGTTTGTATTCCAGTTGAGAAAAAGAAAAATGAAAATATTTAATTGAAAGCTGACAGCTTTAACGAACTTTAAAGGTTAGTCTTGGTGCTGGTTAGCATATCTATTCATGTCTCTATCAGTCTATTGAATTACTCAGCTGAACACGCACACAAAAGCAAAACTAAGGAAAAAAAAAACGAGAAAGCCAGCATTAATAATTCATAAATACTAGAGGCTTCTGATTGACTACTTTTTTCAGGGTGTTAGAAGTCTGCTAAGAACTGAATCCTGCTGGCTCCTAAGTTACTTCAGAAGCTCATGGAGCGACCCTGCCCAAGCATGTTAATGTTTCTGTAAGTGGTTAGCTACCAAAACATACTGTGGATTTTCATCCCCTCAAGCACTTTTTCATGTTTCTTTGGATTAGTATAAGGTAGGGCTTTTCATTAAATGTTTAACTGACAGTTTTTATATTTGAATTTCACAAGCCTCTGCAGACCATAAAGAACTCCAAATTCAGCCATAATCCTCTGTTAAAAAGTAAATCAGAATTTTTGAACAGATTCCAGATGCCAATTATGGTAATAATGAGGATATACAACCTCCTTCTCTGCCTCAGCTGGATCAGTAGTGATGCTGCTCTTGACAGTTTAACCTGTCTTAAAACTTTTTTTGGGGAGTAAGGGGGAGTAAATTCAAATTTTGATTATTAAATCTTCCAATTGAAAGCTAAAGCTATTAACATTTTTGAGAATTAACTATTTTTCTGGGAACCTATTATAGAGAATGTCGCAGCTGTTGCCTGACAAAGAATTGATTTTAGGCAGTATATATGAGGGATTGAAATGCAAGTCTTAGCAATTGAGATAGTTTAGTGGAATACTCTAGCAGCAAGCTGATAATAGTGGGAGATGACAGATTTCAATACTAACACCTCCACTCAAACAAGATAAAAAAAGAGGCGGTTGGCAAATGGCAGAATAGATGCTTCGCTTTGTCAAGGCTTGACTTCCAGTATTTCAGTCCAGATGTAATCCCAGGTGCAATCCACTCTGCCACACTGGAAACATGCTTTCTTTCCAGGTAGTTTTACATGGGCATTTTTTTTTTTTTAACTGTTCTGGAGAAGACTGAACAGGAAAGAGGAAAGTGGCTCCTTTTTATTGGCAGCAAGGCAGCACAAGATGCCCTCATACCAGTCATCATCTTTGCCATACTGACAACAAATAGGATCTTCAGTGGGGCTAAATTGAATATTATACCCTGAATCTGTGGCTCAAGCTTTGCTGTGCTGTGACAGCAGAGCATCACTGGGTTACGTTCATTGACAGCACAGATCTTATGAATGACAAACTTGTCTTAGGGCAAAAGTTAACTGGTTAGACTGGTGCAGTATTACAGCCTTTATTATACTGCTCATCTCCATCACCAGGTTAGTAAACCAGTTGTTGGGTGTTTGAAGAATCTGCATGATGTGAAATTAACGAGATGAGAAATAGGATGCCATTTCCTGTGGGACCCACAGGAATGCTGTCATTGGGGCTGCAGGGAAAAGTTTAGAGCTTGGTTCAACACTGCTTTCAAATAACTGTTAATATGAGTTTTGTAAGCCATGCTGATTCCCAAATATTTACAATGTTGCAATCTTATTCCCACAATGAGCTCATGGATGCATATCTTAGGTTAAAACAGACACAAGTAGGACTACAGAGAAGAGAAATTAAGTACTAAAAGTAACTGGCATCATCTACCTGGACTTGTGCAAAGCATTTGACACTGTCTCGCATCACATCCTTGTCTCTAATTTGGGGAGACATGGATTTGATGGATGGACCACTCAGTGGATAAGGAATTGGCTGGACTGTTGCATTCAAAGAGTTGTGGTCAACGACTCAATGTCCAAATGGAAACCAATGACAAGTGTTGCTCCTCAGGGGCCAGTATTAAGGACCAGTGCTGTTTAACATCTTTGTTGGCGATATGGAGAAGTGGGATTGAGTGCACTCTCAGTAAGTTTGCTGATGACACCAAGCTGTGGGGAGCAGTCAACATGCTGAAGGAAAGCGATGTCATTCAGAGGGACCCTGACAGGCTTGAGAGGTGAGCCCGTGCGAACATGATGAAGTTCAACAAGTCCAAATGCAAGGTTCTACACCTGGGTCATGGCAATCCCAAGAACAAATACAGGCTTGGTGGAGAATGGATTGAGAGTAGCCCTATGGAGAGGGACTTGGGGATGATGGTTCGTAAGAAGCAAAACATGACCCAGTAAAGCATGTTTGCAGCCCAGAAAGCCAGCCACATCCTGGGCTACATCAAAAGTAGCGTGGCCAGAAGGTCTAGGGATGTGATTATGCCCCCTACTCTGCTCTGCTCCAGTGAGACCTCATCTGGAGTGCATCCAGCTCTGGGGCCCCCAACATAAGAAGGACATGGACCTGTTGGAACGGATGCAGACGAGGGCCCAAAGATGATCAGAGGCCTGGCTATGAAGACAGGCTGAGGCAGCTGGGGTTGTTCAGCCTGGAGAACAGAAGGCTCTCGGGAAACCATATTGCAGACTTACAGTACTTAAGGGTAGCCTACAGCAAAGATGGGGGAGGACTCTTTATCAGGGAAAGTAGTGATAGGATGAGGGGTAATGGTTTTAAACAGAAAGAGGGTAGATTTAGATTAGATATTAGGACAAAAGTCTTTACATTGAAGGTGGTGAGACACTGGAACGTGTTGCCCAGAGAAGCTGTGGATTCTCCATCCGTGGAGGCGTTCAAGGCCAGGTTGCATGGGGCTTTGAGTAACTTGTTCTAGTGGGAGGTGTTCCTGCCCATGGCAGTGGCATTGGAACTAGATGATCTTTAAGGTTCCTTCCAACTCTAACCATTCTGTGATTCTATAATTCTATGATTCTGTGATTCTATAATAGGAAGAAAAAATAATACAAACAGGATATTAAATCCTACTCTACATATAACGGTTGAGGTTTTTATCCTCTTATGAGGGCATGAACAGTCACATAATTACGAAGTTCATACCACTAGACTTTTTCATCTGCCCACCTTGGAAGGTTTGTTCCTCTACGCTGGTCCCTGTTATAATACTTGAGTATGTATGCCACCAGTCTACTGAGGCTGCAAAGTAAAATGGTTTACCTTAAATCATCGCTGTTTTTTATAACAGACTCTCAAACAATTTACATTATCTGTACGAAGAGACAGTAACTTCTTGAAAGTGTTCTTACTTGATTGTTTATATTAATATGAACACATTCTTATTTTGTTGACTTCAACGCCACCCTGTCACCCCACTTTACCTCAGATCTACTTATTACATACTTACTCTTCACCATGGCTTTAAGTGAAAGTTTTATTTCTTTAAAGATGCTTACAACCAGATAAAGAACAACCCTGCGTCTGAAAGACAGTTAAAGTTTCACTATACCTAATGCTAGGATATGTTGTAAAGTCCTAAATGCATATGTTCTAGTTCATTCACAAATCCCTGGGCCCTGATGGGATGCAGCCACAAGTGCTGAGGGAGCTGGCAGATGTTATTGCGAAGACATTCTCCATCATCTTTGAAAGGTCATGGAGTACAGGAGAGATGCCTGAGGACTGGAGAAAACCTAATGTCATGCCAGTCTTCAAAAAGGGCAAGAAGGGGGACCCAGGAAACTACAGGCCAGTCAGCCTCCATCCCAGGAACGCTGATAGAACAGCTTGTTCTGGATGTCATCCCTAAGCACGTAGAGGAAAAGAAAGTTCTTTTTCTTTGGAAGAAGTCAATACGGATTCACCAAAGGGAAATCATGCTTATCCAATCTGATAGCCTTCTATGATGGCATGAAAGGCTCGGTAGATGAGGGGAGAGCAGTGGACATTGTCTACCACGACTTCAGCAAGGCTTTTGACACTGTCTCCCACAATATCCTCATAGGTAAGCTTAGGAAATGAGGGTTAGATGAGTGGACAGTGAGGTGGATCAAGAAGTGGCTGAATGACAGACATCAGAGTGTTGCGATCAGTGGCACAGAGTCCAGTTGGAGGCCTGTAACTAGCGGTGTTCCCCAGGGGTCAGTACTGGGTCCAGTCTTGTTCAAGCAATTCATCAATGACCTGGATGAGGGGACAGACTGTACCCTCAGCAAGTTTGCTGATGACAAAAAACTTGTGGGAGTGAGCGGTGGCTGACACACCACAAGTCTGTGCTGCCATACAGCGAGACCTGGACAGGCTAGAGAGTTGGGCAGAGCAGAACCTAATGAAGTTCAACAAGGGCAAGTGTAGGGTCCTGCATCTAGGGAGGAATAACCCCATGAATTGGTACAGCTTAGGGCTTGACATGCTGGAAAGAAGTTCTGCAGAGAGGGACCTGGGAGTCCTGGTGGACAACATGTTGACCATGAGTCATCAATGTGACCTTATGGACAAGAAGGCCAATGGTCACTTGGGGCACATTAAAAAGACTGTGGCCAGCAGGTCGAGGGAGGTCATCCTCCCCCTCTACTCTGCCCTGGTGAAGCCACATCTGGAGTACTGTGTCCAGGTCTGGGCTCCCCAGTGCAAGAAAGACAGGGAACTGCTGGAGAGAGTCCAGCAGAAGGCTACAAAGATGATCAAAGGAATGGAGCACCTCTCTTACGAGGAAAGGCCTGGGTCTGTTCAGCCTGGAGAAGAGAAGACTGAGAGGGGACCTCATCAATGCTGATAAATATCTAAAGGGGGGATGTCAAGAGGATGGGACCAGACTCTTCTCAGTGGTGCGCAGTGACAGGACAAGAGGCAACAGGCACAAACTGGAACACAGGAAATTCCATCTGAACATAAGGAAAAACTTCTTCACTTTGAGGGTGTCAGAGCACTGGAACAGGCTGCCCCAAGAGGTTGTGGAGTCTCCTTTTCTGGAGATATTCAAAACCCACAAGAATGCGTTCCTGTCCAACCTGCTCTAGGTGAAGCTGCTTTGGCAGGGGAGTTGGACTAGATGATCTCTGAAGGTCCCTTCCAAGCCCTGCCATTTTGTGATTCTGTGATTTAGTGCAATGAGAGAGAAGAGGAACTACTCAAATCATGACTCTTGTTTTGTATATTATAAGCAGAATTTTTGTACGTTATATATAATTTTTGTGCATTAAAAGCAGAATCCATGAAAATAACTCTGGAACAAAAGTTTCTGACATGGTAAGATAAAGTCAGAATCACACTATTTTGGAGAAGAAGAAAATATTTCTGCTGCTTCTTCATGTTGTGTAAACTACATTTTGTTTGGGAAAACCTGACTAGGTCAATTGCTAACCACAAGCGTTACTTTTTGCAGCACTGCAGATATTTTTTTCCTTATCAGAGGAGAACTGAAAAGACCTCAAAGACACATTTTATTTTTGCACTTTGATTTCTTAAGTGATTCCCTCACTCAAAAGGAAAACCTGATTAAACTTAAACAGTTGTTCAAAAAATACAGACACAACTTTTAAACTAAATGCACAGCAGCCATAGGTGGTTTCCAGCAAAAGGACAGCCTGTCCACATGCACGTTTATTTTCTAATGGAAGTGATGATTTTGTACATCTCTGTACTTTCTTGAGAGAACATGATGTATTCCTCTTACATATAGAATGTGTTTCTGAATAGCAGAGCAATATCATTCAAGAGTACTTGCTGTGTATTTCTATTGAAAGGAGGAACTCTACTTTTATTTTTTACAAAGCCTAGTTTAGTGATCTGTTGCATGTTCTTATGTGACAATTTTTGTCATAGGGCAGCTGATCCACCCCTTTTCTATATGTCCATTGACCATAGATTATACCCTCATTGTGTTTAAATCAAAATGCCAGTGTAAATTTCCATGAGGGAAGAGGTGGGGATGGAGGTAAAAAAAGAAGTGTCACAGTTAAAAGCTACTTCTCATAAAGAGGAGAGATTCAAGAATGTGTTCCCTATGGAAAGAAACTCAAGAAGCTGCAGTGGCACTGAAAGGTGGCTGGGCCAGGAGGAAGGAGTAGCACAAACTGTGTGGTGTTGGTGAGCTGTGACAGAGGACTTTGACTTTACCTACTGTTTTGAGTTTGTGTTATTAACAGGATTTTCTGTTGCTGAAATCTGCACAGGGCTGGATTAGCTTTTAGAAGTCTTTCTGAAATAGTTTTTTGGAGGCTACATAACATGGTGAGTCTTAACTGAAAGGGAAAATACACTACCAAGAAGCCTCCACTCTTTTTTTAACTTTCTGGGAGAAGTCCCTTCCATGAAAAGAGGAAAACAAATCAGTATTTCCTGCTCCATTGAAGTTTAAAAGGAACTGGTTTATTCTGTGGTCTTCTGCAAATGGAAGCGGCTCCCACAGAAGGAACTCTTATTGACAACTAACTGGAAATTACTAGCAGCTGCTCAGCTACCACTGACGTTAACTGAAACAGCGTGGTTAATTTCTTACCCACAGCTTTGAAAAAAAGCCCCTTAGCGCGTATAAGGTCATAAAAGTTTCATATGGAAATGCCTATAGTTGTTGACACACATATTAAACCTCAGCCATTTTATCTCCATTTATTTTTCAAAAGAAGAGAGTTAGGATGTCAAGAGTCTTCTCCTTGATTTATATTTCAGACCGCAAGCCTCTCTTGGCTGGTGCTACAGACTTACCCTAGTGCAGTTCCTAAACATGCTCTAAAATATGTCCTTAAGCTTTCCCCCTTTTAAAGAGACCTGTCTCATAAAGTGGAATTTGTCCAAGGCCCCCTGCACTGCCTGCTGTATTTTTCCTCCTCACTAAGCATTTCACTGGCCCGCTCTAAACTCCCAGCCAAGGAAAGATTGATGGCTCTTTTTGAAATAAGTATCTTTTATGACTTTTCTTCTCTTGAACACATTCACTCTTTTTTACCTCATTCTTTAGCTATGATACTACATTTTAAATTTACTCTCATTATGCTCAAGAGTACAGGCTGGCTATGTTGAACCGGAAGACAAGAACTGTTCCTAGCGCAGCACCAAGCCCAAGCTCGCTGTTAGCACAGCTTTGATCTTGTCAGAGTTAGATCAGCAGAAGATTGTGTCCTGCGTGGGCACAAGTCTGGCATCTGCAGACCTCTGCAGATAAGCAACTTTGAGTATTCTCACTTAGGCAAAATCTTTGGGAAATTTAGTTTCTATCCTAATTGACACAGACGTGGTAGACTGTAGCAGATGGAATATTAGGGTGTAGCATGATTTAACCTCAGGAAGGAGAAAAAATTAATGATGGCAGAGGTATTCTTTCTTTTGGAGAATACAGACTTCTATATTTCCTTCAGAAGTGTAGATAGAAGCTTATTAACATAGCTGGTGAAAAAATATTACTTTAAAAAATCTTGTAAAAATGGTTTTAATCTTCTTGTATACAACTCTATTCTTCAGCCCAAAAATATTATTTGATACTTTATTGATTTGGGTTAGGGACAGTATTTGAAAAAAAAATAATTATTTTCCTTCTAACAAACTTTGTTGCAAATTAAAATTCTCTGCTTTTGATATGAATATTTTTAGATACACCTTATTTCAGGGAAAAACAAGTAATTTTTTTTTGTCATTTTTTTTAACCTAGTCAATATCTACAATCAAGGCTACTTATGGACATGATTTCATGGAATATACAAAAATACTTTTAAAGAGCCACTGCGTGGTGTTGAATTTGACCTATAAATGTGAGACAGAGCAACTATGTTCTTTAAAGTTTGTGTTGCTTGTTTCTGGTAGTACATATACTTCCTTAAGACATATTTTGAAACCAAATTCTCCTCATGTCCTGTTATGCCACTGGGACTAAGTAATGTGTATCTTATTTATTTTTATACCTTTTCCCCCTGTTGTTGTTGTTGGCCTGGTATATTTTTTTCCTTAGAAAAAAAGGTATGCAATGGGAATGAAAACTGTACCTATGAGGTACAGTATGATCTAGACTGGTTAATGATGCCAGTCAACTGATAACATTTTGAAATTACTGTACTTGGTTTCAGATATTTAAAAGCTAAAAAAAAACAACAAAAAACCCCCCCAAAACCCCCCAAAAAACCAAACCAACAAAAAAACCCCTAAAACAAAGAGCTGTACTTGATTCCATATTTCTCTAAGCTTGTACTGTCCCATAGCACAAAAAATTCAGTTGGCTGTAACTTGATTACTCCAGAGGACTAGCAATTAGCAGAATGGAAGGGAATGAAAAGAAATGGAAAAAAGAGAATTATGTTAAGGCTACAGATATGATGTCCGATACAAGTACCACAGCTTTGTCTACTGGCTAATGCACTCTCAGGATCCCTGATATGCCATGATGAGGGAGTAGGGCTGAGGGAAGTGTGGTCTGTAGGGGCCTCCCACAGGTTCTCCTCCTTCGAAAGGCAACTTGGGAGGGTGGTATGAGTGAGAAGTGGGGAGGAAGGTTTCCCGTGGGTTCATAAGGAGTTGATCCATCTGGCAGATGAGGGTATCGCTGTATCTGCTGCCTCTGGAGCCCAGCAAGCAAGCCTGCAAGCGCTCCTGCAGAAGCAAGAAACACAGAGTAACTGTGGACATTTTTCATGCCAAATTCTTTGCCATGGAGTCCCCACGTAAATTCTGTGGTTTATGTTATCCTGGATCAATGCAGGCCTCTTCTCTTCATTTTTTTTTTCTGGGAGTCATTCATTTTAATGCTACCTTTAGTTATTGCTTTTAAGAAATATCTGAGCACACTCAGAAAGGCATCCCAGTACCCTGAAGTAAATTCTCAGATTGCCCTTAGAAGAGGCAGTTGTCTGGTGCTGCCAACCCCACTGAAAAATGAGCAAAAATGTGAGTGCTTTGCCAGGAGCACTCAGCTTACTCTGAGATCAGAGCTGTAATTAAATGGGCTCTCCAAAAATTGTATTGTGGCCCTCAACAATTTTGTAAAGAGATTACTTTTCCTACAAGTTCTCCTTCTGTTTGATGAAGTCTTTCATCTTAACTTCCAAAACTACAGCTCCCAAGCATTTCCCTTGTTTAGCCCACCCAGCTCTCTGCTTCCTTTCTCCCTCTTTGTATGACTCAGATGCTGTTTCTTAAGTGTCACTGAGATACTTGTCTACCTCATTTTACATATGAAGCTGTTTTGTTTCCTGCACTATGAAGTTTGATGGGCAGGAGTGTGTGGGCGATATGTTCATATGCCTTGGGTCTAATTTGCTCTTTATTTGGAGAACCTTTCTTTTAACAAATAGGAGTGATCAAATGGACTTAAACAGCAGCTTTATGGTATGAGAATCATTAGGAAATAGTCACTACTATATGGAAGTGTTAATGAAGTGGAGTGTATGAATTCTTGATAACCATTAGTGCAAAACCCCATTCCTTTTATAGCAGATCCCCTATTCTGAGATGACAGCTTTTTCCTCTTTTGTGAATATGAAGTGCCAGATTATAAATTCAATAGCTGCCTCTTTTTCAGGGCATTGCTTATGAATCTGCCCTGCCCTGTCACTAAACATTATTAGCATTAAACACACATGCAGCACCAGAAATTTACAAGATGCATGCCCTATCTGAAAAGCTTATGGTCTAAATGAGATATGAGAAATTCACAGCAAAACACAGGACAACAGTTCAGGAAAGGCAGTGTGTAACGATTATTATTCATGATTTAAATTAAGGAGGAAGAACTGCACAAAGAGGTACATGTTAGGAGAAATGAGAAATTTGAAAAGGAGACGGAGGGCACTTGGTAGCCAGGGAAAGGAAAACTCCAGACACAAGACTAGAATGGATTCTAAGATAGCACATCGAAGGCTTTCATTAGCAAATTAATAGTCAGGTTCTTCTCTGCCTGCTGTTGATCCTCACTTCTTCAACTGTGCTTCTGCACACTGCTGTCTGCATTTTGTCTCCTTGTTTTTCAAAGTCTGATCCTAAAGACCGAAGGGGTAGGCACCTTTTCATTCTGTAAATTATTGACAACTGTAGATCATACTACTTTGGACGGTATTTATGAATGTTCTACATTTTGAAAATCAAGCCTTGAATAGATGCAATCTATTTCAAATGTCACAATTATTTATTTGTTAAACAGTGGCTGCCAAAAGAATGCATCTATTTTGCACGGTTAAGATGAGCAGTCAGCTGTCAAAACAACCTAGCCTGGATATAAGAAACCATACCTTAATTATGTTTTTCTAAATGACCCCATGCTCCTGGTTTTTGTTTGTTTGTTTGTTTGTTTGTTGGGTTTTTTTTATTATTTATTTTGAGGGCCATGCCTCACAAATCTTGCTGGTGTGGTGACCTGAGTTGCTCCATGAGTATTTTTGCAGTACTAGCCCATAAAAAACATCCAATGTTGGTTAATAAAGACTAAGACAACACTATTGGCTCATGAAGTCTTGAAATTGCAAATCAGTGGGAACTAGGGGATTATTGTGGTGAAGTATATTTGCCCCTTTCTTATATTTCTTGGACATCCAGTATGGTTGTTGTCAGAGACATGCTACTAGGTTAGACGAACCTTTGATCTGACCTGCATCAGTGGCTCCTATTTAGTTCCCTGTGAGTCTTGGGAGAATGGGTTTGTTGTTCTGGGGAGGAGAGAGAAAGTTCTGTGAAAGTACTCTGACATGTCAGCATTCAGGTGGTTCAGTTTATGTGCTCAGCGAATGGAGGGTAGTTCAATATCATGAGGGAAAGTAGCAGACATTCTTATATTCAACCTGTAAAATGGCTGTACAAGTTCTGCGTGTTGGACAGGAGAAAAAGTTATAAATGTACAACTCTGCTGTGAAGATAATCCTTCATATCTGTACTGGAGGGGAACAGTTGCCACTTAAATAAAAAATAACTTAAGGATTAAATACACTAGGTCAGGAAAGTAAAGAGTTCTGGATTCCTAAGAGGTTCAGGTGGGAAGATAAGAATTTGATTGAGAATCAGCTTCCTGCTGTCCTCCTGCCATTTGCAATACTGAGGTATTTTAATTTATGCTTTGCTAGAAAAACTAGGCATACAATACTCATTAGAGCGAAATGTAGTTTGAAGTTATCTTATTGTCTTCAAAACTGACAATGTCTCTGTGGCTCTTGTACTAACAGCAAGGAAGCTGGGGCTGTGTGCCCTAAGACCACTCCTCTACTTGCCTTTGTCCTGGCAGCTGTGGAGTGGAAGTTTTTATTTCCTCTTACTAAGTGACATTGGTAAGTCACTCTTTTCCTTGTATGTGCTAAGTCAGTTGCAAACACAGAGCTGTGAGTATATTTACAGGTGGCTGTGACTTACAGATGATGTCTATTCTAGATTCTCCCTCCTAGCTTGGGATTGTGTTTCATGTGTGAGCTGCAGCAATGTTTTGTGGTTTTGCTTGTGGTTTTGTTTTTTTGTTTGCTTGAATCTTAGCTTTCTTATAAGATCCTTAGATCCTTACAAATTCAGGATTTCACAACACACTTTGCTTGGACTGTAGAGTTCCATTCTAGTTCAGGGCTTATACTGCTCTCCTTTCTAAACTGCTGGTCTATCTAAATACTTCTCCATCAGGTATTTTTCAGTTACCTAAAAATACCCTTAATTCACCACAGGTGAGTCCTACCCTGAACATGTGTTTCAGCTGGCAGTGACCAGCAAGGCATCCCCAATTTCTAAGGATCAACAGCTTGGCCTTCTAACTTCCCCCATGTGCAAATTTTCCCCGAAGGAGTCCCCTGCTATTCCACTGATGGCTTTGGGCACAGCTCCAACCCTCCCTCACTTCAAGAAGCTTGCAAATGGCCTGGTCTGCCCGGCCCTCAGAGGACCACTGCTTCATCACTAGGGCCTTTGGTGGTCGTCTTACTTCCCTTACACTGCAGCATCTCTGCCTCTTGAATAGTAAGAAACTTCAGTCTTTCAAAGCAAGGGAAATTTTCAAAGCATGAGATTTCTGTAAAAGGTATATGGATGGATTCTATAGTTTCCTCTAATGTCTTAAGAATATCATCAACTCTGGGGCTAAAAAGATTTAATCTGTAATTGCAGGAAGCCTCATACTTCAACCTTAACATTTGAAAGTCATAAATATGTGTATACTTTTTAAAAGTTAGTGGAACAGACATCTTTCCTGGAAAACACATTCATCTGGTAGCTTTGGGGCAAACTCTCTTTCCCCACCTTCACAGAATCACAGAACGACAGGATGATTGACGTTTGAAGGGACGTCTGGACATCATCCAGTCCAGCTCCCCCTGCTAAAACAGGGCCACCTAGAGCAGGTTGCCCAGGATCTTGTCCATATGGCTTTTGAATATCTCCAAGGATGGAGACTCCATAACCTCTCTGGGCAACCTGTGCCAGTAGTTGGTCACTCTCACAGTGAATTTGCTGAAACATCAGCATTTCCTGATGTTTAGAGGGAACCTCCTGTGTTTTAGTTTGTGCCGATTGCATCTTGTCCTGCCACTGGGAACTGCTTTACACCCTCCCTTTGGATATTTGTGCACATTGGTAAGTTCCCCTCTGAGCCTTCTCTTCTCCAGGCTAAACAGTCCCATCTCGCTGAGTCTTGTGCTTGTTCTGCTACAGATTTATTTTTCTATGAACCAAAGCTCACTAACATTTTCAGGAGATAACTTATTTACCAAAAAACGTGGATTCAACTCCAGTGAAAATATGTTCACAAAAGTATATTAATCAATGCAAATAGTTTTAATTGCTTTGACTTTCTTTTGAAAAGGTCAGAAGATGTCAATTTGGCATTTACAGAATCAAACATGTCACAGTTTTTCAAATAAAATTTGAGAAGAAATTAATTGTGAATAAGAAGTTTAAAAAAGGAAAGCTAAATGAGACCTTTCTTTATGGGTTAATTAAAATATCAAGTTTCTTAAGAAGAATGTTTTTTCATATTTTCTTTCCAAGTCCAAGAAAAATGTTGATTTTAATTTATTTTCTTTTATTAAAAAAAAAATCTTATTTATTCATCACTTCTATATATACCATCATTATACACGATGCTTAAGTTTCAGATTACTTTGCCAGGACATGTGACTTTGTAATCTTCTATACTTCTGCCTTGCCAGTCATGTATGCTATGTATTTGTTTTCTCCCTTGTCTCTAGTTCCCTATTAGCAATAAGCCACTGACTGAAGCTCACCCTGTCTATGTTTCTTTGATGACCTTAATGCTCTCTTTCCTGTTTTTAAGTAGTTTGCAGAATAGAGGGTATGAATAATAAGATCAGAAATGTCTCTAATATAACTCTAGTGCCCCTGAGACCTGTTCTGTCTTTGTTTTGTTCCTCCCTGTGTCCCAGTTCCCCCTGCCTCCAAGTCTTCCTTGGCTATGGAAGGGAACAATATCTACTCTGATCTTTTCACTGGGTAATAAAAAGGCAATTTACTTGCTATTCAGATAATTCATCAGTGTGGATACTAAAACAGCTGTACATAAGCTAAGCTCTATAATATTGTTAATGTAGAGGGAAATCAAGGAAAATAGTTTAAGAAGCATCTAAACTGAGATCTTGGAGGCAAGATGATCTGTTATTTCATTAGTTTGTTCAGACAGAATTCTGAGTGACTTTGTTTTTTTATATAGTGTGGTTGCTACATTTTAATCAGTAAGATTTACCCTTTTTGCATAGGGAATATTATCAATGTTATAGCAACTCTGACAGATTTATTTGACTAAATGATAGTTACCTATGTGTTTTTACTCACTATATTTAATAGAAAAAGTCACTCGTTATTGATATTTCCATTACTCGTAGCTGAGACTCTAAAAGACTTTCAAGACAAATCAACAGTTCTGGGAAACTGTTTCATGGTCAGTTGTTGTATCCTACCAAGGCATTTGGATTACTGTTACCAGCAACCAGAATAATTCAGTTATTTATTAAACACATACAATCATTTGAAAGCTAAATTCTTTATAAAAGATGCCATTAACATCATCTGTTATTGCAGGTTTAGTAGCAAAAGCCTTGCAATTTAATTAAACTGTAATGTAAGTTCCTAATCAGTTTCTTTTTACATTTATAGTACCCAAACATTTACAGGCTGCGAGTTGTTCTGATACCGAGCTGTATCTAAATATGCCAGGTGGCTAAAAAAATGCACTTAAAATGTAGCAGGTGACTTTGTTTTTTTCACAAAATGCCTCCTGCAATTTTGGGGTTATAAAATAGATATACTATGCTGGCTTTCTTTCTATTTCTCTGCTTTTTATAACTGTGCTTGCTTGTGTCTAAACATAATTGACTCCAAGAAAGCAAAAAATACTGTTGTATGCTTTGGTTAAATCCAACCTTATTCACCATCTGATGTTTTAAGTAAAGACACACATATCTTAAGCATCATTAAGAGAAAAACAGACCTCCTCACTTGTTGAACTTCCACTTTCTTCTTTAATGTGCTTTAAGTTCTTTCTTTAAGGTGTATTTCATTTGTAGCACTTGTACATTTACTGTAGATACGTTCAGAGTAGCTGTGGTTAAAAAACACTGAGATCCTTGAAATTCAGACCCATAGGATAGATGAGCAGACACTATTAAATATTTCATGTTCAAATGCTGGATAACGGTCTCTTTCCAGTGAAGGACATTCAAAACCTTTAGGTTTTTATTTAGTGGAAGACTTCATTACTTTTAATATATTCTAAGTTTAATAAGCCTTTTATTTTTAGTTGAGCGTGGATGAAGGAAACAAAGAGTTACTTATGGAATTGAAATCAGTTGTAGCTTAAGTCATGGTATGATTGGTTTAAAAATGCATATGGTGAGATATTTTTAAGTGATATGCTTAAAATTAAGTACTTCTAGTGATTTAACAGATTTCAGATTTGTGAACACTGAGTGATGTATACTGAGCACCGCTTTGGGAATTCATTTCTTTTTTTAAGGTTAATTAACTAAACAAGAATTGAGAAGCATACCATGTCACAAAATGTTCTCAAATTGTTGGATGGGTGCATCAAGGAGAAGGTGAATATGAGGCTTTTGTGTTAAGTTAGCACTATGACTGCACAGATCCATTTATGCATCATTTTCTCTGCATCATTTTGTCTATTTTCTAGATGAAATAAAGAGTAAGAGACAACAGGTAAAATTTAAAACCTGCTTTCCCTCTTATCTCAACTTCTTATCTGTTTTGCCCTGTGAATTAGTTTAGCTGACATCTGGTTTGGATTTAGTTTGTTGAAAGAGATGTTTTCTGAACCCCAAAATATCTGTCATCAGTCAGCAAACATAGTTTGCGCTTGACTTTCAGGAAATGTTTCTTGTTAGAGGGCTGTCACATCTTTTGTTATATGGCTTGAAAAAGTGTTTATACCCCTCTTCGGCCTTATAAAACACCAAGCTCATTTAAATAATTGTACAGTCATTTAGTTAATGTGTTCTTTTTTAAACTTGCCTAACTACAGTGAATGTAGTTTTGATGGCAAAACAACCCCTTTTATGTAACAGCATTTTTCTTCTCCCTCCTCCACCCCCACCTCGCAAAATAAATGCAACACAATTATTTTACTGCCGAGAAATTAGCTCATTTGCAAATGCCACCTTGGAACATAAGAAGAAAGGCATTTATTGAAGCACTAATAAAGGCACCATGTTAGAATAATTTTATGCTGACGGGCCCACAATCACTCAATATTTTAAGAGCTGTCATCACACCAACATGAGCTGCATGCAAAAGTACAAATTTATGCTGTGACATCATGGCACTAAAAGTATAATTGGAATAAAATTACAATGCTTCACTCTAACATTCAGCGGCAAGACAGAACACTTTAGATGCCCACCCCAGGCTGATCCTTTGCTATGCATCACTGTGTCACATATTCTGTTAACACATGAAGTATTATGACACAGATTTCTGAAGAGTTCAGTGTGTCCTTCAGGTATTTCCAGAGTGAGCTTTCTGTGGGTACTCAATGACCTGTGTTGTTAATACACAATACACTGCACACTAGCAGAAAGCTGGAAGAATATCAAATCAGCAAAAGCCACCATTTTAACTCTTTAGATATGGATAATTAAGCAAGCAGTCACTACACAATGGCTGAGGACCTAATACTATCATTTTTAGCGAGTTAATAAATTCCAGTCATGGCCTGTGGTTAAATGCTAAGCTTTAACAAATGAGTACATCTGCATAAGAACTGTAACTTTAAAATTCAACCTTTTGACTTTTACCACATCTTTATTCCTTATTGTAACTAGGAAAAAAGAAAAAAAAAAGATGACAATAGATGTAGGTGAGATATGGGAAAGTGCAATGAATTACATGTCATGTTTAGACATAATATTCTGCTCGCAATCTAGCATTTCCGACCTAAGCTACAAGCCCTTTCAGCATAATCAGACATGCTTTGCACCACAGTGCAAGAAGAGGTGCTAATTCTGATTTTTCTTGCATTGCTTTACTCCATGAACTTCTACTAGATTCAATGAGACAAGAACTGCATCTGTGTGATTAAGCCCACTTAACCAGATCCTGATTTTATTAAAATGAGTTTACGAAAGGAGTAACTCTCTTGAAGGCCATTTGCTTACTCTGTTCTAAAGTTTATGCAAGTGAAATTAAGGTAAGGCTAGGCTGGAGGAGGTGGTGACCTTCAGAAACAAGAAAACTGTGGGATGCAGTTTTTCAATAGCAATTTAGATAGGATTACTCTGGGTGCAGTCATACTTATTGGTGAAAAAAGTTTCCCATAGCACTTTATATACCTTGTTTAATATACCTAATTTTGTTTTTAATAGGTCAGAAATGAGATTGTCTCTCTTGTTAATTCTCTCATTAATGAAAAACAGATTTATTGCTGAAGTTAAAATTGCAATGAGAGAAACTTGGTAGGGGGCTAGTGGTACTGAGGGCTCCCAAACTGAAGGTGTGCTGGTGTGGCTGCATGCTACAGGCTATTACCCAGAAAAGGCTCAGCCAGGCTGTCAGCTCAGCCAGGTACCTGCATTTCACCTGCCCAAAAGTTGTCCTGGCCTCTAGCCCCAGTGATTGCTCTCAAAGGTACCCAGGCTGCTGTGGTTCTTGGGATGGGACTGTGGTAATGGGGGCTTCTTGGGCTGTGGAAGGAGGGGGCAGGGAAGAGGGTTGTGCCCTCTCCTCCACTACCTCTGCCACTTACGCTATGAACTCTTCCTCATTTTTATACTTAAACCATCGCAGCTATATTCCCTTTATTATTATCATTAAATGCTATGCATTTTTTCTTATTTAAATGAGAGGCAAGCCATGTCTGTGAATTTGTGGCATTTACCATGCCTGCTCTCCAACAAAGTTGCCAAAGACTTATTTTCGTAACCAGATTAGTCATGGTGAATTCCAGATCCGTGCAAATTCAGTTATTTATTTGTTTGTGATGTAGACTGGACCAAATATAAACAAACAAATGAGGCCAAGGAGAAATTGAATCACCCAACAGGAATGTTTTATTTAACCTGAAATAAAATAAGGCATTCTTCTTCTGCAATTTTAACATTTCTTAAAAATGAATCTATTCTGACTTTGAAAACTGGTTTCAAATTTAAGAAATGGAAATGTTTGCTTAGAAAATGTAATAATGGTAATCTAACACACAGTCTCTTCTTTGTTTTTTCTTTTTTTTTTTTTCTGAAGCTATTTAAGCTTAGAACAAAATTCAATATAAATTCTGTTTGTCTAAATGATCAATTCAAATTACAGCTAATTCCTCCTACTGAAAAAAAAAGAATAACTGGATACATGCAAAAAGGTACATCCAAGAAAACTGTTGTGTATGACGTGACCAAGGAGGGAATGTGCAGAGCTCCCAGAATGACTCTCTTGCCTCCCCCTCACCTCCTGCACCGCTGAACGTGGACAGACATTGCACTTCCCTGCTGCCTTGGAAGGTAAAGCCCTCTCAGACTGGCATGGAGGATCCTGACTGCTAGAGACATGATCAAGCCCCTCTACCCCCTAACAACTGGCAACTTCTCTGTACCTTATGAAGGGAGAAACAGTGACAGTGGGAGTCATACCCTCCCTGATCCTCCCCCAAAGCGTTTTACTGTCATCCATCCCAGGCGTGCAGAAGACCCCCAGTCACCTCTGCTCCACAGCTGCAGCTGCTCCCATCCATCTGCACAGAGCTATAAGTGAGCCTCCAAATGTCAACAGGAAAGAAAGAGAGAGAGGAAGGAGGCCTGATTCGTAGCAATGGTTTCTACTGTTGATTTTCCTAGAAATGATTTAAAGTGGGGAACACGTTTGGGAACAAAATGACAGGAAATATTGCTGTTTTTTTTTTAAATGGGATCATCGTAAGTGTGATTCTCAGCCTTAAAACCATCCTCCCATTTTTGGATGACTTGATGGTCTCAAATGCTGAAATTGCCTCTTTGGAGAATATCCAGTGGGCACAGAAATGGGAAGCTCTCCCACATTTGAGAAGCTGGCAAACATAATGAGGTAGATCTTACAATAACTGCTATTTTATGTATTTTTGCTTTATTCTCTTCTCATTTCAATCTAACCACATATGTTCATAATTTTCAAAATGCACATGCCAGGACAGAAATAAACAAGCTGAATGAAATCAAGAATATTTTCAAGACAAGGAAAAAGATAAACAATGCAAAAGAGAGCAAATTTTTAATTCCTCTAGCTGAACCTTGATCTCTCTTGCCACTCTTTGTCACCCAGGAGTTGCATGGAGATAAGTAGGCACTATCACTCTTTTTCAATGGCCCTGTGAAGTCCTGTAGGTGGGACTTATAAGCATCAGTGAAAAGCTTTCCTTCTAGAAGGAGTTGTCTCAAGAGACTGTTTTGTAGCTGTTGCCTCTGTATTCTTCCTGCAGTCACAGTTCTGTCTTCCTGTCCCTGCAACACCAATACTCATGTGTAGATCTCAAGAAGTGTAGCTTTGCAGCATGTAGGTCTTGCAGGCATCAAAAACTTAGAAAAGTCATTGTCAAACTGAAAATACTTTATTCTTGTAAGCTGACTGAACTTCACTTTGACTCTGTGACTTTATTGTTCATGAAAGCAGTTGCATTGCCACCAGAAAAAAATCCCATTGAAACAAAATGCTTGCCTTTATCTTGATTCTGTTGCCAGAAGGTTGCTAATTTGAAGGTGGTAGCACTTCCATCTTTTACAGGAGTGAAACATCTAGGGTACATGCCCTGAGGTCATACTTTTCAGGAGGGCTCTCTGTAGCAGCAAGGTTCTTGGAAAAGGCCCTGTAACTCAATAAATCAGATGTCAGTCAGCAAAAAAGGCCTACGATTTCTGTTAATAAGAGCTGGTATAAGATCAGAGAAACTCACAATCCTAAAATTTAGATTTATGATTTCCATTAACTTGAAAATGGAAATTAAAATATTAATTTATTTACTTAAAGCACACATAGTTAATTTAATATAACCTTTTGCAAGTGATTTTATATATAGATTTTTACTGAAAAAAACCTCAAATCCACCCTTACTACTCCACGTTACAAACTCTCCCTTAAGAAACACAGTTCATTTGAAATCTGTCTATAATCATACCTTTAAGTGCTTTCTTTCCATTTTTGGCAATGAAGACCTCAGATTTGAAGGCCTCACCACAGTCTGGCCCGAGGAGAAGAGTTACTGAACCTGTTGCCCACCAACATGGAAGAACAAGGGATAACAACATCGGAGGTAGCCTGGAATGCACTTATCATGCACTGGTGAAATTCACAATCTTGAGGGAAATGGGCCAGTTGAAGAGTACAGTCAGGGTGCTAAATTTTAAGAGACCAATCTTCCATTTTTTTAAGGAATTAGTGGATAGGACTCCCTGGGAAACTGGCTTCAGGAACATAGGAAATTAACAGAGCGGCAGCTCTTTAAGGACATTTTTGTTAGAGCACAAGAGCTCTCAGTTCCCACATATAAGAAATTGGGCAAGGAAGGCATGTGAAAGGTATGGGTCAGTAATGATGTCCTGGTTGAATTAAAGTGTAAGATGAAAATGCACAGGCAGTGGAACCAGGGATGTGTAATGTAGGAGAATATAAGGACACTGCCTGGATGTGTAGGGATGGGTTAAGGAAAGCTAAGGCACAGTTGGAGCTGAGTTTGGTGAAGGATGAAAATAATAACAAGGGTTTTTACAGGTATGTTGGCCAGAAAAGGAAGATTGAAGAAAATGTACAGCTCCCTGATAAATAAGACAGGAGAGCTGGTGGCAACTCACATGGAGAAAGCTGAGGTATTCAACAAATTATTTTGCCTCAATTTTTAATTATAATCTCTCATCCCACATCTCTCAAGCCCCTGAAACTCAAGACAGAGACTGAAGTAAATGAAGCTCCTCCCATCATAGGAGAAGAACAGGTTTGAGACCACCTGAAGAACCTGAACATAAATCAGTCATGGAACCTGACAAGAAATATGCCATGGTCCTGAGGGAATTGGCTGGTGTAGTTGTCNATGGAGATAAGTAGGCACTATCACTCTTTTTCAATGGCCCTGTGAAGTCCTGTAGGTGGGACTTATAAGCATCAGTGAAAAGCTTTCCTTCTAGAAGGAGTTGTCTCAAGAGACTGTTTTGTAGCTGTTGCCTCTGTATTCTTCCTGCAGTCACAGTTCTGTCTTCCTGTCCCTGCAACACCAATACTCATGTGTAGATCTCAAGAAGTGTAGCTTTGCAGCATGTAGGTCTTGCAGGCATCAAAAACTTAGAAAAGTCATTGTCAAACTGAAAATACTTTATTCTTGTAAGCTGACTGAACTTCACTTTGACTCTGTGACTTTATTGTTCATGAAAGCAGTTGCATTGCCACCAGAAAAAAATCCCATTGAAACAAAATGCTTGCCTTTATCTTGATTCTGTTGCCAGAAGGTTGCTAATTTGAAGGTGGTAGCACTTCCATCTTTTACAGGAGTGAAACATCTAGGGTACATGCCCTGAGGTCATACTTTTCAGGAGGGCTCTCTGTAGCAGCAAGGTTCTTGGAAAAGGCCCTGTAACTCAATAAATCAGATGTCAGTCAGCAAAAAAGGCCTACGATTTCTGTTAATAAGAGCTGGTATAAGATCAGAGAAACTCACAATCCTAAAATTTAGATTTATGATTTCCATTAACTTGAAAATGGAAATTAAAATATTAATTTATTTACTTAAAGCACACATAGTTAATTTAATATAACCTTTTGCAAGTGATTTTATATATAGATTTTTACTGAAAAAAACCTCAAATCCACCCTTACTACTCCACGTTACAAACTCTCCCTTAAGAAACACAGTTCATTTGAAATCTGTCTATAATCATACCTTTAAGTGCTTTCTTTCCATTTTTGGCAATGAAGACCTCAGATTTGAAGGCCTCACCACAGTCTGGCCCGAGGAGAAGAGTTACTGAACCTGTTGCCCACCAACATGGAAGAACAAGGGATAACAACATCGGAGGTAGCCTGGAATGCACTTATCATGCACTGGTGAAATTCACAATCTTGAGGGAAATGGGCCAGTTGAAGAGTACAGTCAGGGTGCTAAATTTTAAGAGACCAATCTTCCATTTTTTTAAGGAATTAGTGGATAGGACTCCCTGGGAAACTGGCTTCAGGAACATAGGAAATTAACAGAGCGGCAGCTCTTTAAGGACATTTTTGTTAGAGCACAAGAGCTCTCAGTTCCCACATATAAGAAATTGGGCAAGGAAGGCATGTGAAAGGTATGGGTCAGTAATGATGTCCTGGTTGAATTAAAGTGTAAGATGAAAATGCACAGGCAGTGGAACCAGGGATGTGTAATGTAGGAGAATATAAGGACACTGCCTGGATGTGTAGGGATGGGTTAAGGAAAGCTAAGGCACAGTTGGAGCTGAGTTTGGTGAAGGATGAAAATAATAACAAGGGTTTTTACAGGTATGTTGGCCAGAAAAGGAAGATTGAAGAAAATGTACAGCTCCCTGATAAATAAGACAGGAGAGCTGGTGGCAACTCACATGGAGAAAGCTGAGGTATTCAACAAATTATTTTGCCTCAATTTTTAATTATAATCTCTCATCCCACATCTCTCAAGCCCCTGAAACTCAAGACAGAGACTGAAGTAAATGAAGCTCCTCCCATCATAGGAGAAGAACAGGTTTGAGACCACCTGAAGAACCTGAACATAAATCAGTCATGGAACCTGACAAGAAATATGCCATGGTCCTGAGGGAATTGGCTGGTGTAGTTGTCAAGCCTTCTCCACCATATTTGAAAAGTTATGTCAGGCACTCAAAGTACCCAGTGACTGGAAAAAAGGAAAAATCACATCCATTTTTAAAAAAGGATGAAAAGGAGGACCCTGCAATCCATCAGCCTCACCTCTGTGCCTGGTAAGATCATGGAACAGATCCTCCTGGAAGACATGTCAAAACATATCTAAGACAGGAAAGTGAATAGACAGCCAGCACGGCTTCATGAAAAGTAAATTGGGCCTTCTACGATGTGGCTGCATCAGTGAACAAGGAAAGAGCAACTGATGTCACCTACTTGGAATCCTGTAAGACCTGTGATTCTGTCCGTCTTGCCTGTAAATTGGAGAGATATGGGTTTGATGAATGGAGTATTAGATGGATACAGAATTGGCTGGATGGCTGTGTCCAAAGAGTTGCAACCAATGCCTCATTGTCACTGTGGAAACCGTAAACTAGTGTTCCTCAAGGGTCCATACCAGGAGAAATACAATTTAATATCTTCATCAATGACATCGTAAGTGGGATTGAGTGCACCCTCAGCAAGTTTGGAGGTGACACCAAGCAGAGTGGTGCAGTTGATTCGCTTGAGGGCTTGAAGGAAGTGATGTCTTTCAGAGGGACCTTGGCAGGCTTGAAGAGTGGGCACATGTGAACCTCATGAGGTTCAATAAGCCCAAGTGCATGGTCCTGTGTCTGGGCCCGAGCAGCCCCCAGTATCAATATAGACTGGGTGATGAGTGGATTGACAGCAGCCCTGACAAGAAGGACTTGGGATACTGGTGGATTAAAAATTGGACACGAGCCAGCAATATGCATTTGTAGCCCAGAAAGCCAGTCAATCCCATCCTGAACTTCATCAAAAGAAGCATGGTCAGGGTCAAGAGGGGTAATTCTCCTCCTGTGCTCTTGTAAGACCCCACCTGGAGTACTGCATCCAGCCCTGGGGTCCCAGTACAAGAAATGCATGGACTTGTTAGACTGGGTCCAGAGGAAGGCCATGAAAATGCTCAGAGGGCTGGAACATCTCTCCTATAAAGAAAGGCTGAGAGAGTTGGGGTTGTTTAACCTGGAGAACAGAAGGCTCTGGGGAGACCGTATCACAGCCTTTCAATATACAGAGGGGGCTTATAAGACAGGTGGACGGAGACTTTTTATCAGGGCTTGTAGTGACAGGACAAGGGGCAAGGGTTTTAAGATGAGAGGATAGGTTTAGATTGGACATAAGGAAGAGATGTTTTAAGATGCATGTGGTGAGACTGCCATAGGTTGTCCAGAGAAGCTGTGGGTATCTCATCATTGGAAGTGTTCAAGGCCAGGTTGGACTGGACTTTGAGCAACCTGATCTAGTGAAAGATGTCCCTGCCCATGGCAGGGGCGTTGGACTAGGTGATCTTTGAAGGTCCCTTCCAACCCAAACCACTCTATCATTCTATGTTTTGAGAATCGGACAATATCCTATGTAACAAATGATTAACAGTGCTTGAATATATCAGTAATGGTAAAAAGCTGTCATCATTATACATGGCTGTAATTTCCACCTATATGTACCCATGGTGACTATCAGAGAAACAGAATGTGCAGACCTGCACATTTGCTATCAGTTCAACATTAAAGAATTTCTTCTCAGCATACAACTATCATTGAAAACAACAACAGTAACATCTATCTGGTATGGCAACTATTTTAGCTTTATATATATATTTTTTCCTCCATATTTGCATTAATTAAATATACTGTGTTTGATATTTTAATGATGCTGGTAATCCATTTTTTTGTGTGTACGGTCTTTACACGTGTTTCTTTTTCACCAGTGAGTAGCTTCGTCCTTGAAACTTGTCTTCCCTGAGAATTTCTCTGTTTTAAGTTTACATAATCCAAACACCCCAAAGACATCTTAATATTCCTGGGAATGCTCTTTGCTCAAGGAATGCCAGTGTGCACCACATTTGCCCATGTGCACGTAGATATTAGTTTCTAGTTATGTAATAAAATGGCATAAATTCTTATTGTACTCATGTTTTAGCTAGTAAAATCTGTTTCAAAATAACACCTTATAAAGGTAAATATGGTTGAGTTACTAACAATGACAGGACTGTCATGCAGGCCTTTGGAAGCAGGTGCAGAGGAACGCTTTGTATGAGAGGTAAGGCAAAAAAAGACCAAAACCTCAGAGTTTTGGAAGGGGAAGAGAGCATCTGGCAAGAGCACTGCACCTAGTGCAAGCCAGGAATAGACATCAGCTCACTGTGGAAGATCATGTTTATATAAGAACCACCAAATTGCTTCTCTGAGTCCCAGGTCCTGACCTTGCTCTAGCGCTCCCTTGGGAGCAATTCAGAATCATTCTCTCACCTTCCAAAAACTACAGTCAGGCCTACTGTCCCTTACAGTTATTGGGCTTCATGTGATTACACCAGAGCAGTTCTGGTCTGACCGTGCCCTTTTCTGCCTTTCATAAGTATTTCTTTTCATTCACACACATATGGGTGGCAATATAGACGTTTGCTCACACTTCCATCCAGTATATACAATGCTACTGTTCTGTGTTTTCTATTAATTAACAAATAATTCTTCTCTTCTTTCAGATTAGCATTTCATCTGTACTCTCAGTGCAGTAGTAAATCACATCTGATCCTGGCATGCTTCAAATTTAATTGAGCTTTAAAAAATTGCAAAACCGACTTGTCTTTTTCTACTAAAAAAAAAGGAAGTAGTCACAAATTCCTGAAGGTCAAGTCCCCAGTTAGTCTGAGATACCATGTGGAGAGCTGGCACAAAAACTCCTCCCGCACTCTCTTTCCAGTATCACACAGACCAGTGTAGATTATCCTCAGGGTAAAGTTCTTGTCTGGTAGTCTGACAGTGGAGACACAAGTTGCTTTCTCTCTGTTTTAACCCCACTACAGCAATGTCTCTGACCTGCAAAATGCAAATTGGCTTCAATGAGAATTTGTCTGAATAAGAACTGCAGGAGCTTTTCTTATGAAGTGCAAGGATTTGCAGGCATTTCTTCCATTATATTTTACTGCATGCATGCTGGTACTTGTCCCTGCTCACTTCCTCGCAATCCACGGGAAAAGCTTGTCAACGGTTCTGAAGCAATTGTTGTGGAGGAACAATTAAAAGGAAATTGTACTCAAAGCTGGTCGTTATACAGTAAGAGTTTATACTTACACAAGTATCTTCTTGTATGATATAAGGCCACTCTGCAATATTTAAGTGCAAACGAGAAGGGCGGGGTAGTTTTCTTTGGGAGCAGTATCTTCATGCTCCATGGACTTTTATGAATTGCGTTATTGAGTGTTGTGTTTCCCAGGATGGCAATGGAAAAAAAGAAAAAAGAAAAAATGAAATTTGATTGATTCCAGATTTAAGTTTACTTGCGCTTCCTCCCCGCCCCCCCCCCCCACCCCCCAACTTTCTTGGTATCTGTTTGACGATTTAAAAAAAAAATCTTGCTTTTATACCGTAAATGTTGAGGGTTGACTCCCTTTATAATTAACACAAATATGTGAAAATCTCACTATGAGACCTGAAAAACAGCTACTTCTTATCCATACTTTTATTTCTTATTACTCTATTTTTAGCCATACATCCAAAGTCAGATGTTGTCTTAAAACTGTATGCATGTTAATAAGCATTTATTATGTCTTTTAAAACTCCCCGTACAGATACAAGCGTGTAAAGTTAAAGAAGTAATGAAGCCATTAAGCCAATTTGAAAGAGGTAAACACAATAAATGTAGTAGATCACTACTTTGCTTTGGAATCTCCTATTCAGTTGCAAAAGAAACAAGCCAAACTGTTAGACAGGCTTCCAATAATTTAAAATTTGGTGTTGGATGAAGGTTTGAGTCTGACAATCTTTTTGTTTACGTTTAAACAGAAGCACTGGATTGGATGAGCAAGAGTTCTCTTTTGTTCTAAAAAATAAATCAAGCATTAATTTCTCTCTGTAGGATCTCTTTTCTGTAAAGTATAAATAAGGGTGGAAATCTGTGCTACTAAACATCAAGCAGTGAAATCCTAAGTGTCTGGCACATAAGTCAAGAAAGGCTTAAAATGCTGGAATGCTTTTATAGAAATACAAAAAAAATGTGATTTGCCTCCTGAACTTAATCTTCCACCATTATCCAGGAAAAAAAAAACAACGGCAACAGCCTCAGTATAATTTTTACTTTAATTAACTTTATGGCTTCAATTCAGCAACTGTATTACAGTGCCTGTGAAATCCTATTGACCCAGTGGGAGAGCTCCATGCAACATATGCCACTAAACAAATCTTTTGGCTCACAGGTACAGTAAGCAGTTGAATGCTGCCCGGGCTGGGATGCAGTCTTTCTTGTTGGGGCTGATCTGTGAGAACGGGGGGAAAAGCCCCTTTTAGGAGGCAGAATATTTTTTCTTATCAGACATCATGGGGCCTGTGGTCTGGGCTTGGCCTCATCAGTCCCTGGCTGAAAAGCTTTCTTTCCTGAGGCTATGTATACTCTGTATCTTAACCCAGTAACTATGAAAAACCCCTCCAACATCAGCTACAGGAATTCCTACTAATTACTGATCTGGCTCATGGGTCTTAGAGCTATTCCAAAGGCTAGTGTGTCTTCATTTGCTTTCACTCCATTTTTAGTTTTGTGAGTATAATTTTATTCTCCTCAAAATGTTCCCACTGCAGGTTTTTTTTTTTTCTGGATGCTGTCACGTTCTATTGCCCCTAAGCCAGACACTATTTAATCCACTATCATTTCCTCTTTTATTCTATATACACAGATAACGGAAAGCTACTTAGGCATATAGTGCAATTAGAACATTTTTGGTGAGTCTTGAGGAACAAAAAGGTGTTTGTGTGCCTGCTCCCGTGGTGCACCCTCAGAGGTACCAGGGTTATTTTGGATGTGCTTTGGATATTTTAATTTAGTTAAGAGCACAAAACTACTCCCTTCTCCAATGTCATAAAGAAACTGCTGCCTTCTTAAGTGAATCTAGGGGGTCTTTTTCCCTCGCTATGTGTATTTGATCTTGTTTCAAGCAAAATTATAGTGATTTGTTTTGCTAATGGTTGTATGCCATTGGTTCTCTAGGATGGATTTGAACCTCATATGAACAGCCCACGGGCCATACAGATTTCAAACAGTAAGGGGTTTTTGGCCCGATGAGTTTGCAGCCATGATGTGCTGCTCCTGGTGGAAGAGCGTTGTGGCTCACAGTTAATCGAATTGCAAAATTGATACAATATGCTTAGTAATACAGACCTGAATTCGGTCAAATGATGCAATTTTTGTTACTGTTCTACTCTGGAAGATACAGAGTTTGCAGATTTTCCTTTCTTTGAAAGATACTTATACACATAGACGTTAGAGGCCAGGCCAAATTTCATAATGCCACTTAGGAAGAAGGCCAATTTTATATGACAGTAATAGATTAAGATCAAGTGTTTATTTTTCAATCAATTCGTATTGATTCAGAAAATGCAGATCTTTAATTGCATATTCAGTCTTCCTGGCCGTTTGTAGCAGCTACTTGGCATGCTAACTGTATATCAGCTTAAAGGGCTACATTTTCAAAGCAGGGTGCTCATATCCCATTAGGAGTGACTGGGACTGGTTGTTATGTGCGACCCTCCATGTGCATGCCTTTGAGAAAAATCTACCTGAGGTGTGTACCTCTGAAATGTTACAGCTGTACCTAAGCAGCTACTGTATTCAAGACCTGCTCTGCTACTGTAGCTAATTCTTTTTATCTTTTTATTTTTTTTTCTTCTTTAAATTGACTAGATTAGCTGAGGCTTCTAGAGCACCCAGCTGAAGATTTAATGGTGTGGTCCTGACACGCAATGGTGCAGCCCGAGCTCATTGCCTGTGTGCTTCCTGCCGCGTAACTCAGTGACTAACAAGCCACTTGTGGTTTTAGCAGAAGCCAGTTTAACATGAATGGGACCTTTGTGGACCATTTTGTTCTGTCTTTCTCTGGAGCAAATGCCAACATGGTCGAGATCTAGAAACTTGATGTTCCATTGTAGTAGGATATGCATTTAAATTAGCACTCTGTGAGCTGAAGGATACTCACGTTAGCATCGTTTTCAGTAACCCAGTGGAAGATCTGCAAACCCTGCCTGAATGGCTGGGCTGAAGGGCTCAAAGGCTGGATGTAGGCTGGCAAAGAACACCATGTATTTAAATGTAGATATTTTGTTTCTGCCATACCACTAGCAGTAAAATATTGCAAATAAATCTCATTATTTTTCCCTCCTTTCTAACATATTATTTCCACACTTACAATTTCAGAAAGATGTTATTTCCAAAGTTTGGATTTAAAACTTAATGCTTCTTGGATGACTCCTGTCTCAGTGCTGGGGTTTTTGGTTTGTTTGTTTTGGGGTTTTGTTCTGATTTGGTTTGGTTTTTTGTTTGTTTGGTTTTGGTGGGTTTTTTTGTTTGTTTGTTTGCAATTTTTTTGCTGTTTCATCATCTATAAAAAGGTAGATTTCCATTTGCAGCTTAGCTCTCAAAATACTACTTGTTTTACCTTTGCATTCAGTGTCTAAATTTTTCAAGAGGCTCTTTCTCAATTTTTTTTTTTTACTATAAAGTGCATTTTCTTTGGAAAGGAGGAAAAAAAGTAAATCTCTTAACTCTGTCCTGTAATTAAAGCCAGACATGCTCAGAATGCTTCATGAATCTTAGTAAACTAGTAAAATAGATTTTTTTTTTTTTTACTGTGAGATTGTAAAGTGCCTCAGGATAAGTAGCACTGTGTGAGAGGTGCTGTGAAAGAGCAGCTTTCGTGGCAGTATCACATTAATGTCAAGGAGAATTTCAAAGATGTCTGTACAAACTAGCTCATTGAAGAACAATTACAGAAACAATTCTTAGAGGAAAACATATGTGCATCTTAATGTAAGATATTGGAGAAAGTACAATTCTGTTCTGTTATTTTAATACATGCGTGAAAATATTGGTTAGGCAATCCTTTGTTGTTTTAGAGGGATATAACTTTTTTTTTGGTAGAAAAAAAATTCGCCTGGATTTTGATAGGAAACTGAACCATATCCACAGCAGAAGGAAAAAAAAAAAAAAAGGGCTATCCTTAATAGCTAGACTTCACATGGTGGTTTATGGACACATCAGTATGGAGATACAAAGCAGGGCTTTGTCACAGCAGAGTATGTTTCTCTGCCTTCAAGTTTCTGCACTAAATGTGAGGCACTCTTTCACTAAAATAATAAAAGTGCTTCCTTTCAGATAATATTCCCAGATATATCTGGAAAGATGGGAAATAGAAGGCAGTAGGAGTAAGAGCTCAAAATTCACCGCTTGCTGAACAGGTGAGTTATGTGTGTGTATGTGTATAGTCCTCCTACCTTTGCAGTATTCCCAAACCAGGCTTTCAACACAGAAGTCCCACTTGGTACCAGACCACCTCTTCAGAGTTTAAAAATTGGCTCTGTGTTGTTCTCTGTTCTGTATGCTTTTGGCAGAGCAGACATCTGAGGTTGTAAGATGTCTCAAGGTAAAGACGGACACAGAATCTGCTTTTCATTTTTCTTACTGGAACATTTTGCTCATGGCTAAAGAGTAAGTTGAAAGGAAAGTTCTGCACACAAAAATTTTCTGTGTTCTCTTGTTTCTGCTTTTAAAATCTCATCATCAGATCATTCTCTCTGCTGAAGTGTGTAGCATTTGGAAGCTTTGCTTGCCCCTTGGTGCCTACAAACTCAAACATTTAGTTGTACAGGTATCCAATTTGAACAATTGCTTGTTTAAACAAATGCAGATGCTGTTACATTGTTTGAACTTTGCACTTAGGTACTTGTGTGTGATTGAGGGCTTCTTTCATTTTTGCCTGGCTCCTTCAAGTGATAAAAGGACAAAACTAAAAAGAAAAATAAGTAAAAGAGATGTAGGTAAGACTAGTTAAGCTTGAAAATAGAAGACCTTTAAACTGTAATCTGAACTCCTAACAGCAATTATACATCCTGTTCTCAATGCTACTGACATGACTTTACTTGCAATAATCCACTTAGTAAACTTTGGCTTGAAACTTCTATATATGGTAAAATACAACATAAAGAATTGGTAAAAAATACCCAGTGAAGTTTCTGGTTCCAGGTTTTTTTTTTAAACTCAGAAAGGAAAAAGCCAAAAAGTACAAGAAAAAATAATTTAATGACCTTTGAGACCTTGATCACCCTTGGCACCTCCTTTCCTCAGGAGCAGTTGGAGTCTTCTTCTGTGCTGGGAGTTATGTCAAGGACAAACTTTTCTGAGCAGTGGATTTGGAGCAGTAGCAAATACCATTGCAAGAACAGAAAATGGCATCAGCTTCATCATCCTCAAACCCAAATGTCTTCAGGTTCACTCTTAAGCTCTACAAAGCACAACGTGTTTGCATTTGTGTACAGCTTAGTATCTGTTAAGGCAACGCATACCCAGATAATTTTTAAACCCTTAGGCAAGGAATAGTTAGCAAGTTATTAATAAAAACACTAAATTAATGAAAAAATAAATATAATTTTGAGTTTTAAAAATTTGAGACTTAAAGGTTTGCTGCTTTTGGTTTTAATGAGCTGTTTACCTACCCCTGTTTCATCAGAAGGCTCTATAAATACATGTGTGTGCTCTTCTGCCACAAGAACTACTACTTAATGCACTAACTGTTAAGGCATTAATGCTCACTGCATCTTATTGATTTTAGGTTATTAAAAAATCCATGATGATTTGTTTTCCTTCCTTTTGAGTTGTGAAGTGGGGCAATCTGAAGCTAGAATTTTTTTAAAGCTGAAATATATCCAAGCATACACACACTTCAGCACCAGGGAGTCCCTTTGCACTGTGGACCTTTCCGCTGTCTTTGCTATGTAGTAAAGTTTTATCATATTTACTGAAAATATGCTGATGAAATGGTGATATATTGTTTGTATTGAGGGAAAGGGAAGCTGGCAACTTATGTGGGAGGTGTTCCTGTACAGGTGATTTGTTAGAATCACAGAACTAACAGCATTGGAGAGGGGATAAATCTATGGGTTTGACAACATAGAGTGAATAACAGAAATACCAGGTAGTGTTTTTCTGCAAGACTTCTTTTGAATAACGGAATAGAAGATTTAGGTCAGTAGTACGTACTAGTAGTTTGAAAGCACTACTTTATAGCATTAAATCTTGTAGAAGCAGCATCTTCTAGAGGAAAGCAAATTATTTTCTTTTTCATTGAAGCTTTTTGGGGATAAAGGTTATTTTAAAACACAATTGAAAATGCTTGATTGATGCCATGTCTGTGTTTATTTATATACATACACAAATATTTTCTCTGTAGATAATTATTACAGAGATGAGGAGCTGCTTTTCTCCTAGTTTAATAGGACTTAGAATAATTCCTTAAAAATCTTTGCTGGGTGTGAGTATTTCCCTCTGAAGGTTGTCTGTACAATCACTTTTTAGAAGCCTTTGATTAGTAAGAAGTGGGATTCCTGGAAAACCAAAGGAGGTTATTTGAGAATGACTTCATATTATTAATGATATTTCTTTTTGTAGGCATAAAATTCAGCCATAACATTTTTGCCTTCAAGAAAAATGCCTTCAGTAGAAAGCAAGCTTTTTCTTGACAAAAAGTTTAAGAAAAAACTACTGAATGAGTTTTCTTACCTTTTTTTTTTATACTATGTAAAGCTCAGAAGTTTTCACTTGCAAAGCACTGTCATTGTGCTGTGAAAACTTCGTTATATTAGTTTAACAGAGCACAAATGATCTTCCTTCTTTACTAACTTTCAACAGACCCGTTTCTGCTTTATAGATCAGCACCATCTCCTGCACTCTAAATGTTACTGAAAAGTCTTGCAATAGTCATAGAATCATAGAATCATTTAGGCTGGAAAAGACCCTTGGGATCATCGAGTCCAACCATCAACCCCACTCTACAAAGTTCTCCCTTACACCACATCCCCTAACACCACATCTAAACGACTCTTAAACACACTCAGGGATGGTGACTCCACCACCTCCCTGGGCAGCCTATTCCAGTGTCTGACCACTCTTTCTGGGAAGAATTTTTTCCTAATGTCCAGTCTAAACCTACCCTGTTGCAGCTTGAAGCCATTCCCTCTTGTTGAGCCTTTTCCTCATCCTTTGTGACTATGTTTCCCTCTGCATCCAATAAGGGAGGGAGATTTTCCCTAATCCTCCTTTTGTTGTTAATGAATTTATAGAAACATTTTTTGTTAACCTTAACAGCTGTAGCTAGGCTGAGCTCTACCTGCGCTTTGGCTCTCCTAATTTTCCCCCTGCATAGCTTCACTACATCTTTATAGTTTTCATGAGAGACCTGCCCGCTCTTCCAAAGGTCATAGACTCTCCTTTTGTTCTTGAGGTCCAGCCAAAGGTCCCTATTTAGCCAGGGCAGTCTCCTTCCCTGCCTACTTGTCTTTCGGCACATGGGGACAGCCTGCTCCCGTACCGTTAAGATTTCTCTCTTGAAGTTATGTCCAGCCTTCCTGGGTTCCTATATCCTTCAGGGCAGCCTCTCAAGGGATTTTGTCAAGCAGTCTCCTGAACAGGTCAAAGTTTGCCCTCTGGAAGTCTAAGGTGGCAGTTTTATTAACCCCTCTCTCTGTTTGTCCAAGAATCAAAAACTCAATCATCTCATGATCACTGTGCCCTAGATGGCCTCCAACCTTTACTTCCCCCACAAGTTCTTCCCTGTTCACAAGAAGCAGGTCCAGGAGGGCACCTTCCCTGGTCGGCTCACTTACCAGCTGTGTGAGGAAGTTATCCTCCACACATTCCAGGAACCTCCTGGATTGTTCCTTCTCTGCTGTGTTGTATTCCCAGCAGATACCTGGCAGGTTAAAGTCCCCCACAAGAACAACAGCAAGTGACTGCGAGATTTCCCCCAGCTGCTTATAGAAAGCTTCATCCACCTCACTGCTTTGGTTGGGAGGTCTATAGCAGACTCCCACAGCGATATGAGCTTTATTTGCCCTTAACCTAATCCAAACACTCTCAACCCCATCATCACTATACTTGATTTCCGAGCTCTCGTAGCATTCTCTAACATACAGGGCCACTCCACCATCTCTCCTTTCCTGTCTATCCCTCCTGAAGAGCTTGTAGACATCGATTGTGTCACTCCAGTCGTGTGAGGCATCCCACCACGTTTCTGTGATAGCCACTATGTCATAGTTTTCCTAGCGCATCATGGCTTCAGGCTCCCCCTGTTTGTTGCTCATACTGCGTGCATTGGTATAGGTGCACTTCAGATGAGTTAATGATTCCAACACCTTTTTGTGAGTGCAGACCCCATTTCCTACCAGACCCTTCTCAGGTGCTTCCATGATTTCTAAACATCTATCTCTTCTCTCAAATGAAATGTCAGAGCAAGAGTCCTCACTAGTCCGCTATCCTTCAAGTCCTGGCATGCTTCCCTTGGGTTTAGTCCTGACAGGCCCAGTTATCTCCCCTTCCCCCCTCATATCTAGTTTAAAGCCCTGTCAATGAGCCCTGCTAACTCCTGCCCCAAAATTCTTTTCCCGCTCTGGGACAGGTGCATCCCCCCTGCCACCAGCAGGCCAGGTGTCTCATATAGCAGCCTATGATCAAAAAACCCAAAGCCCTGCCGATAACACCAGTCCCGGAGCCATGAATTGACCTGTTGCCTCTTCCTATTAATTTCCTCATTCATGTTTGCCACTGAAGGGATAGAGGAGAACACAACTTGCGTTCCTGATCCCTTAAGCAGCCGTCCCAAGGCTCTAAAATCTCTTTTGATTTTGGGCTCCTTCTAGCCACTTCATCACTACCCACCTGAAATACTAAAAGGGGGTAATAGTCAGAGGAGTTTACTAGGGCAGGAAGTTTGTCCAACACATCCCTGACCCATGCTTTAGGGAGGCAGCAGACTTCCCTGTGAAGTGGGTCAGGACGTCATATTGGCCCCTCCGCCCCCCTCAGTAGAGATTCACCCACAACAATGACCCGCTAAGCGCTACTTAATAAACAGCGCTACTTAAGCTTACTTGTAAGAGCTACTTAATAAGCAGCCAGATGTTTTCTTAACAAATGTTTCTGCATTTTTCCATACAGGACTCTCTGCCTCACAGTTTATACTGCAAATATCTTGCAGAGTTCATAATAATGTCTGTGCTTCACAGTGGTTGAAAAGACATGTGAGAAGGGCATGCCTATGGGCTAGAAAGGTCACTCTGTTTAAGAAAGGTGAGATGCCTCCTCTGTGTCTCTTGGTTCTATAAAAATTGTGTTTAGCAGGTAATAGTATCAAGAAGTGTTATACTACAGGAAAATTGAAGTGTTTTTTTTTTTTCTGTATTTAAATTGAGGCAATATATACCTTTATTTCTCTAAAAGTAGCTGATTCTTGAAATCCTTTTTTCTCTGATTTTTTTAAAATTTGTGTTGCATTTACTCTGCTTATACAGTAGGCATAAGCGCCTAGCAAGTGTAATTATTGTGTATTTCTAGTTTACTTCAAATTTTGATTCAATCAGAATCCCTAAATCTGACAACCTATAATCAAACAAAGGGAGTACTCTAGTAGGTGGGGATTAACAGAAGGGAATTAAACTGTCATTTTGCAACAGCTTAGACCAATATGAAAGCCCATTTATGAGTCTCTCAATAAATATCCCTTTTGTTTTGTCTAATTGCTGGTTTGAATGTATCAGACTCATCAATGGGATTAGGGTTAATAGATGTTTGGTCACGCATAACATGCAGAGGAGGAATCTGATACACACACACACACAAAAATTGCACTTAATGAGCTTAGCAAATGTTTGCCATATTTTTAATGAACCCTGGGGCTGTCATTTAGAAATGCTTAGCAACTGCTTTTCCATCCTTGAAAACAGAGCAACTGAAGGACATTAACACTATGTACACCATAAATAAAGTGAGCTATTTAAAGATGCCAACTGGGAGGCGGGAATGATGACATTTTCTGTTCAGGAGTCAGTGATACTTAACATTTCATGTGTGTGTTAGATCTCTCACAACCCAAACGGGTATCTCTAGTTTCCTACAGGCAATGGGTGTGAGTGTTTAAGGGAAATCAAATAACTGCTTTTCAAAAAAAAAGTTAAACCTGTTTATGATACAGCTTTCAAAATCATTCTTCCCTGACTTTTTTTTTCTCACCCTCCTCATCTCGTTGCCAAATACTTGCAGAGAGGATTTGAAAAAAAGCAGATTATTTGTTTGCATCATCTGCTCCTGAGTTTATTGTTTCTGCCTTTGCCATTAAGCAGAATGCTTCCTTAAACAAGTGATGTAGCAAAGAATGGCCATACTCTGGGGGACTGATTGCACAGTAGATTTAATGATCCGTTCATTAACCTCTGGGACCTGTGCCTAAAAACAACGCAGGCTGATTAATGGGAAATTATTGGAGCAAACTGTGTGTCATGTGGTGTAGTTATTTTGACTGGACGTAACAGAATCGGGTTTTCCTTGGGAAAGGGCTTGGTTTGATATAATAATGCAAAAAGTGCCATTCAGGTGGGTTATGTCTAGAAGAAATGAGTGCTTTTCAAGACTTCAGTTGCCATAGAGGCAGTGGATCTAAGATCTTTTGTCTGCACACAGAAATCTTTTGAAACATCGGCTCTTAAGACCTTGGATGGGGAAAAGAATCTGAAAACTGAACTGGCCTTTAAATGCTTGTTCCTGCTGCGATCAGTCAAAGCAGACCCTGCTGTGTCATGTGGGTAATGCTTTTTAAAATCTGAATAGCTGAGAAAAAACAATATCATTAGCTTAGAGAGTTCACAGATGTCACCAGACAAGGCTGTGACTACTGAAAACTTGTGTTTCACTAGGTCATTTTTAGTTAATGCATTAAGGAAGACTTGTATACTATTTCTGTTATATTAAAGTGGATGACCCAGTTGGTGAAAAAAAAAAGGAGATTTAAAAGGCAGGCAAAACAAGAGAGGTCTTTAAACATCTTTCATCTAATAATGCAAATGTAAATATAAACAGTTTTGAAATTCAATAATTATGCCTTCAATTTTTTTGCATGATGTTGCCTACATGAGCAAGAGAGACCAAGTTCCTTTTCTCTCATTCTGCTTTTAGCTGATAAGTTATCCGTCTTGAAATTAGAGGGGGAAATATGATGACTATTCTTACCTTAACTTTGACTTCCCAGCACACATATTTCAAAATTTTGGAAAAAATCCTTTCTGCTTTTCGTTTATAAAATAATTTATTCAGAGAACTAAATAACTCTGAAGTTCTTTATTGGTGTGCAGAGACTTCTTCCTCTACCCTGAAATCAATTCAAGACCAATAATACCTGGAAATGTTTTCATGTAATAGTCAAGCTATGCCATATCCAAAAGTCTCTGGTCTTATTTCAGTTCTCTGTGAAGAGGCACCCATCTTACAAAAAACTACCTCTGTGCTATTTCATTTGTGTTTATGTAAAACAAACAACTGAGCTGTTCCAGGGGGTTGTTGCTCAAAAGCAGTATGAAGTCTTGGAACTGATGTGAAGTGGTATGGCCATTCACAGCTCTACAGGCTATGTATTCTTTTGGGTTTTTGGATAGAAGATTTCAGATTGCAGCTCATATCATCATTGGTAATGTAGTTTACATGTTTTGCTGCCTTATTTCTATTGTACCAATTTCACTTATATTTTTATATAGGAATATTATAACTGTATAGCAAAATCTTCACATTTCTTAAATTCTTCATGTTGTTTATTTCTTCATCATGCTTTAGAAAATAATCTCAAATTTGACAAGATCACTTTATATGCAGAATACAGTGTACATTTTCAACCTACATAGCCTTAGTTTTAAAGAGGTTTTACAGGTCTTACAAGAAGAAAAAAGCTTTTCAGTTAACAAAATCTCAAGGAGGAAAGGTACAGTCTGGCACCAAATCTGAATTCATCACTGTTTGCGCTGCTTTGAATAACAGATACCAAAAAGATGATAAATACTAGGAAATTAAAAAAGGCCCTGCTGACAGTGAAGGCAGTTTCAGGAGGGATTGGACTGACTGTGTGGCACAAAGGAGGAAGAAGGAGTCGAGCTGCTTGGGGAATGTCCGTACACATGAACAGCATAAATCTCTCACCAAAACGACAAGACTGTGAGGGAGAAGCTAAATGACAACATGGGATGTAACATAATAAAACATAATAAAAGACAGCGAGATGAAGCCTGGGGGGGACCAGGCATGTTTCTTTGAAAACTTGTGATTTCTGTGGCTATTTGTCTGGATGCAAAACTACACAGAAACTATTTATTGACTTCACCACTTGTGCTGAGGAAGGGTAGTAATGCAACAACCTGCTATTTTTAGTTGAATTTTCTGCAGGGCAATGGGAAGTGGCCGTAGGCTCCTGCCTAGTCTCGCAGGATACTGCTACAGAAGTCACGGAGGGAAGCAGGGAAGGCAATCACTGTTAGCACAGGAAATTTTGTACTAAAGCAAAAGACTTTTATTTGGTTATGTTCCCCTTCCTGTATCCTAGCTTTCCTTTTTTTATACAGCCTCATGCATACCCATGGAAAGCACTGCAGAGCTTCAGCCCTGAGTTAGTGCTCCATGTGAGGATGGACCACAAGCAGGTTTCCTTTGAGAAAGGAAAAAAAGGTAAATACTTGTTAAGCTGGAAAGGCTATTGCAAATCAACTTCAGGCACCTGTACCTCTTGTTCTGAAGACCTTGGAAAGAGTGTGGTAGCAGGTACTGTTCCAGCACCAGCATGTGTTAGCCTGTGCGTGCACAGGAACACACTGAGCATAAAACCTGGGGAAAGCTCCCCAAGTTCATCACAGAGACTCTCTTACCTAATGGTGTCCCGTAAATCAGTAAGATTGATGCCCTTGTATTGGTCAGCATGTAAAATAACCTGTCATCAGTAGAGAACGTGATGTGCAGAATATCAGTGTAACTTGAAATTCATAGCACTTTAACACCTGTTTCCATAGCTACAGTGTAATCCAGACATCTGAGAGACCAGTGTGCCTTTGCCAGGCCTGTCATTTCAGGGAAATAAATTAAGAAAGCTGATCGCAAGGACTGGATTATACAATTTCTTTAAAGTATAGCAACCAGACCTGAAATCTAACCAGGAATGAACATTCTTTGGACGAAATGGATAAAACCCATTTCCTGTAACCTTTGTAGGAAAATTTCAATGTAGCCTCCTCTATACCTTTTTTTCCCTCCCACAAGCAATATTGTATGTTATACCTGGCAGTTATATTTGCGGGACCATATTTCTTGATTTTTGAGAGGTTGTTCCGTATCCTTAAGTGAAGGTTCAAAAAAAAATAAGCAGATGGAAAAACTGGAGGGAGCAGGCGTAGGAAAGAGATACAGTTAAGTGAATGCTAAAGGGCAAAGCTTCAGTGCCAGACAGTTATTTGCATATGCACAATATGTTTCTGTCTAGAGGCATATTTTCTCAAAGTCTGTGTGTATATTTCTATGACTCTATATTTATCTGTATTACTGGCAACATATGTATGGCTATGAATAGAGTTGGGGTGTTTGCTGAATGATTTATGATGCTGCTTAATTTTAATTTTTTTTTTCTTTAAATGCATACCGGTATTGAGAAATGATCTTGTGCAGGTACGGAAATCAAAAAGAAATGCAGACATAATTTCTTAAATACAAAGCAACGGAATCCACAGAAGATGCAACTATATACATATTTGTGCTTAGAGGGCTAATATATAATGGGTATGCATGCGTGTTTTCTAGGCCAGTTCATTTGTAAAATGTTTAACAAGGGACTGAAAGCTGTCCTGGTATTTGTAGGACTGAGGAGCAAGACTATACTCTGGCAACATTATTCTCTGCTAGTCAGATTTAGCTGGAAGAAAGGATCAGAGGTTCTTTTAAAAATCATGTTTTGCACCCAGTAATTTGTGACATCCCAAGACAGAGGGAGGAGAAAGCCATGCAAAGTGTCATAGCTGCTAACTGCATCAGATAACTGTCCTGCTATAGCACTACAAAGTGTCCATGTGGGCAAATATTTGCCATGACCCTAGAGGAAGGGCTGTATTACTGTGGCATCTAGCAAAAGGGAGTACCAAGTATGTCTATAGTGGAGACTGGGAAATGAATTCCTTGTCTATTATTAGGTAATTTATCACCAAGTAATTTATAAGGCCAGATCACATGTGATTATTTGTATCAGTAAGTACCAAAATAAACAAGACAACTTTGTATGACTTTAAGCAAGCAGAGCCTTGTATCTGTTCTTTTAAAGGCAATATATTTGTTTGTCTTTGCTTCTATAAATAAATTGTGGTCCTTGTATTGGCATTAATATAATGGAACTGTAATGCCATATTTGACTTTTCCTTTTATAAAACACCTTACTCGTGAACCGTCACCTAATGAACTGAGATAATACAACTCCAGGCTGAAATATGTCTTAAATACTTGAAGGACATAGCCAGATAAAATCAATGTTTTTGTTCCTGGGCATAGTGGTGTTGGGTTTTTTTTCCTAGAGGTGGATATAAAGAGGCATGATACACCGACTTTGACCTGTCAGGCTGGAGCTATTACAGTCTGCCAAATCAGTGATCCATAAGCTAAAGATTCTCAGTACAAGCCTTGACCCAGTAAGCTGAAATGTCTTAGTAAGAGTCGTTATGGAGTTTTGAAAGAATAATAAAATGGATTCTTTACAGCGCCTGTGCAATTAATAATTCAGTAGTCTGAAAGGTCTCTGAAGATACTGCTCAGAAATAATAAGTAAATAATATGTTTTTACACATCTTCTTATTTCTGTGGTTCTAAAGTTGTGTTTTTTCTTTCATATTTCCTGCGAAGTTTCCAGACAAAATAATGTCTCTAAAATTATATTAGTTTTGGTAGTTCACAATTCATGAAAGAAAAAGCTACCTGAACCAATTTGTTAAATACGTGGTTTGGAGTATTTCCCTTTTCTCCCTTCAGAAAATCTTAATTATAGAATCATAGAATGGTTCAGGTTAGAAAGGACCTCAAAGATCACCTAGTTCCAACCCCCCTGCCACGGACAGGGATACCTCCTACTAGGCCAGGTTGCTCAAAGCCCCATCCAGCCTGGCCTTGAACACTTCCAGGGATGGGGCAGCCACAACTTCCCTGGGCAACCTGTTCTGGTGCCTCACCACCCTCACAGGAAAGAATTTCTTACTAATATCTAATCTAAATCTCCCCTCTTTCGGTTTAAAACCATTACCCCTCATCCTATCGCTCCACTCCCTGATCAAGAGTCCCTCCCCATCTTTCCTGTAGGCCCCCTTTAGATACTGGAAGGCTGCTATAAGGTCTCCCCGGAACCTTCTCTTCTCCAGGCTGAACAATGCTTGTCATATTGCATTGCTAAATATGTATTTGAGGCCTCATAAAGTTTCAAATTAAGTCAGCAACTCTGTTTGTCTCACGGTTTAATCCTTAGGTAATCTTTCTTCAGTCTTGGTTCAAGCAGTAGACACTGTAACTCTAGGCTAAGAGTCATCATTTCTTCTCAAGGCACTGTGATGACACTACTTCTTGGTAGAAAGAAATCAAAGTAAGGGCAATGGTTTAGGAAGTTCCCGTGTCTCCGTGTGATGGAAGATACCAGCTTATTTTAGAATGAGATACTAGTCCAGTACTTCAGATGTCATTATTGCTCAGTAATACACTAAGCAATGGTTCAGCAAAAACAGGTCTAAGTGAAAGTCCTGACATTGCTGAAAATTAAATTTGTCTACTTGTCTCTGAGTCCAAATATTGTGTTTGTTTTTAACTTTGTCCCAGAAATCTATATCATAAAATAATGAGCTCGTGGGTGGTGTTGGGGGAATAGTTTTATGACAAGGCAACAACTTAAAAGACCACATGTAAAACATTTTAACCCACTCTGATTAGCAAATAGAAGTTCTGAAAAATACGAATTGGAAAGTTTTAATTAAATAATGATTAAAATCATGGAGATAAGGAATATTCTGCAGAATTCAACACCAAATTCTGATATAGGCTAAGAATGAACATACTTATCAAAAAAGATTAGAGAAATTAATGGAGGATAAGTCCAACACAGCTATCAAACTCAGGAACCAGCAACTCTGTAAACCATAGTCACACAATGCCTTGAAGATATGGCAGGGAAAAGAATCACATTATTTTCTTTGTTTTATTTTCCCTTCTGTGTCTGCTCCTGGTTACCAACAGAGAAAGGATGCTAGGCTAGGTGGAGCTTTGATCCAAGAGATGGTAAGGTCTGGAAGCTCTTGACCCTGTAACATTTTATGTCTGCCTTCTCTGTGTTAGATTTGTGTTGTTACAGAGGGAGTAGTCTGGGTGTGTAAATGTATGCACAAACAAATGTGGAAAACTGAGAGGAAAGAAGAATGACTTTTGATATAATTAGGAAAGAGGACCACAGAGATTTACTGCAAATTCAGATACTAATATGTCATTAGTCTTCAGAATTTATTAGACTCAACAGTTCACTTCAAACACTTCTGCTGTAATTGTTGTGCAAGAGTGAAAGGACTGGGATTTTAATTTCTCTCTGAAAAGAAAGCACTTTTAAATACTTCCATTATTCCATTGCTTTGAGTTATAAACACATCCTAATTTTTGTGTTAACAATCTAGGTAATTGCATATTAAAGAATGCAATAGCCATTTAATGCCAAAAGAGAATTTTGGAAAGAAGAACACAAGGTGGAAACGAATTAATAGAATATAGAGTTTTTCCATTCAAGACAAAATTCTCCAAAGAATAATTACGAAAACTGAAATACATAAATAGATCTAGAAATGGACAAGAGTTACAGATTACACTTGCTTGGGCAATAATGAGAATAAGCAATTATACAGAATAAACCTAACATCATTGTTAGATTCAGATCATACAGTCTTCCTCAAATGTCATAGCTGAGAGTATAAAGGTACTATACCTGTTTCTTGGAAAACTTCCTAGCTTAATCACATCTTAGTTTGGTCACATGAAATTCTATCATCTATCTGAAAGCTAACAGAAATAACATGTTGAAAAGTAAAAAATTAAGAGCAACACAGGCACTTCATTAAAAGACTTGATTCTTGTATTCTGAGCGGTGTTGATGAGTTGATAGAGATCCACTTTAAGGAAAAAAGAAAAATAGAAACCCCTAGTTAATGTTAATATGTTTAAATGCTTATTTTTGAAGAGGCATAAGTTTGAGAAGATGTATAAGAAAATCTGCAAACTTCGACTTTCACATCAAATAGAATACAGGTAATTTTTTTAAAGTTATGTGTAGTTATGGAAAGATGAAATCTCTTAGGTATTTCTTTCATTCTGTAAATAACTAACATAATGAATCTTACTTCTTAGGTCCATAGAAGCTTTCCAATCTCCCCAGCCCTTCAATATATTTCCAACCTGAAAGACTGTTGAGAAATTTTGAACTTGTTGCAAGTGAAGGGTAGTTGGAGTCTATTAAAGATCAGTCAGAATTTCCCATACTTTACACATAAATACTTAAATAGAATTAAAAGACATACTTGTCTTGTCTCCTCTGCTCTGAAGGGCATACTGAAGACTCCCTCTACGCTACAACTACAACATTAACTTCCAGATATGGTAAAATGCAAACTTACAATAAATATTGTACTTGAGTTCTTATTTTCTTTCTTACTTTCCCATTTTGTTCATCATATTTAGCTTTCTCTTTGACTATAATTATCTTACAGATCATTTAAGAAGGCAGCAGTTGTTACTGTTAATAATTGTGGCAGATTTTCATTCCTCCTAATGGCTTTATGTAATCAAGACACAGCCTATCTCCCCTTCAGCACCATTTTAGGTTGAGTGTCAGTAGGCTGCACATGAGCATTTCTTCATAGACTTGTCAGTTTTTACAGAGTTTTCCATCAGCTTTCAAAAAGGACAAAGAAACATTAAAAAAGTGGGAACTTGATCCAAAAGGCAGCTTGTCCAAAACTCCACTGTGGCCAAAGATGTTTGGCATCGCCTCCCTCAGACTTGCCATCAGCAAGGATATTGATGGACTTAGCTTAGCAGAAATGACTGCCGTTTCACAGAAGACCCCACAGGCAGCACTTTGGAACACGACCTTCCTCCCTGGCACAGCTGAGGAGCAACCAGCCCTCCCCTGGACCTGGAACAGATGGCAAAGGGAAAAAGACAAAGCTTTTGCTACCTACAGCTACAGCCAGCAATTCTGTAATACCTTTGATCGCGTTAGGACCCTTTGCTCTACTCTGGTCCCAGAACTTACTGGAGTGCTCAGAAATTCTGCTGCTCCCTTTTATCTTTTAAGAACAGAGCCTGACTTGTTTAAATTTTCTTTTTTCTTTGCTGTTTTGTGTGTTTGTTTTTTGTTTTGTCTTGTTTTGGTTTTTTTTGTGTGCCTTCTTGACTTTATGAGTAAGAGGAAGGAGGGAGGGAAGAAATAATTTCCAAGGACATGAGATTTTATAAGGTTCTCTCCTACCTTCCTACCTCAGGTTCAATCTGTTTAAATAAATGGCATGGCAGCAAAGCATAGAGCTGGGCCTTGTTCTGTAATCCAATTGCCCAGAGTCAAAATGTGCCAGAGGCGACATTTGGTGACAGGATTTAAAATCAAAGACCCCTCTCTCTAGCAGTGCTGGCCAGAAACTAAGTCTGATGCTGGGCTGGCTCTGCAAAGGTGGCAGAGGCTCTTGCCACCCCAGGCTGGCACATGTCACAGGCAGCAGCTGCAAACGGGATTCAGCATTGCTACTTTCCTCCTTAAACACAAATAGCTGGGCAACAGCAGCTTCAGGAAGAGAAGTGTAGGGTTGAGGAGTACTATGACTGTCTTGTTTGACATAAGAATCTCTAAATATCTGTAAAAAATTGCAAATTGTTCACTCTTTTCTAGCATCAAAGTCAGCTGGTGGTCTGAGATGTGGAAACTGACTGGACGCATCACTATTTCTCCCACTTTCCACCTGAAAGCACAGTGTTTCCCAGAGATCACTGAACCTCAAAACAGATCTGACCTAGTACTTTTTCATAACTATGTCAAGTTCAACAGTCAGACCCCTGGAAAAATTCATTGCAGTGTTGTAAGAATAGACTTAAGGTCTCTAAGTGTAAATCTAATCTCACATGTCTTTCTCTAGGAAGGGAAGTCATCTCAGGTTTCCCAGAGTTCATATGAGTGTCTAAAAAATTTAACACTTCTTTCTACTGCCTAAGGAAGGAAAATGTGATGATGGCTTTCCAGTTCATTAGGCAGTGCTTTTCCCTGCATTCACCTTCAATTAGTTACAATTGCACTTCAATATTGATTTGGAAACAGGGCCTGAAAGAATACAAATACCTGAGTGAACTTGGGCCTTCAGAGTTCCTAAACCGTGTTGCAGTTTGGTGCCATTTGGTGTGTGTGTTTTCCAGGAATTTATTAAAAACCATGTAGACAATTAAACACACATATGATTAATCTACAGAATAAAAAGCAACAATTAAAAATTGAATCAATAAATCAAAACATTCAAAGTAGTTAAATAAGCAAATTGAAATTAACTCATCGTGCTGTGAAGTTGAGATTATTTTGTATAGGTTTGTGTTAACACTTATTATGGGGGATTTGGAATCTTAAATTGACAAGAAAGTTAAAAAGTCAGCTAGTTTTTTAGGCAATCCAGTGTGTTGAACCAATTAGGTGAAGCATATGTGTCTGTAGGACTCACACAAGCGTTCTGCACATGCTATCTTACCTGAAGAGCTAGCCCAGTGAAAATCCCTTGATTCATGTTAAGGAAGCAGTTCAGGCACTTACAGTAAGTCTGGTTTACGACTTTCCATCATTGATGCTATTTTCTTTAGGGTTTTTTTCTTTATGTGTGAAACAATAAAGTCTAGAATTAAAGCAAAGGTAATGGATTAAGAACAATGTCTTTAACTCATAACAATCTATTAACTCATTTAACGGCAATTTGGCATACACACAACCTTTTTAGAAAGCTATTAAACAATTTTTCCTCACAGAGATGTGCACACATCTATTCTCCATACTCAAGACATATGAATGACAGAATAGAGATAGATGTTTAATAGAAATCAAGAGAAGGGTGTAATTTTTCTCAAGTAACTCACAAAGATGTTATTTGTTATCTGAAATTGAAGTTCTGGTTAGACCTGAAAACGCTCAATGATTTGTCCCTGGACAAAAGGCTACTAGTTGCTCACTTCTTCCTCCATATGGTCTATTCAGAAAAGGGGGGACCACGTAGCTTTGTCTCTCTTTCATGACACAGGAGGACTGCTTTTCTTCTGCACCTCTGTTTACTCTTTGGAATTTATTACCTCATGTGTCTGCTTCAGAGTTGTTTTTATTTGATACAAAATCAGTTAGGTGAATGTGTCTTTTCTGAACCTAGTCTTCCGCCTAGTCTCCAAGCATTTCTAAGCAGTCTCCAAGCACTGTGGCTCCTCACTGAAAAAGTATTTAATCAGATCTTCTTAGGTTTTCCACAGACCTGATTTTAGTCTAGAAATGTGAAGCAAGCTAGCAGAGTTCATAAAGACATGCATTTTCTGTATTCTCTTGTGTTCTCTTAGGTAGCATATCTTATATTATTTTGGGCTTCTCAGTAAGGAATTGGGGATCACATAAAAGTAAATTTTTTGTTTGTGTTTAAACCAAAAGCCATTGGGACAAAGTATATTTTCTGAGAATAATTTCTTTTTATTATTATTAAAATTTTTATTTTATTATTCATTATTTATTAAAAATTATTATTTATTAAAAAAGAGTTTTCTAGTCTTGTCTGTAAACTTGGATTATGATCTTTACGTAGTCATTGCTGCAGATTTTCATATAGTCTAGTGAATGATGTGAAAACAATTAGACCATACAATTCTTCTTCCAAGATAATTCTGCTGTAGCCCCATAAGAACTACTATTGTCAGTCTTCATAGTAAAATCAATAAAATTGTGGAGGCAATGCTATCATTAAACATCAGTTGCAGCTTGATCTTTGAGCTGGTATAAATTAGAAGAATTTTCTTGCATCTGTATGTAGCCAGTATGAACATTAATTATTCCATTCAAACATTTACGCTTTTTTTAATGATACTTGCTAATTTTCTTCTTCAGCAAAGTAGTACATCCCAGGAATGATTTTTTTTCTTTTTGCAATTGAGAAGAAACACACAAGTATAAAAACAGTATAATGATGAAAGGTGAATTCACATAAAACATCCACAGTATTTATTCACCCATCATAAACTAATAAATATACATAGGTAAATAAATTCATTTCCTTCCTGCCATGCCTAGTGTGTAGCTCCACTTAATTCTCAACTGAACAAACAATTGATGGATGATACACTAGTCGAAACACAATGATTGCTGAGATACTTCCAAGTACAACGGACCTGGTGGCAGAAGGGTGGAGGGACAGGACTGCATGCTGAATCTGCTTGGTGGTCATTAGAAATCTAGTGAGCCTGGATGCCTGATTGTTAATTGAGCCTCCCAAACAAGGTGCTGTTTACAATCACAAGTGCTCTCTGGTGGGCTGCAGGTCCCACTGCTATTCATGAATACTGAAAGAGAGGCTTCAACTGGATTATGAGAAATTACTAAAGGTTTGTTAAAGAAAAAATCATAGTCAAAATGTGTAAGACAGAAATGTTCATTCCTGCTTATTCTTAAAAGACATCTCAAGACTATAATTGCAGGAAGGGGGTTTGCAAACATTGTGCTGAAATTAATTGGCTTATCCAACATGTCCATATGAAGCCTGATAAAGAAAGTTGTGAGAGATGGGAAAATCTTAGTAAGCAAGCTCTCATACATTGTTTATTGTGTAATTTCTATTATATGTATTTATGATATACTATTATTTATCTGTTTGAGCAATGATAAAATATTAAACAAGGAAGAAGGTCTCTAAGCATGCCACAGTTTCCAGCTGATAGAAGGCTTAATTAAAGTTACTTGCTGTGGGCTTTTTTTCCATTCTTCTGTTGCCAGCATTCATCAATAGTCTTTGAGAGGCTCTCACACTTAAAAGATTAAACATTTTCATTGAATAAGCATTTTAAAAGGTCCATTTTTCTGTCATCTATAAAATCACAACCTAGATTCCTGTATTTAGCAAAAGTTCATTCATAATCACATAGACACAACATCCATACTGTCCCACTGTTTCTTATAAACTGCTTGCTCCTTATACATGACAGTCTTGAGTGACCACTTCATGGCAGTCCCAACAATCTACTTCTACTTGGCTTTTCAAATCAGAGCACTCGATGATAAATTAGGAAGTTGGCCATGAGCTCCTGGCAGAAAGAATGTCAACCATAAGATGAGCTGAAAGTTATCACACCTGCATATTTTGTGCTGTAAAGAACTGCATTCTGTAATTTAAACCCATGTAGTTTTATTGCTTGCTCTTTAAAACAATATTTGCTTTTCATATGGGATAATTCACATGGAGCTGCTTGTACACAACAGGTCTTCATAACTGATGTTACTCCACCTTTTTTCTTACTAAGAGCTCTTACAATTCCTCAAACTGCCCTCACCTAGGAAAGAAACAATTAGTGAATTTTACCCTTTTGAAGCTAATCTCACTGTTCAACGTAGCAGTGGTTGCATAAGTGATATGTACCAAACTTCTACACTGGACAGCAAATATGTGCCAGCAATTTCACTTCTCAGGTGGCATTCTCAAAATCCATTTCAACTGCAGTGATTGATTAATAGTGATCACTTGTTTTCTGGTCAAATAAGAAAACGTTACAGATTTGAGGAGGTTATAAATTAAGCTGGCTTTTGCATTTGATTTTTCAGATATGCTTTTCTTTTTGTCAGAAGAGTGGGATCAAAGGAACGTGCCTTTGAGTGTACAGGACTGAACTAACAACCATTTATCAGGTACAGCCACATGCTTTAAACAAAGAAAACACATTCTCTGTATAAATAAACTTGACTTAGAGAGCCTTTCAGAATTTTTTCCACTGAAAATATTTTCTCATATTTATGATATAAAATTGGATATACAGGAATGAAGTTTTATTTTGTTAACTACCTAGTAATAGCAATCCAGAAAACATCCTGAACACATCCATATTTTGTGAAGGATATAATATCTATAACCTTCTCAATATGACTTGTAAATACTTAAGTCTGAGAAGCTTCCAGCAATTCCACCTTTTTTATAACTATTTTATGGCATAGTTGCACTAGAAAATAATTTTTCAGACAGTTTTAAAATGGGATATTGCCATAATTTGGCAAAAAATGTTTGGGGACAAGCTATTTTTAAAGCAGAATTTACTCCAGTATGAATTTAATGAAATGTATTAGATATTTTTGTTTTTAAAAGTCCCAGAAGGATTGTGGCTTTTGGCAGGTGCAGTAAACTGCTTTTCACCTGCTGAAGGAAACCAAGATAGTAAGACAGTAACTTTATCGTACTGCAAAACTATGCTGAAATTATCTGGAGAAAAGAGGGTGTTTTTCCTTTCCTGTGCTCACTCAAAAAGATGAACTCTTATAAATAAGGTCTCAAATCCCCAGAGCATTAATTTGCATGATATTTCCTGCTTTGGTGTTTTTGGTTTTCTCTTTTTTTTTTTTTCTTTCTTTCTTTTTTTTTTTTTTTTTTCTTTTTTTTTTTTTTTTTTTAAGTAAACGTACCCAGGGCTCCTTCCTCAAAAAAGTCCAAAGTCCATAGATGGATGCCTCTCAACCTTTCCTTCTACTTATATGGCTTTATGCAGCAAGACAATATTGCCAACAGCCTTACAGTTATATGATTTCTGGTGTGGCTTTTTTGTCTGACCAAAATCAAAGCAGAAACAATTAAAGACATGTTTTAAGGGATAATTATCTGCTTCTTGCTGACATATTTTACTGAATTTTTAATTCAAATGAAAAGGAACCATGGACTTAAAGCCATATGAATTAAAGCCATATATGCAAAAATGACATACACACTTTTTGCTCTGTTGCTGTTATAGAACTGGAAACTGAAATAACACAAATGAGATGAAACACATGGCAAAACAGTATTTTGTATTGTAACTTAGTTTTGCAGTACCCAACTGTGTGACCTTGTATAATGTCTTAGGGATAGCAATGGAATGAGCTTTGAGGGTTAGCCTTAAAAAGACATGCCCTCTCCATATAAATCAAGCTCATTCATATATTGATCAATAAAACAAGACCTAGAGGAACTCTTGAAGGACTCTTGTTATAATAAATTTCTTCTCTCACATAATATAATCAGTACAAACTGTTCAAGGTCCTTTTCTGCAATCATCATGGAACCATCTAGATGCATGTGCACAATAACAGGAAATGGGATCATAAATACAAAGAAGAAGTCCTTTCACTGTTTCTCAGCCAATCTGGAAGTAATTTAGCTAAGCAATGGATTTCTAAGTGTTTACTTTCTTCTCTCCCTCACTGCAGTATAAATGATTATTTCCATGAACATATACAAGCTAGAAGTCAGAGGAAAAAACACCAAGGCCACTGTTCTAAGATTAAAAAACGAAAACAACAAAAAAAAAATCCAAAAAACCCAAAAAACCCCATACCCAGAAATAGCAACATAGGTATGTTTTTAGTAGCTGAAAATTGTGGTGTATTAGGTCTTGAGCACCATAATCTTGAAAGTCAAAAGCTCTAAGGATGGGTCAGGAAAGAAACATCTCATCCATCCCTTACAGAGTTCTCATGGAACTCCTAGTGTCAGGATTGCACATTCTAGGGAGACAAAAATGTTGAAGTCCAAAGGCTTGGAAGGTTTTTTTTTTTCTGTTTTAAATTTACACTCATATGAATGCACCTCTGGACATATCTAAGCTTGTGCATGTTGATAGATCACAATTTCTAAAATTTTGAGTGAACAGGCAAGGTGGGAAGGAGTGTTGGTTAAGTTATGAACTGTGATTTGAAAGTTTTTAAGTTTCCCTTGCAAAAATCATGGTCAAATAAATTAATGAGCAATTGAAATGTTGAAATTTGAATCCAGACCTTGTTATTTAAATCCAATGTTGCCATTTGAATCCATATATAACAGTAGCATGTAAAATATCTTATTTACATAAGCTTTAATGATTCCATAATTCATGAGTGGCAGAATGATTGAGTTACAAAGGTCATTTGGAATAAGTGAGCATAAATTACTTATCAAAAGCCAGCCTATTGTATGTTCTGATTATGGATAACCATTTTCAAGAACTATTTAATTCATACTACATTACTTGCACTTTGAAATAAAGCAGCAAATCTCTCATAGTAGTAGTATACATCCACTGAACATAGATGGAGAAGTAGGAGTAGTACCAGAGCATTTTGTGCCTTTTTTTTGTGTGCTTTAAATGTAACAGGGCCGTAGAAACTGGAGATGACATGGCTTTGGGGGAGAATAGGGTGGAAGGCATAGTTGAGCAAACCAATCACGATGTTATGAGGCAAATATTTAAAAAAAAAAGTTTCAGTTGACAGTAGTTGTAATCAAATGCTCACACAGCAGTTACATACTTTCAAATGTAAAAGCCAAGGTTAACATTAGCTGTGGATTGTCATTGTGTAAGAAAGAGAAGGAAAGTCTTTGTCATCTTAGTGTGCAAGATGCCAAACTGAAACGTGCAAAATATTTCAGCTTCATATATTGAAAAAGGAAATAGACAGCTCCTCAAGTGCAAGATGATGTAATTGCTTCAGGTCAGTGAAGTTATAGAAACTCAAAGCTGCCAAAGAGATTTCCTTTTATTGGTTTAGTATACATATGTTTTAATTTGAAATTATGAAATACTAGCTAGGTCTTCTTAATGGTAATATCAATTTACTGCAGCATTTTTCACCAGTGTTGCAAAATTAAAAAATGTTCTTCATTCTTATTCCAACTAGAATAAAGTGAAACTGATTCTTATAGTATTGTATATTAGCATATACTACTGCAATAAATGTAATTAAAAGAATACTATTTAAAAAAACATCTTGTTTTGTATGGCATGTATTTCAGTATGTTCCACATACATTATGAGAAAAAGAGCTGCCTGTGAATGTAGTTTTTGATTCTTCTGTAGAAAGTACCATATAAAATAGCTTTACAATCTATATGTTTATATTTCTGAAGTATTTGAACTTAAATACAGTATTTTAAGGTAATACATAATTTACATTTAATTTAAAGTATAATTAACTACGTAATTAATTTAATTTACATTTAATGTAAAGTGTTTTCAATGGCAGATCGTGTTAAGTTGACATTTTGTTACAAAATTATTGATGTATAGAGGTTTTAATTTGTTTTTGATGGGTCACAGTATTAAAAACCAATGTGAATTGTAATATTAATTGCAACTACATATGGTATTCATAACATTCTACCTTCCAATTTATTGCACTTACTATATTAAGAATTTTTTTTAATAGTAGACCTCAAAATTTGAGGTAATTTTTGAAAACGAAGCTTTTTATATCTTAAACAAATGGTGAAATTTACCGAATATCTTGCCTTTTTTGTTCTGGACCCTTTGAAGACCTTATTTTGATGTACAAGCACTGAATTTTTTGAAATATCAAATCTGAGGCAGAGCGGCAAAAGAGAAATAACGAATGAGTATTTGCTGTAAAGAATTAGCACAACTGAAAATGCCAAAATATCCTAGTAAATAATAGAATATTAAGTATCCTCTCCAGTTAATATACTTCCTCTCTCAGTTTTTCAACCAGAGTTTCACTGAAGTAACATAAACATATAAACACTGACAGAAAAGATACATAGCAATGATCTTCACTTGCTTACATGCTATCCCCTTGAAAACTTCTATTGCATGTAACTCTATCCAATATGTATATATGTATAGAAAATTCTTTTCTAATACCTCTATACTAATAGTTCTTGCTTAGTCCATACTAAAGCAAAAACTTACTTTGCTCTTTTTGTATTAAAATCGAGGACACACCTATGAGGTGTCATTATGTAATTAAAAGACCGAGAACAACTAATTCTAGAAAACATGGTGAGTTCATTTTCCTTCAAAAAAATTGAGATTGATTAGACAAAAAAATAAGGAAAATCAAACCTTTAAGAAGCCATACATGTGCACACACAGACTTAGAATTTTACTTGCTTGCACAAAGCAGGTCACAGTGCTTCTCTGTGCTTGTAGTCCATTTTTAAGTCTTAATTTAACTTTAAGTGTAGCAATAGCTTTTTGCACAGAGAAGAAATTCTTTCCAGGAGTAGTCTTTCCTGGAGTATTTCTAGAATGTCCTGTTTCTAGAGAAAGAAAAAAAAAAAAAGAATTCTAACATTCCCTTCTTTTATAAATTCCATTTGAAGCATAACATTTCAGTGAATTAGCACATACTGGTACTAAAAGTAATTAGCAGACACTCTCCAGGTATTTCACCTTGAATTATGTCAATTCTAGAATTAGCAATTGGCTCAAAGACAGGAAAAATTTTTGGTTTTTCTTTTTTTACACTCAGAATGCATGACTACCCTGTTAGAGTTCACACCGCCCCCAGCTAATCTTCAAAGGCCATAGCCACAAAAGTACGTATTAAACATACCACCTGATACATGTGCTAACCTGTATTTCATGTTTAT
>VWZL01004231.1:118787-138891 GCA_013396915.1 Stercorarius parasiticus | reverse complement strand
TATTATAATATTTTAATTTTTTCTATCCCGATGTAGTTGCATCAATGAATGGTGCAGGTATTGATTCAAAGTTTAGACAAAATACGTTCTTCAAGAATGAAAAGCAAAAAAAAATGCAGCATAAGATAGAAAATAATGCTAACATTAATTTGTTTAAGCAAACAAAAATTTGAATGACTGTTCCTTTTTCACATGTTTCGATATATTATATGAATGAGTGAAGTGCATGTTTTTGGAACTTGGCACTCAAATAGCTTCCCAGAAGACTTTTTTTTTTTTCTGATCAAAACTGAATTATATTTCTTTTCTGTGGCCAATATTTGGAGTAAAAATGAGGAAAAGCTGCAAAATATTTGTCCTCATGTCTGTACTAACAAAGCTTGGGTTTCTATTAAGCTTTGCTCTAGGAAAAATCACAGTTGTGTCTTGGAGTACCAATATTTCCATATGTAATTAATTTAAATATAGCATAAAAGCAACAGACCCCAGATGAAATAGATAATTATCCTCTTCATAAGTTCATTAAACTGCAAACCAAGGCCATGCTTGGAGTCTGGTCTTTGTCTTCTTTCTTTTAGTATTCATCTTTGTTTGTTTTTCTTGGGCTGTTTTGAATGCTTAAGGGAATCAAAGGAAGAATGTTATACAAGGAAGAGAAATCCAACTAGATTAGAGAAACATACGGAGTTACTGTTCCTGCAAGGGTATTAAGGGATTTATCTTTTCCTTTTTTTAAAATTTATGTGAAAGTAGGTTGTCATTGTCCATGGTCAAAGGAAACCTAGTTTGAGAAACCTAAAGTGTCTCAGGACATTTGTTTTCTATTTGTGGGATAGATGTACTGCAGAAACTGCTGAGGGCCACATGCCTCTGTGTATTAACCATGAAGAGTATTAGATGGTCTAAATACAGATCTCAAGCATCTCTATCTATATCCTCTGTCATTTCTCCTAAACTCCACTACACTGTCATACCTACTGCGTGTAGGTATGCATATTGTAACACCTGAGGACATCCTGTTTATGGTCTATGAGGTATTTTTTCAAACTTTGCTAGCTCCTTTCCTTTTCCCATGGTTATATCAAACTATGTCTAATGCATCTAAAACATTGCTAATATTATATTTTCATGAAAGGTATTGTTCAGCTGTCCCAAGCATAGCAACATAATGTAGTTAAGGAAAATAGGTAGGAAGTAAAGTAATAGATTTCAAGGCCAGAAGATGTTACAGTGATAAACTGCAGAATTTTCTTAAGTGCTTTCTGTTTCAAGTTTGTAGTTTTCTGTCAGACCAGAGCATGACTTTTAGAAGAGGCATCAACGCTCAATATGAAGATATCAGCGGACAGAGAATGTAAAACATTCTGCTGTTTAATTACTATAGAAATGCTATCTTTGTAGCAGATTTAATTTACATCTGATGCCTTTGGCAGTTATTCTTTTTTTTAAATTTATATTGATTCCTAAGTTCATCCCTATCATGTGTTTCTTTTAATTCTTTACAGTTTGCCAACTTGTTTGGTTATGGTTGTTTTGGGGGTTTTGTTTTGTTTTTGGTGTTGTTGTTTATTTGTTTTTAAAGTATGAACATCTCAACAGGCTACCGGAGGACAACAGAGATTATAAACAGGACAGTGTGTTAATCTATGAAAAAGCTGAGCATCTCCTGACATACAGATCCAATTGAGGCTTTAAGACTGACAAGAGAGTGTAGTATTTCTTGTTGTACACCAGATGGGTTGCAGCTGTGGAGAAAAGGGCTCAGAAAGCAGAAAAGTGAGAGCAAGCATGCTGTAGGATGGAGCACTGCTTGTAGAAAACCATAGGGAAGATGAGCGCTTTCTCATGATGGCTTTGGTCAAATCTCAGTTGGATGTAAGGGCAAGGTGGTCCTTTTTCTTTCTATTTACTTTTGTCTATAATGTTGAGATTGTCTTATTCTTAGAAATAAGTGAGAGAGAGTCTTTCAGATTTTAGGAAAAATGGGTAAAGCTGATGATTTGTTTTTACTTTTCTAATATAATTCTGTCTTTAAACTTAGGTAATACTTATAAAGATGTGCAGACAATTTTCATTCCTTATTCTTTCTCCCGTGTCTCATTTCTGCTATATGGCACAGGATAGGATTTATGTCCCTGAGAATGTATTTCTCTTTATGAATAAACATTAGAAGTACTGATGAGAATTTGTGTCTTGTGCCTTCATTTTACTAAATGCCTAGTAAGAATCCTACTGAGATAGCAATAATACATTAGTGAGTCTTTCAGGCTTGGGGAACACTTATTGCATTCAGAGTTTTTGTTTTGAAATGACCGCAAGAACCAAATCACCAAATTTTATGTGAAATCCTGTTCAAAGGAGCTTTTTGTTCTTTCACAGAAGACTGAGAAGTCTAATTTGGGCTACTAAAAACCAGAATAGCCTCAAATGCAATCTGCTTCTCTCTCAAAGAGGAAGAACATTGTCACTAACTGCTCTTTCAGCTTACTCTACGAATAGGATTAGAGGGACTTACAGAGTATGGAAAAGTAAAAAAGGGATAATTTAATTATGGAGGAAAGATATCTTAAATGGCTTTTCAAAATACAGGAAAAGAGGTAACCAGTTTCTTTTTTTCCTAAGGCTCACATTCAGGATGAATTTATGTGGCAATTACTGAAGAAAAATAATTAAATAGAACATTCTAAGTTTGACCCACAGCAAATATTTATGGAGAATGTATAACCCTCTAAAATAAATGTTTGTGATATGTAATTCTGTGGTTCTTGCTTATAATTGAATTATGATATATCAACCCTAGTGAATGGCTGGAGAACCATAAAACAAAGCTGAGCTTCCCCCCCACCTCCCCCAGCTAGACTACAAATAAGAGACACCTTATAATTTAATTATAAGGAACTCTAGGAACCATATCATTATACTAAAATGAAATTTTTGCAACGAGAAACCTCTCCTGGTAAAATAGGTGAAGCCTTCCTGACCCTTTGTCTCCCTCTTAATTTCTCTTTTTACTCGGGCAGGTAGGCAAGTTTCAGTGGGACAAGATAAAGGTTTGAAGAAAGCAATGAGCATGTCCATTCCATATAATACACATATCCATGCCCTGTACAGGCTGCTCCTTGCTATAACCTGTAACATCTAGAAATGCAAGTCGTCTGATTGACAAAATATCACTCACTGCCTGACAAGCCAGGTAAAGCAAATCTTATAGTTCAGTGGTGTGCTACCGCACACGTTTCAAGCAATCACTGATGCTAGAGCAAAAGGTAAAGCCACAGTAGTGATGCTAAAGTGGAAAAAAAATCACTGAAGCAGTAGAGTAAATCTCTGAAACAGTGCAAAAGAACAATCATTAGAGCAGAAGAGGAGCAGCCTTCCAAGTCACCAAGGCAGTTTAAGAAGTGATTGCAGAAAATGTGAGGGAAAAGTAGACTGGAAAGATAGAAAGCTTCTATTAGAGTTCATGATAAAGAATGAGGCAGCTGTGAGACGTAGAGATGGAGTAAATTTTATGGAGCGCATGTGATTCCATTAAGTCATGACAGCAAAACACAATTAAAACAGCTATAAAGGCAGAAACTGTAATTACTGATGGTGCCGTGGACATCATATTCTGTTTTCTTGTACAATTAAAACTCCTGATAAAATTGCTTCTTACACCCTTATCTGTCTTTTTGTCTTATGTTTAGTGCAAATACATTGAGTAGTGTGAAGGACGTGGAGAAGCATTTGGCTTAGAAATAGTTACACTGGTGTTTCAAGTTCATCAGTTTCCCCCTTTCTGAGGATAAGTATTTCAAGGTAAGAACTTTATTTGTTTTTGTGTGGATTGCTTTCCAAATGTACTTAAAAGAAGGGGTTGCTTGGCACATACAGAATTTAAGCCAGTGTAAAAAACTCGAGCAAAACCTTTTTAGCTAATGTTCTCCACCTCTTCCTGTTTAGGATGTACTATTTGGTGTCACCTAGCAAAAATCTTAATTAGCTCAACCCCCTGATTGTCTGCGTACGCATTTAGTCACTTTGTACCACAGAATAACCTTGCTGTCCTGACAACTCCTACATGTGAGGTGGGCTATTTCTGTTAATCTTCTCAATGCCAACTTCTAAGTGCCCTACATTCAGTCATAAGACAATATTTCACACATACATAATTAGCACGATTAGTAAGTCTTGTGATAAAGAAAGGAAGCTGTTACGTGCATGGTACGATAGGCCAAAGCTTCTCAGGGACGATCTATTTCCAATAAATGGGTTGTTCATTTATCCCTAAGAAAATATTAATATGTCTTACAGAATCATTGGAACATAATTTTCTTCTTTTTCATCTCATCTGTTTTTGTATTCCTTATTATTGCTTATGTTCCAAAAGAACTCCCTGTATCTAAAATGTGACTTTTTAGGATGATTTTTGGTTTTGTCATTTGGAAAATCCTCCTGAACTGGTTGCTTTTTTACAACTATGCTGACTATTCAAAATTATTTCACTGTAAGAGAACAAATGATAGTTAATAAGTTTTGTAGACATATTTGATGTTCAGACTCACGACACTTGTTTCTACTAGATTAATTAACTCACTAGCTGGTTGAGTACATGACTTACTGTGACTTGCATGTAACTGTCTTCAAGATAACATATTATACAAAGGCAACACACACTTTAAGTCAGTTCTACATATTCATCTAGAATCGTGCTGACTCTCATGAACGAGTTTAAATCTTCAAATTTTATAGGGAATCACAAGCGTTGCAAAATCTGTCTTCCTTGCATCTAGTCATCAAGCTATTGTAGTTGAAGGCTGTCTTACTTTAAATACTATGTAAGTGACCACAATTTATGGGGACTACAAATTATGGAGTGTTTCACATGAGTTTAGACATCATGAATGACATCTTGTTTCCTAATGACATTTAAGGGATAACCTCAACAGGTTTAGACAGAAAAGCTTCCAAAATGCTTAAAGTCAGTTATATCACTTATATAATTTGTAATATATTGCCCCCAAGTATTTCATTCAACTAAGAAATCTTTCTACAGCTTTTAGTAATACTTGGTAGGGTTCCAGGAAACTTGATAAATTTAGCTTCTTTTTCCTATTTTTGCCTGGGATGCTTAAATGCAGTTTTCATTAGAAAGAGACAAAGTTCCAAGCCTAGAATCTCATGGAATAAGAATAAATAACACAAACCACTTACCTCTTGGTGTTTTTTTCCTTTACGTATTTAGTAAAATTAATCAAAAGCCTCAAATTCGTTCCATTTATGCCAGGAATCTTTGAAAAGGGCCAAATTTTTCTTCCTTTACTCATTTGAGAAGTCTTATCAATTCAAATTCTTTCATCTTTCCTCCTGTCATTTATTAAATTCTCCTTTTAATGGTCCATGTGTATGCGCAAGTTTGACTTCAGGTGCGTAATGCTGAAATCTTAATATGCAACTTTTTTCATAAACAATACAAAGAAGTTGACAGGTCTGAAAGGGGCTTGTGTGAAAAGATAATTAAGTGCTTTAGAGAGTGTCAAGAGTCAATAGCTCAGCACTGTCAGCATTCTCGAGTGTTACAGGCTATAATTAGATGGCATGGAGGTGCAAGGGATGTTTGGCAGTTTATTTCAGCATGATCTCCAGGGTAAAAATAAAGAGCTGCCTCAAAATCAGACACTATGAGTGAGGAGAGCCAGAAGATTAAAACCTTACACATGTGTTTTTAATGACTTACACAAATTGCTACTTTGTGAAGATGCCACTATTTTCAAAATTTCCATCCATCTATCCAGTCAGTTTTATCTTATACCCTAAATTTCAATTATGAGGTCACTGGTACTTTTGTTTTTCTAATTTTCCATTTCATTATGGCCCTTAGTGAGTGGCCTTTAACCAATAACATCCTATACAACAAGGCATGTGTTGCTACAAGGATTGGCAAACACTCCTAACCATGCTGGTTCAGAAAAAAGACACAGCCAGTTGCTACCAAGTACTTGAAAGCTGCCAAGAAAGCTTTAATACAGACCCTGAAATCTTACTGTAGTATTTATGCAAAAGAGTCAGCGTACATGACAACTTTGCAAGAAATAAAAGTATCTTTCTTTAATTCCTGAACATTCTGCAGTAAGGAAAAAAAAATTAGCTGTTTTAGAAATGGATAGAAAAGTAAACATACACATCTCTGATCTTGTGTTTAAACACACCAGTGAAGATAACTATCTCTGCAAAACTGACTGTATGGGATGCTTGGGTTTCATGCAACTAGTCCTAAAGCAGACCAGACAAAAGGACTTTCACGTCCTGATATGTGATCTCTATTTGAAGACCTGATCCTAAGTGAAATTGAGTAGGAAACTGACTTAACAAATTACTTGAGTAAAATTTTCAAAAGCACCTTTTTGATTTAACTATTGCTATTTAAATCATGTGATAGGACAGCTGGTTAGTTGATTACTGGGCTGTGTACTTCTGTAAACGTAATAATGTACTACCTTTCTCTTTCACTCACGCACTACTAACCCTACCACTTGCATTAATACAGCCCGAACCATCTCAAAATCCCAAGGATTTTAATTCTTGTTCAAGAGAAAATCTGTGATATCTATTCCTTTTGAAATGTTAGAGGCTCAGGTTTTATGTTGAAAAATAATTCCTACTATAGCTTACATTTTTGACTGCAACCAGTTTTTTACGTCTAGTATTGTAATTGAAGGTTAGCTATATAAGAGCTCATGTGATTACATTTATGGTTATTAAAATATCAGTCGTCCACTTTTCCATTAGCATTCTACTTGATAGTTAGCAATAAGCAGAAATAAAATATTAGGACTTTTAAAGCAGGAGATCACCAATTAGCGGAATTCTCCAATGGCACAGAATGATTATTAATTATCATCATCATCATTATTCACAAAGCAAAATGTCTCTGGGATACCTGTGTGCTTCCTTCCTGTACTGTTCTCCAACATCAGCCTTATCTGATCTCAAATCCTGAAGCAATATTTGTATTAACTGAAGAGATGACTGCATAGCAAATGAAAAGTTACTACTGCAGGAAAGTCATGGAATGGAGCTGAGCTTTGTTTGGAGGAATATTTTTCCCCCATTTTCCTCTTCCAGACATTTCACAAGCTATTTAAAATGACAGCATCACTGGAGTGCTTTTGGAACATCTTCTGGTCATATCCATCCCCTAGGTCCAAAATTACATTGCTTATTAATAATCAAGAAAAGCTGGAAAATCTGTTAAAAAAAATAGTACGCTAACTACTAAGCCATAGGATGTTCCTGAAAGTAGTTGGAGAGAAGCAGTCACATTTTCACATTCATAAAAGTGAAATTATAGAAGCATTTAATGTACTGAGGGGTTCCTAACAGGAAGATAAGCTGGTGGCCTCAGTTTCATTCTCTGCTCCACTAGCAATTTTTTTGTTGGTTTTTAAGCTGCTCCAGGGTGGAGCTCCAGGAGCACAGAACCCGCTAATTTGACTTGAAGTTTACTGGTCTCATGGCTGGTGGCACTCGATTTCTGAGTGCACCAGAAGAAGTGTGCTAGGTCTCCTGAGTTATGTGACTAGGTGCTATTAGCTAGGTCCTCCTTTTGCTCATTCAAGCTTGGCTGTCTCCCATGTGCCACCAGAGGTTTACCCCAGACCTCATCACCTGCCACATTTCCTGAGCTATTCAATAACAAGCAATTGTGTAGCGAAGCACTTCTTTCTTCAACTTTCGTTAGAAAGAGTTGACTTTTCCTGATCCTTAAAATCAGGAGTTCAGGTGTTTTCCTTTGGAAGAGGATTTAGTGCTATGAAAGCCCACTGGCATGGAGTAGGAGGAACGGAAGGATGAGATTTGTAACCGCTTTGCCAGAAGCACTTTCTGTTGGTTACTTGAGCCAGCTAAGCACTTAGAATCTGTGCTGTTTGTAGTGAAGTCCCATACTGTGACAATCCCCCACCCTCACCCTCATCTCTTCCGTCCCTGTATAGAAAACTTTGAAAACACTTTGAAAATTATCCTCTGATAGGAGATTTTTAGGCACGTGATTTTTTTATTCAGATAAAAATTTCATATCCCTAGTTTGAATTGTTTGGGCATTTTAGTAAAGTATTGGAAGCAGAAGAACGACTAGGTATAATTTAGTGAGACTTGCAAAAACACTTGAGAGGTGCCTGGTTTGAGTGACACAGGACTAATTTCTCTTCTAATGCTTGGGAAAACTACACTTTTAGAAGACTCTGGTGTCCTAATTTATGAAAATATTTACTTTATAGCCAGCTATGGTGTGTGGGTTTCAAGGTCTCAGTGTTTTCCAGTTAGCCAGGTGCAGGGATGAGGGGAGTGAGACCCAGGCACTTGACCCGGTCTGGCCAACAGGATTATTTCATACCATGAATGTCACTTTCAATATAAATTAGAAAGTTTGCTGTGGAGTTCTCTCTTTTCCTTATGGCTGTGATCCTAAGAACTTGCCCTGGTGCTGGACCCCTGAGGCCTCCCCTTCCTCCCAAAGCCATAGCGCTCGCACTGATCACCATTTGCTGTCCACTGCTGGGAGTGCACAGCTTCCTACTGATAGAATTGACTGAGTATAATTCTTGTATATTTTATATTGGTGTTGGGATCAGTATGGGTTCTTTAGTATTCATAGTACGTTATAGTACTTTACCACTACAAAAAATAAACAGTAGGGCCCTCAACTAAAAATTCCAGTTTTCTAGCAATATGGGTCTCCCCATCTCAAAAATGGCTTTGCAAAAGTTAAAAATGTTCAGTGAAAGATGAAGGAAATTATTATGAAAAGGATTCTGTCAAGGGAGTTGAAAAACACTTTAAAGAGACTCAAAAAGGAGTTTTTTAAAATCTTAAAAGGGAAATGAAGAAGAAGAAACAGGATAAAAAGTGAAAAAAATAGTAAATATTAGAGAAGAAATAGCAGAGGGCTTTCTGTTCCCTATTGCATAGCTCAAGAACAAGAGATCATTCGAGAAAGCAAAAAAAATTTGCCAGGTAAAACCATTAATGCATATTTGTGAATGCAGTGGTCTACAAAACATCCTTGTGGCCAATAATTTTGCGTAAGTCTAAAAAGGATTTGGAAGTTATAGGGCAACGGAAATGCTCAGAATTCTAATTATCACTGCAGCCAAACATTTTGGGAGGTACTAAAACTGCATTCTGTAGGGTCTAAGAGCATACCTAACTAAAGAGATTAGGACATATAGTATTGATACAAATTATTCCATGTCTGCCAAAAATGAACTATTCTTCTTTCTCTGAAACTTTCAAAACTGGACAGTCACCAAAATAGAACATATTTCAGCACACTCTGTATCCTGTTTAAATCAATGGCATAATCTTTTAGATTTCACTTGCTTAATTTTACTTCCTGAATAACCATACGCTTTTCCTTACTTTGTTTATATCTGAAATACTCAACATTTATCTTTTGTGATTTTTGTGTCAATAGATACACAGTGAGCTAAATCCCTATTGCAATGCTTAAATCTCATTGTAGGACTAACCTCAAAGGGATTTTGAAAGTAGGATTTAGGATCCTAAAATATTTAGACACTGTAAAAATTATGCCGACTTAATACATTAAATAATAATAATTTTAAAAAATCAACACAATATTTCTAGCATTAGGGTACATGGTTTTACTCTGGAACGCAACCTGGTAATTCTGAGAATTGCTTGTGGTCAGAATATAGCTTTATTTTTTTTCCTATCTAAAAGACAGGAAAAAGTAGTGCTAAAATACTAAGCCAGAATGATTTCTCTAAATAGCTACAGGGTGAGAAAATTATTATACTTTAGTGTTTAGCATGTTTTGTAAGCTGTAGGAGGAAAACAAAAACAAAAAGCAAAAACCCCAAAAGTCCCCTCTGACAGTCATAGAAAAAAATTAAAAAGCAGAATTTTAAATTGCACCTCTTGATATCAACAATTTATGAGAAAAGAGATCACATAATTTCCTTTACATAAATGAATACAACACAATAAGCAAACCTGGCTCAGCTGGGAGTTTGTTTGCTGTGTTTGGAATGCCACCATCATTGGAGCGGGTGGGGTAAAGATGAAGAAGGGAAAGTGAGGACAGGGTTTGTAAAACAGGCTTCCAGAAGAGGAGGACATAAAAGATGCTGAATAGGATTTTAGACTTTAAGAAAAAAAACACTGACACATATATGACCTTTTCTAGGAAAACCTTTTTTTAAAATTTAGTTTTTCAAGTTCCAAGTTCATGGAGGCTGGCCATATATTTTCCTTGACAAAGATCTTTTCTCATTTGTGGAGAAACTGCTCACTGCTGTTTATACCACTGATCTCATGAAGCTGTTGTGAAGTCACCATAAACTTTGGGTTCCATCCAGTTCTCTGAATATTATTGCTTTACCAGCAACAAGAAATATCCTATATTACAAAAGTTTATGTTTCTGAACAAATTCTGGCAATCTGCTTAAACCACAATCCAGTCAGAAGGTATAGCTGGAATTTCTTTTTAGCACCATGACTTTCCAGAGTCCCTTGACTTTCACCTCATGAAATTCATTTGCTTAATGTTTCTTCCTATATTGATATTGTCTTCTCCTTTAAGTTTTGAGGTGGTTTCTCAGACCCTGATATTGATATGGTTCTGAATAAACCAGGATCTGCCCTCAGTAATATTCTTTTTAAAATCTTTGCAAGATTGATTTTGCCCTTTACTTCTCCCTTTTTTTTCTCCCAACGACACATTTTATATCTAGATAAGTAACTTCATTTAGCATCTTTGCTTATTTCTCATAGTTATTTCTGTTACAAGGGAAATATTTTATTTGGTCCTTCAGCATGCATGCTACAGCAAAAAAGGAGAAGAATACAAATCCCTTTCATTTAGCTAATAATTAATTTAATCCTCCCATTAAAGCACACAATAACCAGAAATTCAAAGCATGTTATGGGGTAAGGTTATCACCATCGCACCTGTGCTGCTCATTGCACCTTTACTGTGTGGCTAGGATGTGAAGCCTCATCCAAAGTAAATGAAATTATCAACCGTATCCTTTAAAGAGCATATAAGACCTTTTTCTAATTCTTCTCAGTTGCTCAGGTGGAATGGTGGTAGGAAAATATAACTGGTTGCCTTTTCTTGAGACATTCACCTATAAAAATGTCGGTCATCTAAACATGAGATATCAGGAGAAGGGAAAAATGTCAGCTGGGTTGTATCCTGAAAAATAAAATGTTATTAGCCTGTTAATTTTGCATAATAAATAATGTTCCTGAAAAATGCAAAGCAACCTAGTTCCACTTACTTTTCTGTTATATTCCACTGATTTCCAGTGCACATTGCAAAGAAGTAGTGGTCATTTATTGTATACATTTGCTTTGGAGTCTTAAATTTCTCAGCAAATTCCAGTTTTAGATCTGAGCTCTTGGGGTACACTATATGTTTAGCACAAGAATCTAAAAGCAATGGAAAATCCAAGTCTAATTATAAATGTCCACTCCTATACCACAGACTCAGGTTTGAGGCAAAAATTCATCTAAAAGTAAATGTATTTGGAGTGTTTATTGGAATTTATGCTGTATTCCAATAATAAAATCAAGCAAATAAGAAATCCCTAAACCCAAAGTCAATACTCTGGCTTCTGCTCCAGTGACTGTATTTTGTCTGCCTTTACAGGGTATATAACTAGTCACACTACCACCACACTGAACATCAGCTTTCTCAGGTTACATTGAGACAAATTCTGAAGAGATTTTAGGTTTTATCATAAATATTCTATCTGTGAGGTCTTCAATCTTGTATGCTAGTTTCTTAAATATATTAAGAGATATTCAATGAATATTTTATAATATCTTAACCAGCAGCTGTTCTACAGTAAGTTGAGTGGTTTCAAAAGATGCAGTTCTTGTGAGTGAATGCATGAAGATTTTCAGTGTACTAGATTAGATGCATTTTCATATACTTCAGGGAGCCTGCCCCCTTTATACAGTCTTGACATGGGGGCAGGGTGAAGATTGCTGATGAAGATTGTTATGTGTCAAAAGGAGTATGATTATGTGACTCACCTTGTTTTCCATTATATATAATTTAAAAGCATACTGTCATGGTATTTTTCATAATTAAAAAAGACCTTGCTATTGTTTATAATTATCCCTTTAATGCTTGACATTGAAATCTGTTTCCTTACTGATTTATTTTCCCTTTTCTTTGGAAGTTATGGATGAGTTATTGAAGAGTTATGTATGAATGTCAGGTGACTCAATTCTTATGCTTTTTTTATTAAGATAGAGGAGAGAATTTTTTTGTATTTCACGAAGATGGTTTGCTTGACAACCCCTTGGCTGCCCTCTTTGTATTCTCAGATCCATGTTATGTCCTTGGACAAGTTGAATGTGGCAGTGCAACACTTCCTTGTGTAGTGCCTTGGTGGTCCATACTATGCAGAAAAATAGGTATGTGTGGGGAAATGCCTTCAGTTAAAAACCCTGAGCCTGAGGGAGGGTGTCTGTTAATTTAGGAAGATCAATGTGAGGACATTAATATGCTGCTTCATCTGTTTATTGCATGACTTTCATCTTTTATCACCTAGTCTCCATCACAGACAGTCAGTGACAAACATATTGCCTATACTCATCCATGATATTTTCTGTCTTTTTCAAACCTCCCTCAAGCTCCAGAAGTTCTAACAGAGGTGTTGTTGCTTTGCACTGCATAAAGTAGCATCACAAATTTTATAATTCATATATTGTGAGTCTGAGATATAAGGTCTTTACCTAATAATTGTCTCACTGAGTTACACCAGATGTTCAGCTAGCCCATTTTCTCATTCCTTACTGATGTACATATAATCGTTGTTTACAGATAAAGAAAAGGAACCAGAGAAATGGAGACTGATCCTTCCATTCTTATAACATTTCAATTTCTGGAAATCTGAAACTTAAGAACGTTTTTGAGTTGAAAATTGCACCTAGATGGTGTTTTTTAGTAGACCTTGATAGAGCCTCCTGGTGGCTTGACCTTGGCCAGCTGCAAGGCACCCACCCAGGCACTCTCTCACTTAGCCTTCTGAACAGAGTGGAGGATGAAGAGAAAGATGAAAAAACTCATGGATTGAGACAAAGACAGGCAGATCATTTAACAAGTACTGTCATTGACAAAACAGACTCAACTTGGGGAAGAGTATTTTAATTTTTTACCAATTAAAATAGAGTTGGATGGTAAGAAAAAAAGTAAAGACCTAAAACATCTTCCACCTCCTTCTTTCCAGTCTCAACTTCACTCCTTTATTCCTGACTCCTCTATCTTCTGCCCCAACACTGCAAGCAGTGCAAGGTGAGATGGGGAATGGAAGGCTGTGGTCAGTTCATAACAGTTCCTCTCTGCCACTCTTTCCTCCTCACATTGTTCCCTGCTCTGCCATGGGATCCCTCATGGTCTGCAGGGAAATACCTTCTTCACCACAGTCTATCCCACAAGCTTCATGGGAATCTCTGCGCCAGTGCTTGCAGCACCTCCTCCCCCTCCTTCTTCAATGACCTTATTGTTTGCAGGGTCCTTTCTCACACTTTTTTTCCCCCCCTCACTCCTCTTCTATGAATTGAATTGTTTCAGTCTGTACTACAATTTAATTGTGGTTTGTTTAAAAAAGTACTTCCTTCTATTCTAAACTCACTGACTGATAATTTTATTTGGCTGCTCCTAGGTTGTGTGTATTTGAAATGGTGAATAGCCATACCTATTCACTTTCTTCATGCCACTAGTGATTTTATAGATAGCTGTCAAATTCTTGGCCATCTCTTTCCTAGATTGAGGACCCTCTTTGGTTACTCTTTACAGAAACCATTCCATACTCCTGACCATGCTTCTTGTCCTTCCTGTCTTTTATAGTTCTGTTTCATCTCTGTTGAGATGGGGATGCCACAGCTGAAACTGTGTTTTCACCAGGATTTTTATATACATGTTTTAGTTGCCATTTTTTTCCTAACGGTTCTTAGCATTCTGGTGGGGGTCTTTTTGTTTGCTTGTTTGTTTGTTGCTTTTTTCTAGTGAGCATTTTAGAGAATTGTCCATGATAACTCTGAAATGCCTTTTCCTTCCAAAAAGATTTAATTTAGAGGACATATTTTCTCTTTGTTCCTTATTTTTAATTTAGCACCACTTAATTTAAACTTTTCTTTCCCCTGTCACTCTCTATTATGAAATTCTTATGCAAACCTTAGTAATTTTAGATTTCCTTCCATCAACCTTCCTTCTTATCAATTCTTTTTTCAAGTTACTATTTCCTGATCATTTAAGAATACGATGAATACAGTTCCTAGGAAAGATCTCTCTGATATGCTTTCCTGGTAGCCTTCCTCTATACTGAATGTTGACTGTATATTGCTACTCTTTTCTTAGTATCATTTAACTAGTCATAAGTTCATTGGAGGACTATCCCTCATGCCCTCTAAATGCTTGACTTTTTAAATAGCTTTTAGACAAAGACGTTGCCAGGAGTTCTCTGGAACTCCAAACATACTATGTGAACTGGATAACCTTTGTCACTTCTGCAAGAGCTCAAGGAGTGCTTGAATTGGCTCTGTCTATTCCTGCCACTACAAAAAAGGGAAGGGGTTTAAGTCTATAACAAGGTTTGTTGTCCAGAGATAGACTGATGTAACAGGCTTCCAGATGCCTTTGCAGCCTTCTGGTTTTGACTCCCAAAGTTGTAGTTCCAGCTGAGGTGATCCAAAGGGAGGGTTCTACCTCTTATGGGGCTGCCTGGAGTTTTTGCAAAGCTAGTATTTCACGATCTTCTTAATGTTGTCTCCCACAGTACCTACAGCAAACATATCTCTGCGCAACATACAAAACATATAGGTGTTTTAAAAACACAAAGCACTGCTACTGTGTGGAATATGCAGTACCCAAGCAAAGATGAAACTGAAGCTTTATGAGGAGACCTGTGAAATATCCACTGGGTCACATTGTGGCATCTTCTTCTGGCAATACAGCAATTGTAATTTTTTCCTTCATATGCACAAAACCAACTAAACAAAGGAATCATTGTGCAGTTTTTCTTGCTTTGAGAACAAATGACAGTTTCAAGAAAAATCTGCTTCAGACAAAAATACCAGCTTGCCAGGATCACTAATCCACTTGGATGACACAGCCAGAACTGGCCTGCAGTAAGTACTATAGTTACTAAAATGGTTTATACTTCTTTCAGGCCATCTTGATCTTTTAAGACCTCTCTCCAGCTTAACGGTCTCACTCAAGAGCAGGGAATCTGTGTCCCGCTCCTTACCCAGTACCTTTAGAAAAACAATCTGCCCCTGTTATGGACTAGGCTTTCTCTGACAGCTGATGTGAAGATAAGCAGAATTGTTTGTACTTCATAGTTGTTTTAAAGAACTTTCTCCAGAGAGCAGTGTTTACATTCAGTAACTCTTTTTCTTGCACAGGATGCAAGAGTTGGTCATAATGTGGTGTTAAAAAGGGAGGTAATTTATTTGGCATGATGGTTCTAGACATATGCACAAAGAATTAATTCAATTTAAGAAAAGGAGAAGGACGAGTCAATGAGACTTTCTGAGGAGCAAAACACTTTGTACAATAACTGTTCTGCACTAGGCAAAACTTTCCAGGACTCACTGTGAGGAATGAACTTCCATTGTTGAAAAAATGTGGTAAAACCCAAACCAGTCTTTCTTTAGTCTCTCTGTCAAACTCCCTTCTGCCTGAAAGGAGAAAAAACCCAACAACATAAAAGTAAATATTTAAGCCTGCACATCCTGGAAATGCTTGTTCAGATGCATAGAATTTACCCCCAAGCCTTCCTTCTTCCTTAAGAATAACCCCGATGCCTAGAGAAATGCCTAGAAAAATGCACTCTGCACATTCCTAGAGTTCCTTCTACCTTGACAGACTGAGCAGCCTAAGTCCAATGATTACCAAGAAATAGTTATTTCTCTGCATGACTCCTATCAGGCCTCTGCGTAAGTGCTCTCCAGGCATGCGCTACTGCCATGATCAGTTAAGATCTCTGTATTGAGGTTAATGTGCTGGCTATTATGAATCCCATTTTAAGCTACCAAACTGGGATGCCTAGGTGTGAGTCAATTAGATTAGATCCAGTCTGGGACCCAGTCACCTCACACGAAATTTTGTGATACTCAGCACTGCAGCATGTAAGCCAGTTTTTGCGGTCTATCCTCAAGTCTGGAAAAATTACCTGTTCTGGCAGTACATTGTTTGTTATATCTGGCACTAAGTCACCTGCTTTGTGAGTTTTTTCCATTCTTAATTTTGGCAACTGATAGTGAGCAGAAAAGTAGCTGTTTGTTTTCCACTGTCTAAACATTTGCTATTGTTTCTGCCTTTTAAAACATTCTTTTTTTTATTAAGACTCGTCTTGATGTCCTTTTAAATTATTAAGGGTTAAAGATGTTCATTAAGAAAGAGATTAGAAGACATAGTAGACATGGGTAATTATTTAAGGCCCAAGAAGGGGACACATAATGCATTTTAACTGAGGCTTTAGCGGACTGTTAAATTAAATGAGTGGTTTAGTGATAAACAGGTTGGAGTTAATCAATTGAATAAAACTACAGGGAGACTATGTAAGTGAGTTTGGATTTGAAGGGTTTTATGAGTAATCACACTTTGAGAGCCACATCTGTTTCATATTTGTTTAATAATAAACTTGATGACTAGCTAATAGTGCACTACATCCAATGCTGCCTAAAAGTGGTGCTGGTAATGAGGCACTGTGAGTGGCCTGAAATTTGTTAGCATAACAAACCAGATACTTGTGATAATGAGAATAATTTTGGACTAAGAAGTATTATTTAAATTTTGTGATGAATTGGTGCAGAACATATCTTCTGAGAGATTATTTTACAATAATAACTAATTACTTGAATCTGTTTTGATTTCCTGAATTCTTCAACTTTTCTACATTATCTATAACTTGTAAAGATACAATTGATATCTTTTGTCTACTATCTTTTGTCGGAAAGGATAATTGGACTTAGCCAGCCCTGCTGGTCAAAGAGTCAGTAGCAAGTAGTATCATTTACCTCCTAATCTAGCTCACTTTTGTGGTAAAAAAATAGAAGTTTCCTTTCTACAGCTGATTAATTGTTCTTTTAAAATATGTCAGTCACAACTAGATGGCTTGCTAGGTTTTGGAACTTAGTTCAATGCAGTATAGTTTATAAGATTTGTTTTTTATTTGTGAATCTGTAAAAAAAGGCTTAAAAAATTTAAGAAAACATAATTATTTCTCTGTGAATCATTACAGGGAGAGGTTAGAGTCTTTGTTACCAAATGGTTATGACAATGTTCAAGCTGTGCTAGTTTGGTTGGACATGCGGTATCACTTGTGTTTTGATTGGATTAGTGTCACTCTTAGACCCCATTTAATAAATGTGTCATATATGACATCTACATTTTTCTTTGGTAAATCTTTTCAAACTGAGTTTGGATTTTTTTACCAATATTCATATTACTGTTCATTTCAGTATGTGTATTAATTGAACTCAAAGACACAGAGCAAAGAAATCCTTAAAAAGATCAACTATAACAGTTTATTAAATATTTTTATGTTTTACTCAGTTCCGCAAGAAGTAAAAAATAATTTTATTTAATTCGGACACCATTAATAGCAAAAAAAGCCCCAAACACAAGCCCAAAAAACCCAGTAATGCTGCTGAGGAGAAAATAGGCATTAAAAATGGGATGTCCTTCTACCCTGACAGCTGGTCTCTCAAGTTGGAGTGGAGCTTGTTGGCAGAAAATGGCAAAGACCTTGATACATTGGTGGGTGAAAAGTGGAAAACTATTTCACAGGGATTAGAAGTTATACTTGATACAATATGTAATCTAACTTTTTTAGAAAACACAGCAATGTCAGCATGACAAAGAACTGATAGTATGTTAATAAAGAAATGCTGGGTATTTAAAACTGTTAGAATTCTTGTTTGACAAATCACTAAAGAGCTAGAGCACTTTTATGTCACTCATTAATTGGTGGCAGAAAGTGAAAAAAGCTACTTGTAGATTTTGGAAATAGTGAAGTCATACTGATTGCAGAGTAAAAGACAAGTCTAAAAGCAGAAACCCAAAACTAGTCCCAATTCATGCTAAATACTTTGTCCTCGGCCTCCTCTGTATATGCAAAAGAAAGGTAAGGAAAATACTAAGACACAGTCAAGAACAAGAAATTATTTTGGGAGGAAGTATAGGTTTTGACAGTGATGCTACTAGGAGCAACTGAGGAGAACAAGAATTCTCAGCCAATATTTAATACAGTGTCACAAGTAGCATTTCTTTGCTGTGGCCCTGACTCTTCCTTGTTTGCCACCTTACAGAGGTGGTAAGAAGCAACTGAAACTCTTTCCCTATCTCATCTGTAAGGAGAGCACATATCAACTAGATTGTACCCATGCTCATACCAGTGGCCGTTCTGGTTTGTCCTGCTCTATTACAGCAGATTGATGGTCTGTCTTTCTTGTGAAAGAAAGTGAGCAACTGAGCAACAGATACATGACTATAGTTTTTTTTCTTTTTGGTAAATCTAACACCTTGTCAGAAGGCAAACTAGCCTGGAATTTAGCTAAGACCCTACGTCATTTCTGGGAAGGTCAAAATCAAAGCAACTCTCTTATCACAGGCAGCGCCTCTCTTTTCATTGAGTAATTTCTAATACATCCAAAATTTTATCCATATTCTATATTAATATTAAATACAAGTCAAATTGGTCTTTGTTCCTGTTCAACATATTGCTGCTCTCTGGTTGTCATCTAAAGATACAGTTGTACGTATCTGTCCCTGGTGTTATTTCATGGAAATGCACTTGTTACTGACCTGATACTCATGATGCTCTGACATGAGCGTTAGGATCTCAGTCGAGCTAGGCAATGCATAGCAAACATGTAAAAACACACACACATATATATGTACTGTACCTACAACTTTCATGTATTTTTTCTACATAATTGTCAGTGTGTTCCTTTTGCATTCATGAAATATTATGGGCTCCCTCTGGTGGGCCAAAACAATACCTTTATATTTTAGAGTCATGGTAAGGTGTTGGGAGTCCATTTAGCCTAGTGGAAAAGAAGTGCTTGTTCTATGTATCTAGGGTTTGGATTTCTTATCTCATTTTAATTTCTTTAGAGTTTGTTTCTCTGTCTCAGGAATTTGTATTGTTGCTGTATTTTCAGTGCTTAATTTTCATAATTTAAATATAATTTACTTAAAAAATATTTTAATGAAAAGACTAAATAACCTGCACTAAAGCTTAAGTTTCAGGTTTCATGAATACATGAGGACTATAATCAAGAGGAGCAGTAAGTCTCTCAACACACAGATACAGTTGTGATAGATCACTAAAAATTCAAATAAATATATGGGGTTTTTTTTCAGAATATCATGCATAAAGTTATTTTGCACACCAAACCTAATTGCTCTCAAGAGCTTGCTGTGTCTGTATCTCATAAGATGAATTGCTTGTTCAAAATCAAGACTGTATCTTGGCTGTTAGTACATTTTCTGTACAAATATTTTTCCATTTGTTTCTATAGTTTCTCTGGAATTACGGTGATCTCATCTTAGTGAGGTGAATATTAAACTTTCTTGATCCTTTCCTCATTAATATGCAATTTCCTTGATGTAACTATTTTTTGTACTTGATAAAATTATGAATTGATTAACTCTTATAACTTTCCCAAAATAGATCCAAATTTGTAGCAGATCCAAATCATTTTACAGGTACAGGAAAGACAAATGCTTTCGCTATGCAGAGAAGAAATTTAAACAAGTGAAACCATCAGAGTAGGCTGAAACTGAAATAACATGTGATTAAATTAAAGATGATTACATTATCCTGATTTTCAGACCCTGTTTTACCTTATTTAAGGTGGTCATTTTTATGACTCTTTTTGCCAAAAGGGCTATCTTGGGACATAATTTGGCAGATTACCTGTCTGATGTAGCTGTAAACTTTATTTAGTCTCTTCCACAAATTGTGTACCTTTTTGTACTGTTGCATGGCTTTATTATCTTTTCTGCACATGTAAAGTGTTTTCACAAAAGAGATCAAGGAAAAAATTAAAAAAAAAGGTTTATTGAACTGAT